>OY856411.1:597972990-598335490 GCA_963693085.1 Alisma plantago-aquatica
GTGAATTGTCAAATTGAATCCCTTAAAATTGACCAAACATTGTAAAGGTGTGGTGGTTTATGTTGGTGTATGTGTGTCCAACTCATCATTATCATCAATATACTCAATTTCCCAATTTTAACAATCATTATCATCCTCCTAAAACAAGCTATTACATACCATAGATGCTATGAGGTTTGCAAAGAAGAAAAAAGTCTCAACTTGTGAAGTGTCACTTTGTTCTGGAATTGAGCTTGAGTCAGGACACTAAAGCTAACATTTCAACAATGTCGAAAGGGTTTTTTAGGTCACTTGAAAGCCCTGAGAAGGATGAAAATCTTCATCATCAAACCCAACATGTGAATGTTGTGTTCCCTCCATTAGTTGCTCAACTAAATCGACTACAAGATGAAATAAGTGGCTTCCCTAGATAGGTGAACCTTTAAGAAAAGTCTAGGAAAATCAAGTTGGCATCCTGAATAGGATGGTGGGATAGGTTCTGCATTGGGTCCAAAGGAATGGTTTTGATGACTAAAGTCATCCTGATTGTGCATGGTCACTTGCAATTGCTTAAGAAATGAACTGACCAGGTCTTGAAGTTTCTTTCTTCGCACAACGACCTTTCTTTGAAGACATTGGACTTGAGATGATATATCTTCAAGATTAGATATCTCCACTGTTTATGGTTGTTGAGGATCTATTGTATCAAAATATTGTGTGTGAGAGAATCTGTAAGGAGTGGGATCCCATAGGAATCCACTCCCTACTAAAAATAAAAAGGCAACATCCACCAGCAAAAATGTTTTCTCAAAAGGGGATGAAACCAAATTTATTTAACATGATTGTATCATAACACAAAGTAGCAGTGGAATAGAAATATATATATATATATATATATATATATATATAACCATTACAAGCTTCTTATTAAACTAAACTTTCACCATGTAGGGTGACATAAAGGAAAACTAACTACATATATAGGACTAGCTGAGGATCACCTAACAACTTCAAGCAAAGTCTCCCACGAAGTCATCTACCCTTGTTGTGGTCCAAGTCCTTCTAGATCTCCTTCTCCTTGTCCAACTCCTGGGGTTGGAAGCATACCCCACAAAAGGAAAAGAAAAGAGGATATCAACAAAAAGCTGGTATGAGCACGCTAAAAAGGAATTGAGCATTATATATTAGGAAAAAGGTACATTAAGTATAGAAGTCTTCCCATGCAAAGAGGTAAGAACTACCCAAATGGGCATGAAAGGAAAGAATCACAAACATATGGTAAAAGGAATACTTGCCATTAAAACAATAATAAAAGTGGTGCCACAAAAGCACTCATAATGTTTTTAGGGAACAAAACCCATAACATCCAGCATGTAGGTGAGATAAACATAGAACCAAAACAACATAAGTAACAAAGGTGGTCAAACCAGATAAACTTGAACCTGATAGAGATTGGCACATAACCAAACTCCCAATTTATAAAAAGTTGGGCCAAACCTCATAAATTTGAAACCTGGGTATGGGGCACATAACCACCATCCCAAAATAAACAATAAGGGCACATAACCTAGAACCAATGCAAATTATATTAATCTAGGGCTATTGAGTCACACAACATGCTTAATAGGGAGGCAAGTAAAAAGGTATAGTCAGATTTTACAAATTAATCATCACATAAGTGATCATCATTATCATTCACCTCAAAGTGGGCATCTGACAACAATTGAGTTCTGTAATGAACAAAGCATAAATAAGATTCCAAAAGAATGTCAAGAAGATATTATGATCTCAAGATCAATAACAAGTAGGGTACTTCACATGAAGCTAAGTTTTCAAAAGGAAAATATATGGTTTTTAGGTTATTGTCCATTGGACCAAGAGAAAGACAAATTAGGTTATTTCTCAATAAAGATAAGTAGGAGATGCAAACATACTTCTCACAGTGTCTTAATCAAAACAATATTACTTCTAGATCCAAATCTAGGTTTCTAAAACACCTAATATCATGTATGTGAGATTAGGGTTAGAAGTGCATTGATTGTTCAAAACCTTAAAAATTGCCTTTTTATTATACGTGAATTAGGTTACCAAAACCATGTCATATTTTAGATTATGTTTTTATGAGTCCAAAACATATTTTATTATATTTTTCTAACTTATAAATATTTATTTATGAATTATACAAGTTATTAACTTATTAATTAGATCCATTAAAATAAACTCTTTAAAACATGATATTTAGGTGCTAAAATGAATACCATTAGAACACTTTCATTTTTCTGAATCCAACAGGTATTTATTTGTAATTTTTGGACAACCACAACAAAAGATATGAATTTTATAAAATTGGTCAATCAAAATCACCAAAAAGCCAAATAGGTAATCCGAGAGAGAGAGGAACCACCATGCTGACTTGGTCCAATCAGGCCCAGCCAAGTCAGTGGTCAAAGACATGGCCTTGACTCATCCAAACAAAAGAAAAAGAAGGTGAAATGACAAAACTACCCTTATGCAGAAAATAAAGAAAACAGAGAGCAGAAGGGCAAAACGGGAATTTGATCAGGGGAATTGTTCTTTCTCCTCCTTCCCCTGCCATGGCCGGCCACAACAACCAGGAGGACAACCTACTCATTCTTCGAGCATCTTCAGCCATAGCCATCGATCCCATAAGCTTCGTGGTGGCCCGTCGAAGCCAATGAGGCCCAATTCAAGCTCTGAGGTGCACGGTGGTGTCAGGTCGACGAGCCTCTCCGCCGATGAGTGGCAGCAGGAAACCAACACGGCCATAGGCCACGCTGTTGGGCAAGGCATTCACAAGGATACACTCGATGAATGTAAAAAAATTTGACTGAACCAAAACCCATGGTTGTGGTTCAAAAATGCGACATTAGAGCTCAAAAAACTCCAAACAGAACCATAGAGCACCAGAACCTAACTGACACACCAAACCATCCCATCGTGCGGCTATCTAAAGAAGGAAAAAGGTGGAAGAGAGTATCAAGATGGTGTGGAAGCATCAAATTGATCCCCAGCTTTGTCTGTTGTTTGTAGGGATCACCGGAGTCTAGGAACCAACTGTCAGTGTGTGAGGGTGTGGTTGAAGACACGAGTAGAATTGAGAGAAGAGGAACTTGAGGGTGGGTAGATGGTTCTATAGACACCCCCTTTTATAGGTTTTCTCTTAGTTCGGGGCTCTACAACATGGAGGCAAGTAAAGAACTTCAGCTCAATTTGGGCGTTTCCCCAAACGGACAAGTTAGGGTTCGTGATATGGCTCAAACTGTGCGAAATCGTCTCCCAAAACTCACAGTCCAAAAATCTCGAAGAATCGTTGCGTGAGGAGGAAGTAATCATGAAAACAAATCAACTTTTACTGTGTGGCTACCTTCCTATTTGTGTGCAAGGTTGAAGACAATGGAAAACCGTCTGATCTATCATCCAATGGATGGGATCCGTGAAAAGAATACCTTATCCAATTCAAAATCAAATAAAGTGTTGCATATATAGTATTAAATGAATTTCTCTCTCTTCATTTGAGGACTCAAACAAATTCCAAATTTAATAAAATTTACACCCTGACTGATTTTGAGATGTAGAATATGAATATAGAATTAGTTTAGCATTTTGAGAATTTTTAATGGGATAAATAATTCAGAACTTATTTTCTCTTTCCTCCTTCATTAATGGTGATAGGATTACCCAAATTTGATGAATCTTAACGCATAAGTCATATTTAATGTGTTGGATACGAATTTGCCTTCAATGTTATATGTTGGAGTTATTTGTGTACTTATTTAATATTTTGAAGGTTCTACACACTTTCTCTCTCCTGATTTCATCTTTTAAAACAAGCTTTCTCCAATTTGAGTGAAAATTCACCCAAAGGCATATTTTTATATGTACATTACAAATCTAAGATTATTTTCAACTTTTTGAGTCATTAAATATTTTATTTAGTATTTTTAAGGAAAAACACCTTTTCTTTTCTAAATAAAATAGATATGGTTATTATTATCCTAAATTGGTGAAACTTGGCCTCCAAGCCAAGGCATATCCCAAGAAAATGAATATGAGGCTATTCTTATCCAATAAGTTTTCCTTTTAACACATTATCCATTATTTTCATTATTTCTCTCATTAATAATCCAATATCTCATTAATCATGTTTTAAGCATTATTTTTATTCCTTTTTCTCTTCCTTGCACCATAAGGCAAAGGAATGATATAGAACAAATATACACAATCATTATCCCACATAAGTTTATTTATTTCATATTTTGTGGAATTATAGCTGATTATTCTCAATTATGAACATTGTATGCACATTATTACATCATGTGACATATATTTATTTTATGATTAATTTGAAAGTATTAGGTAATATTAATTTATATTTTAATGTGATTTATTCACACATTAACATATTTAAGGTCACTAAAGGGCATATTCTAATCCTTGTTTGGCTAAACCTCAAAGAATAAATGTTCTAAGTTCTTAACCATGGAATAAGATTAAGTTCTAGGTTTCAGTATGTTATAGCATACCACCCCTTAAAGCGATTTCGTCCTCAAAATCTAAATAACTATCTACCTCCCTTTAAAAGATTCATCCTAATAAATCAAACAAAACTATAGGTACAAAGGTAACTTATTTATATATATACACAAGGTACCATGCAAAAGGAAACATAACTTGAAAGTCTAACTATGGGACTAAGGGTCACCTTCAACTTGATCATCATCATGGACTTCTTGTCCATCCAAAGAAAAAACTCTTTCAGCTCTCCTTTCCACAAGTCTTTTACCATTGTTGTTACCATTGTTCCGATGAGGCACTTGAGGTTGTTGTTTTTGAGCCGATACAGGTCCATTATGCAGCTGAGGGAACCTAGGAGAATATGTCCAGGTTCATTGCAATGATGGCACACAACCCGAAAGTCAGTCTGATACTTTTCTTGATTCCTATCTTAAGAGAACTTTCATAGAGGATGGTAACCATTGCACTTAGCACACTTGTATCTTTTCTGATCATCTCCTAAAGGTTTCCTCTTCTTATCAAACTCCCTCGGTTGAAACCTTAGGTATGAATCCATGGCCAAAGCTTTAGCAACCATCTGCTGAAAGGGCAAGGGTAGTTGTGGGAAAAGAGCACGACCCACATTGTAGTTGAGTCCCTGAAGGAATAGGTCAGCCCTATGTTCCTCACCCAAACCTACTGCATAACGTTCCAACAACGGAAACTTTTGCATAAAAGTAGAAATGGATAAGGAACCTTGCTTCAAGATGTAGAACTCTACTTATTTCATCTTTAGGACAACAATGCATATATACTTCCCATGAAAAACACCAAGAATTGCTCCCATGTCATGGAAGAGATATCATGGGTCCTTCCTATCCCATTCCACCAAACTCGAGTGGGTCCATCCAAAACATATGAAGCAGACATAACCTTCTGGTGGAGAGGACAAGCCCAACCATCAAAAGTCCTCTCTATAGATAACACCCAATCATCAGATTTGTCAACCATCTCCATTTCACCTTCACTCTTAAAAGGGTGGTTGCATCTTCATGAACTCCATGATCGAGAACTCCTTATGCTTTTTAGGCATAGACATGTCTTTCATCTTTTCTTCCATGGAAGTAGCAAAAAGTTGTCGAAACATGGCCAACTCTTGCTCTGGAGTCATGACTACTCTCGAACTAGTAGAAGATGAGGTCCCCTGATAAAACCTCGGGTTTTTGGGTGTCTCGTAACCGTACTGGTTGTCAAAAGTCGAGTTATCTCCCGCCATTAGGGTTTTTTCCTGCACAAGGCAATGTACTAGGTATAAGCAACCTAAGATAATGGTAAACATCCTAAGGGAGACATGTTTGAAATAGTTAGATAATCGAAAACTACATGCTCTGATACAATGTTGTAAGGACTGGGATCCCATAGGGATCCACTCCCTACTAAAAATAAAAAGGCAACATTCACCAACAAAATCTTTTTCTTAAAAGGGGATGAAACCAAATGTATTTAACATGATTGTAACATAACACAAAGTAGCAGTGGAATAGAAAGATATATCTAACCATTACAAGCTTCTTATTAAACTAAACATTCACCATGCAAGGTGACATAAAGGAAAACTAACTACATATATAGGACTAGCTGAGGATCACCTAACAACTTCAAGCAAATTATCCCATGAAGTTAGCTACCCTTGTTGTGGTCCAGGTCCTTCTAGATCTCCTTCTCCTTGTCCAACTCCTGGGATTGGAAGCATACCCCACAAAAGTAAAAGAAATGATGATATCAACAAAAATTTGGTATGAGCACGCTAAAAAGGAATTGAGCGTTATATATTAGGAAAAAGGTACATCAAGTATAGAAGGCTTCCCATGCAAAGAGGTAAGAACTACCCAAATGGGCATAAAAGGAAAGAATCACAAACATATGGTAAAAGTGGTGCCACAAAAGCACTCAAAATGTTTAAGGGCACAAAACCCATAACATCCTGCATGTAGGTGAGATAAACATAGCACTAGAACAACATAAGTAACAAAGGTAGCCAAGCCACATAAACTTGAACCTGATAGAGATTGGCACATAACCAAACTCCCAATTCATAAAAAGTTGGGCTAAACCTCATAAATTTGAAACCCGGGTATGGGGCACATAACCACCATCCCAAAATAAACAATAAGGGAACATAACCCAAAACCAATGCAAATTATATTAATCTAGGGCTACTGAGTCACACAACGTGCTTAATAGGGAGGAAATTAAAAATGTATAGTCGAATTTTACAAATTAATCACCACATAAGTGATCATCATGATCATCCACCTCAAAGTGGGCATCTGACAACAATTTGAGTTCCATTTTGAAAAAAGCATAAATAAGATTTTAGAAGAATGTCAAGAAGGTATTATGATCTCAAGATCAGTCACAAGTAGGGTACTTCACATGAAGCTAAGTTTTCAAAAGGAAAATATGTGGTTTTTAGGTTATTATCCATAGGACCAAGAGAAAGACAAATTAGGTTATTGCTCAATTAAAAGAAATAGGACATGCAAACATATCTCTCACATAGTCTTAATCAAAACACGATTACTTCTAGATCCAAATATAGGTTTCCAAATCTCCTAATATCATGTATGTGAGATTAGGGTTAGAAGTGCATTGATTATTCAAAACCCTAAGAATCACCTTTTTATTATATGTGAATTAGGTTACCAAAACCATGTCATAATTTAGGTTATATTTTTATGAGTCCAAAACATATTTTATGATATATTTTTGACTTATAAATATTTAGTTATGAATTATACAAGTTATTAACTTATTAATTAGATCCATTAAAACCAACTCTTTAAAACATGAGATTCAGGCTAAAAAGCCAATACCATTAGAACACTTGCATTTTTCTAAATCCAATGAGTATTTATTTGTAATTTTTGTAAAAGATATGAATCTTATAAAATCGGCCAATCAAAATCACCAAAAAGCCAAATTGATAATCCAAGAGAGAGAGGGACCACCATGCTGACTTGGCCCAATCAGACCTAGTCAAGTCAGGGGTGAAAGACATGGCCTTGAGTCGCCCAAACAAAAGAAAAAGAAGGTGAAATGATAAAAGTACACTTATGCAGAAAATAAAGAAAATTGAGAGCTGAAGGGAAAAATGGGAATTTGATCATGAGGATTGTTCTTCCTCCTCCTTCCCCTACCGTGGCCAGCCACAACAACCAGTAGGAGAACCTACTCATTCTTGAAGCATCTTTGTCCATAGTCATCGACCCCATAAGCTCAGCAGTGGCCTGTCGAAGCCAATGAGGCCCAATTCAAGCTCTAAGGTGCACAGTGGCGTCGGGTCGACGAGCCTCTCCACCAGCGAGCAACACCAGAAAACCAACACGGCCACATGCCACAGTGTTGGGCAAGATAGCGACAAGGATACACTCTAAGAATGTCAAAAAATTTGATCGAATCAAAACCCATGGTTGTGGTTCTAAAATGTGACAGTAGAGCTCAAAAAATCCAAACATAACCATAGGGCACTGATACCTAACTGACACACCAAACCAACCCGTCACGCGGCTAGCTGAAGAAGGAAAAATGTGGAAGAGAGTACTAAGATGGTGTGGAAGCATCAAGTTGATCCCTGGCTGGATCTATTGTTTGTAGGGGTCACCAAAGTCTAGGAACCAAGTTCCAGTGCGTGAGGGTGTGGTTGAAGACACGAGAAAAATTGAGAGTAGAGGAACTTAAGGGTGGGTAGATGGTTCTACAAACAACCTCCTTTTATAAGTTTGCTCTTGGTTTGGGGCTCTGTAACATGGAAGCAAGTAAAGAACTACCACCCGATTTGGGTGTTTTCCCAAATGAATGAGTTAGGGTTCATGTTATGGCTCAAACCGTGTGAAATAATCTCCCAAAACTCCCAGTCCAGAAATCTCGAAGAATTGGTGCGTGAGGAGAAATTAATTGCAAAAACAAATCGACTTTTACTGTGTAGCTAGCTTGTTGTTTGTGCGCAAGGTAGAAGGTAATGGAAAACCGTCCAATCTATCATCCAATGACTGGGATCCGTGAAAAGAAAACCTTATCCAATTCGAAATCAAATAAAGTGATGCTATATAGTATTAAATGAATTTCTCTCTCTCAATTTGAGGACTCAAACAAGCATAAAATTAAATAAAAATTTACATCCTGAATGATTTTGAGGTGTAGAATCTGAATATAGAATTAGTTATGCCTTTTGAGAACTTTTAATGGGTTAAATAGTTCAAAACTTATTTTCTCTTTCCTCCTTCATTAATGGTGATATGATTACCCAAATTAGATGAAACTTCACCCATAAGTCATATTTAATGTGTTAGATATGGATTTTACTTCAATTTTATATGTTGGAGTTATTTGTGTACTTATTTATATTTTGAAGGTTCTACACACTTTCTCTCTCCTGATTTCATCTTTTAAACAAACTTTCTCCAATTTGAGTGAAAATTCACATGAAGGCATATTTTTATATGTAGATTACAAATCTAAGATTATTTTCCACTTTTGGAGTCATTAAATATTTTATTTAATATTTTAAGGAAAAACACCTTTTTTTCTAAATAAAATAGATATGGTTATTATTATCCTAAATTGGTGAAACTTGGCTCCAAGCCAAGGAAGATCCCAAGAAATTGAATATGAGGTTATTCTTATCCAATAAGTTTTCCCTTTAACACATTATCCATTATTTATATTATTTCTCTCATTAATAATCCAATATCTCATTAATCATTTTTAAGCATTATTTTTTATTCCTTTTTGTCTTCCTTGCACCATAAGGCAAAGGAATGATCTAGAACAAATCTACACCATAATTATCACACATAAGTTTATTTATTTCGTATTTTGTGGAATTAGAGCTCATTATTCTCAATTATGAACATTGTAACATCACGTGACATATATTGATTTTATGATTAATTTGAAGGTATTAGGTACTATTAATTTATATATTAAGGTGATTTATTCACACATTAACATATTTAAGGTAAAGATCATATTCTAATCCTTGTTTGGCTAAACCTCAAAGACTAAGGGTTGTAAGTTCTTAACCTTGGAATAATATTAAGCTCTAGGTTTTGGTATATTACAACGTTTCACCAATCAGATGAGTTAGGGTTCATGTTATGGCTCAAATCGTGTGAAATTGTCTCCCAAAACTCCCAGTCCAAAAATCTCGAAGAATCGTCGCGTGAGGAGGAAGTAATTGTGAAAACAAATTGAATTTTACTATGAGCTACCTTCCTATTTGTGTGTAAGGTAGAAGACAACAGACAACCATCTAGTCTATCATCCAATGGTTGGGATCCCGAAAAAGAAAATCTTATCCAATTCGAAATCAAATAAAGTGATGCATATATAGTATTAAATGAATTTATCTCTCTTCATTTTAGGACTCAAAAAAATTCTAAATTTAATAAAAATGTACACCCTGATTGATTTTAAGGTGTAGAATCCGAATATGGAATTAGTTTTGCCTTTTGACAACTTTTAGTAAGTTAAATAATTCAAAACTTATTTTTTGTTTCCTCCTTCATTAATGGTGATAGGATTACCCAAATTTGATGAAACTTCACCCATAAGTCATATTTAATGTGTTAGACACGAGTTTGCCTTAAATTTTATATGTTGGAGTTATTTGTGTACTTATTTAATATTTTGAAGGTTCTACACACTTTCTCTCTCCTGCTTTCATCTTTAAAAAAAAACTTTCTCCAATTTGAGTGAAAATTCACCCAAAGGCATATTTTTATATGTAGATTACGAATCTATGATTATTTTCCACTTTTGGAGTCATTAAATATTTTATTTAATATTTGTAAGAAAAAACCTTTCCTTTTTCTAAATAGATGTGGTTATTATTATCCGAAATTGGTGAAACTTGGCCTCCAAGCCAAGGAATATCCTAAGAAAATGAATATGAGGTAATTCTTATCCAATAAGTTTTCCTTTTAATACATTATCCATTATTTCTACTATTTCTCTCATTAATAATCCAATATCTCATTAATAATGTAAATCATTATTTTTTATTCCTTTTTCTCTTCCTTACACCATAAGGCAAAGAAATGATCTAGAATGAATCCACACCATCATTATCCCACATAAGTTTATTTATTTCATATTTTGTGGAATTAGAGCTCATTAATCTCAATTATGAACATTGTATGCACATTATTATGTCATGCGACAGATACTGATTTTATGATTAATTTGAAGGTATTAGGTAATATGAATTTATATTTTAAGTTGATTTATTCACACATTAACATATTTAAGGTCACTAAAGAGCATATTCTAATCCTTGTTTGGATAAACCTCAAAGACTAAGGGTTCTAAGTGCTTTACCCTGGAATAAGATTAAGTTCTAGGTTTCGGTATGTCACATAATCCATGTTCAATAGCTTGAAATGCATATCTATCTCAAGCCACAGTCTTAGTTACCTCTTGTTGCTGGTGATCCTGACTTTTGAGTAGCAACTAAAGTGTCTCTTCTTGGTCCTAGAAGTGAGATAAACATGTAGAAAGAAGCACATCAACACTTTATCTTCCTAGAGTTATTGCTCGATCTAGCTCTCGATCCTGTAGAGATGCAAATGTTGATAATAGTTAGGCATTATTTTCCCTTGTAGTAACTACACATGTTAATTCTTAAGAAGTTGGGATGGCCTTCTAGGAACCTTCTGTGTGATCATATGATGACAATGGGGGTGACTATAGTTTGACTAACTGGAGTGCATGACTTTCAGTTATTCGCCAATAGTCGAAATTGTAGAAAAATTCAAGTAGGTAGGTGGACAAAGTGGCATGCCCTGTTGAGGCTAGACCCATGGTTGATTAGGAAAGGAAAGAAAAATTATATCAGAATGTATAGACAAGTATGTGTGATGCGATGATTTTGAGTCGCATTTATAGACCTGATTCATATGTGTTTTATGCTTTAATTAGTCATTTTTATGGTTAATGTGGCATAATTCATTCACTTTGGTCTTTGATATTATTCTATATCAAATCCCCTTTAATTCATTGTTTTGAGCATTAATTGTCAAAATATTATTATTTGTGTGAACTTATGTGACCTTGTGTTTGAATTTAAGGACAAATGAGTATTTGCTTCTGTCGATACCATCGACGGAAGTTGATACCATCGACATGATCACAGGTTGCCAGCCGAAAGGAGCAGCAAAGCGTCGATACTATTGATATGGATGTCGATGGTATCGAGATACCAACAGGTTGCTGGTGAGAAAGCGGTCGATAGTATCGACACCAAGTCGATACCATCGACGCACGGAGGCTACAACGACGCAAAATGACAAAACTGATGCCTAAAGGAAGTCGATACCATCGACCCGCGTCGATGGTATCGAGATGATATCGGGCGTGACAAAGGAAGGGTTTGCAGATGGCCGCTACTACAGCGGGTCGATACCATCAACTCGCGTCGATGGTATCGACATCGTAGGATATGAGTTGGCTTCCTAATGATCTCAATCGGACGGCTACGGTTAATTAGCGACCTAATGACCGAGATATACCTAATGACGGCCGCCGAGATGAGAAAGGGGATCTCATTAGCCATTGCACGAGTACCGAGGAGAAAGAGAGAGGAGAACGGAGGCTAGAAGCTCATACCAGTTGATTCGGATGCCGCAGAAGACGGATTTCACCACTGAAAGGTGGGAGAGCATGTGTTCTACGCAAAGGATCAACCGGTTCTTCTCCGTTCAGGGGTTTCACCTCTCAATTCACATTTTTCACATGATTTTCCCTATCTCTACCTTGTACTTGTTTGAGATGAACATGCGGGGCTAATCCCCTTCGTCTTTAGGACCGGGAGTAGCACGGGGATTCATTGTATGACAATTTTATAATAGTAATTCATACTTTATCTCTTAAATCTATGGTATAGTTTCATTTTCTCCATATATTGTTATGCTTGATCACCATAATAATAACCTAATGCCCTTAATCACTTTGAAAGAAGGATTAATGGCTGAAAAGAAATGAAATCTACATTAATTGATAAATCCCTTGACCAAGGTGGTATAAAATTAATGGTGGATAATGAGAGATCGTTCATAATGCACCTAGTCTAGGGTATAGGTTACTACGACGGTAGAACCGACCTAGACCTAGGTAGTGAATTGCACCACGACAGTGGGCAATTCTATTTTCAGGCCACTACCCGGATAGAGAGATAAAATTAAGGCATTATATAAAATCTAATACAATGAAAACCCGCAGTGAAACCGTAATCCTAAAGATACCCTTTTGAATTGGTTAAATTAACATTTAATTGATCGTTTGTTTTGTTTTGTTTTTATTTTCTTTCAATTTTAACAACAACCCTCAATTTGTTATTCGGCTTAGCTGATCGCAAATAGTTAGTAGGAGTCTCCAACAATTCCCAGTATCCCTGTGTTCGACTCGGGCCTCATAAAGGCCTGTACTACTCGACGCGTTCACTTGCGTTTTAGCGCACAGTAAAATTGCGTCAAGTTTTTGGCGCCGTTGCCGGGGATATGGCAAATTGTTGGCACTTTGAGTGCTACGAGCGGCCATTCTAGGCCACATTTTTTTTATTATCTTGAAACAGCTTCAAATATTTATAAATTGTTCGATAATTTTTATACTCGTCACAACACTGTACTGAACTCGAATTTTCTTATTTCAGGTACTGTGTATGGTGCAGACGCGTAGTACTGACTACGCAGGTCGCGCACCAGAGGTTCCGCTACGGACGGGACCTGAAGACGAGGATGGGTACAATCAAGATCATCTAGAGGATACCGATTCTGAACCCGAGAAACAAGACAAGATGGAGGCCGAGCCACAGACTATATGGGAAAAGATAAAGGCTTCTTCCGCATCCGCTTCAAAAGGGCCTATAAAGAAGCAAGCAATCAACATACCTACATATAAGATTGATCCGGCTTTGATAAATCTGGTGAAGTCCAATGCTTTTCATGGGCTCAAGAATGAGGACCCCGTCACACATATAAGTCAGTTTGTTGAGAACTGTGACATGGTTAAAATCGACAGGTTTCCACATGATGCACTTTATCTTAAGCTTTTCCCGAGTTCATTGGCAGGAGCCGCACGAGAATGGCTACACAATTTAGATGATGAGTTTGTGGAGTCCTGGGACCATATGGTGGAGGTTTTCTTTGAGAGGTTCTTTCCTCCTGAGAAGACTAACGACATGATCTGGAAGATTTATAACTTTACCCAACAGGCCAGTGAGACATATTCTGAGACGTGAGAGAGATTTCAGGTCATGCTGAGACGGTGCCCGCATCACGGGCTGGATAAAGAAACACAAGTAAAGATTTTCTATTTTGCTCTCTCTGAGCACGATAGGAGCAACCTTGATTAAGCTGGGTCAGGATTCTTTTTGAACATCACGGACACCAGGTGTTGGGAGATATTAAAGAACATGGCTAGGAAACAATCATGGGGCAAAAGAGGCGCCGTGGAGCAGGTTCGAGTGGTAGGAGAATCAAAAGATATAAAGAATCTGAATGAGAAGATGGATCTTCTCGCAAAGAAACTGCTAGCAAAGGAGGATGATGCATCTGAGGATGAGGAAGCCCAAGTCAAATTCATGCAACAACAGGGCTACATAAACAATGACTATGCATGGAGGAGAGACAAAAAGTTCTCCTGGAAGGATCCTAATAATTTCCAACAAGACCCGGAGACAAAGTCACAACCGAGAGCTAAGGATAAGAGAACTGAATTACTTAGTCAAATGGTGCAGCAAAATCAGGAAATGATGGCTATGTTTGGTAAGCAATTGCAATCTCAAGGTGATATTTTAACCAAATTTGGGCAGATGCTACAAAGCCATGGAGCACAGATGCGGGCATTGGAAACCACCGTGGCTCAGATTTCAAGTGAAGTGGCGGCCATCAAGCATGCCAACCAGCAGAAACCAGCCGAGAATGCAAATGTGGCCCAAACACACCATCAAGTGAAGTACATGTCCGTGGTAAGCAATGAGGAGGAATCCCAGGTGTCAGAAGCAAAAGATCAGAGCAAAATGAGGTTTGATACGGGAGCAACACCGGCGATACTTTATCCTCGCAGTTATTATGGACTGCCGGGCGGAAACCCTCTTTTCAGGAAATCCCGCCAAGGACCCATTATAGTTGCATCCCCGCCTAGCCAAGAAGAGCAAGTTAAGGCTGCCTGTCACGGTGCGGATACATCTACTACGAGAGAAGAGCCACAACAAATGATACATGTTGATGATGTTCCGACAAAGCCTATGCCAGAGGGAGTAATGGAAGCAAGCTTAGGGGAGCTGGCCCCGAAAAGCCCATATGTACCACCCCACAAGTGTGGTAATGCGGCAGTGGAGTCAAATTTGGACAACTCGAAGCTGAAGAAGGAGAAAATGCATTATAGAAAATTCTTAGAGATATTCAGAAAGCTACATATCAATATTCCGCTGGTGGAGATGATTGAGAAGGTCCCCTCCTATGGGAAGTTTATTAAAGAAATAATTAATAAAAAGAGGCAGATCAAAGATACTGATGTGTGTAGGATGAATGAAATGGTAAGCTCAATGATCCTTGGGAATTTACCAGAGAAGAAGAAAGACCCAGGGAGCTTCTATATTCCATGTTCAATAGGTGATCAACACTTCCCACGAGCTCAATGTGATTCGGGCGCGAGCATAAATCTCATGCCGTTGCCCACATTTCAGAAGCTCAGGTTACACGACATAAAGAAATCAGTGGCAACCATTGAATTAGCATATGGATCTATTGTAAGGCCACATGGCATTTGTGAGAATGTTCTTGTCAAAGTGGACAAATTCATTTTTCCTGTGGACTTTGTAATCATGGACATGCCGCAGCTTGAGAGTTGCGAGATGCTATTAGGGAGGCCATTTCAAGCAACGACCGATGTAGTGACTGTAATAGGGAGAGGTAAGCTCACGTTGGGAATTGGTCAAGATCGCGTGGAGTTCAAGTTGCCGCACGATCCTTTGAGCACCTTCTCCAAGGTACCAAGTTGATAAAAATGCCAAAAGTCATCTAGCCTAAGACGTTAAATAAGGGCGCTTGTTGGGAGGCAACCCAACCATTGGTACCTCAGTTTAGTTCATTTACATTCATAGTTTAATTTGTTTTTACTTAGTTGTTAGTATAAAAAAAGATACCGTGATCGGTTTGTTCTTTGTGCAGGCTGAGGCAGAGTCGATGCCATCGACACACTGGTCGATGGTATCGACCATGGAACAGGTTGACAAATGCAGATTTCGCACTGCGTCCATACCATCGACGGCCTCGTCGATGGTATTGACAGGCCTACAAGCAGATCGAAAAATAAAGGTCGATGGTATCGACATGCCAGTCGATACCATCGAGATCTCTGAAGATTTACAGAAGAAATCGACTCAGTGAAGTCAATACCATCGACGGCTATGTCGATGGTATCGACACCTTCAAGTGAAAAAAAGGTGGCGGCCGGTCTCGTGAGGATTTACCCTAATAAGCAAAGTCGATACTATCGACTCGCATCGATGGTATCGACCATCCACGTCACCGAGCCGCACAAACGAATCAACGGCGATCGCGGCTTCCACGTCATCGATCCGGGTGAAGCGTCATGTCAGCGATCCGGGTTTCAAGATCCAGCCATCGACAACCATCGATACTCGCGATGGGGGCGGATAGCATCGACTAGTGTCGATACCATCGACTCGCGTCGATGGTATCGACGGGCCAACAGTGGCGTCGGCCAAGTCTATTTAAGGAGATTCATTATGTCAGTTGACGTCACACCTTCAGAGCGATCTCCTCCATTTGCGCCGAGCACTCTCCCGAGCCGTCCAAGCCCAACGACGAGCAGCACCGAGCGAAGTTCTTCATCGAGTGGGGATTCACCTCTCCGATCGTCACCGAGCTCCCATTCTATTCCTCTTTCTTTCACAAAGATGGTGCGTACAATGGGTGCATCCTCTTCACATGCACCGCCCATGGAGATTCTGGTGTTTGTTCCTCCTCGTCCTCACTCTATTACACGCCCGCGACTGATTCATCCATCCGCGGAGGTGAAGAAGGTGTACGAGGAGCTGCTAAAGTGCAAGATCGAGCCTACACGATATGTCGAATGGAACCTGATGCGCGACTTGGGGTTCACAAAAAATCTAGCCTATGTCCTGAAAGGGCAAGCGCAGGAGACTGACAGAGACGAAGAGGAGGTCCAGTATCATGCCGAGGGCCATCCATTCTTCGGGGAGTGGCCAACCTACAAGGAACTCATGGCGGAGATCATGGCGTCACTCGATATCAACGTGCTGCCAAACGATGTGATTGCTTCTGACAGAGAATGGAGAAAAGGGAGGGTGTCGTTCAGGCTTTTCAAAAATAATTACACCCTCACCCTCGACCAGTTTAATTCCATTTATAATTGGAATCATCACGACCATCAGCACCGGCGGCCAGACAACCGCACCAACTATGACGCCATCTTCGCCGAGCTGGTGACAGTGCCGCCGGGAAAAGCTGTAAGCTACCACAATGCGGCGGTAGCAGACTTTGAGCACCCTTTCGTGTGGGTTCTTCACCGCATGCTCTGCACCACCCTATTCGGCTGTGGTGATCTAGCTCTCAGCAAATTCCAAGAGGTGGATTTGTTCTTCTTGTACAAATTATTGAAGCGGGAGGAGTGCAACTGGGGCGCGTTCTTTTTGACGCGTGTGATGGCAGTGAAGCGGAGTATGAGAAAAGTGTCAATTCACTTTGGAGGGTTGATCACGCCATTGGCTATCTATCTTGGGCTGGATCTTTCTCAGCTTACTTCCCTATCTACTAGGAGCAAGGTCAACCTCCAGCATCTTCACCGGTCCAATCTCCTACTTCTTCGAGATGGTTTGGCATATGCACACTGCCACGTCAACCATGCATACCAAGAATGCTCGTTTCCTGATGAGGTCGAGGGTGCGCAACATTTCTGGTGGCCAATCATAGCCATCGCCGACTCCGATGAAGAAGGCGGCGACGACGGACATGACGACGAGGCTGAGGAGGAAGAGGAGGCCTTTACACCTCTTCGAGCACGAGTGGCACCCCGGAAGCGTCCTCGGATGCATCCGGGTGCATCTTCATCATCACAGCCTACACCGCCTCCACCACAGCCCTCGCAGCCAAGCGAGGATGCCTATTCCCTGCAAGGCATGTATGCGATGCTGCAAGACATTCAGCAGACCCAACATGGCCACACAGCCACCTTTGTTGGTATTCAAGATACTACCAACCGACTCTTTGTCAATCAGCAGTCGATCTTTGAGAATGAGCGCCTTTTGTTCGAGAATCAGCAGAACATACATGACCGGTTGCACAGGATGGAGGAGCAGCAACAACCATTTTTTGATCATTACTGGAGCCAGAATTATTTTGGGGGTATCCACAGCCTCCATCGATGCCTCCGTATGATCCGACTATCCAGGGGCAATGCCCTTCTTGGAACCCCACGGCTCCGCAGTACCCGCCTCCACCGCCACAGGAGTGATCCGGTATCACTGTTCCAATCCTTCAGTTTGTTTTTGACTATGAGGCCATAGTCGAATTCAAGCTTAGGGGGGTAGTTGGAACAACTTTATCTTTTACTGTTTTTAGTTTTTTTTACTTTATTGTTTTTGTTCTTGTTATTTGTTTCTTGCATTTTTAGTTTTTGTAGGATCCACATGCTATCTAGTGTAATCGTGGATGTCGTAAATTTTGTGTCATCTCATTAATTGTGCATGGGAAAATCAAGGGAAATTTAAAATTTTTGTGTGTTTGGAAAGCTTGTCGTGTTTAACCTTGTGCAATTAACCTACGAAAATGATTGGTTCTGTCAACTCTAAAACAACAATTCACAACTGTACTCCTAATGATTCATGAAAGTGGACAAAAATGGTTGTTTGAGCCTAAACTGACCAAATGGTAATGAGACTCTAATTGGACGTAAGAGAGAGAAATCTCTTAACTACTACATAGGTCAGTAAGGAGGGACACATAATATCTTTCTAAGGTTCAGTCACCTAGTCTTGTGATCTTTCCACCTCTTCACTTTTCACAATCCACCGCAAGAATTGGAAGTATGCTACAGTTTTAACCTCTTTGACTGCATTACACGTAGATAGGGCTTGCATTAATTCTTTTTCCATATGTTTTGCATAAAAAGAAAGAAAAAAATGAGAATAGTGATACATGCACATTACCTTTAGGTGCATGTCATGTAGATGCATTCATAATTTTCATGCATAAAGTACATCATGTATCTCAATTTTTCTCTAATGGTGAATCAAATTGTTCCATACCTTCTAAATAGTGCAAATTTCTGAGTATGAAGAAAATAAGCCCAATAAAATATTCATTATCAATTATGGATATGAGGGTTGAGAAAAAAAAGATAAAAATCTAAAAAATCTGCATAATGAAAAAAAGCTATTTAGAAGCAACAAGAATAAGAAGGAAAAAGGAACATAATATCACCTGTATTTCGAGAGAATTGAGTACATGATGGAGCTTAAATAGATGTCCATTTCGTTTTGAGATGGATGGTTAGTACATGCATCATTCCACCCAATTTTAGGCATTAGGGCATTTTTCATGTGCATTTGCATCATTTAGGACATTTTTGTTTTGTGCATGTTGAAACTGTGTAATACTTCCATTTTCTTCCATGAACCACTCATCTTCATCCACCTGTTGCTCAGATTGGTAGGCCATCGTGAATTTCTCCTCACTAATGTATATCAGGAGAACTGCTTCCATTTAGATGGTAGTTAGGGCGAGCAACGTAGTATAGGAGATCACAAGATGCACCAAGTCTGAACCAGCGAGTTTTATTATGTTAACTGCCTTATGTGATAGTGTTCATCAGTTTTGAGGTCAATTTCTTTTATGGATGATTACTGTCGCCTTCAGGGTAATTACCGTTCCGTGGTTAGAGAGGGCCGGTATGTGAATGTCCGGTGGGAGTCATATGGGATGTTGGTTGTGGTGTGTTGTTCTTCAGTTGACATTAGCAATTCTATTCTAAGGATTAGTTGCTCAAGGGCGAGCAACGCTCAAGCTTAGGGGAGTTTGATGCGATGATTTTGAGTTGCATTTATAGACCTGTTTCATATGTGTTTTATGCTTTAATTAGTCATTTTTATGGTTAATGTGGCATAATTCATTCACTTTGGTCTTTGCTATTATTCTATGTCAAATCCCCTTTAATTCATTGTTTTGAGCATTAATTGTCAAAATATTATTATTTGTGTTAACTTATGTGATCTTGTGTTTGAATTTCAGGACAAATAAGTATTTGCTTCTGTCGATACCATCGACATGATCATAGGTTGCCAGCCGAAAGCACCAGCAAAGCGTCGATACTATCGACATGTATGTCGATGGTATCGAGATATCAACAGGTTGCTGGCGAGAAAGCGGTCGATAGTATCAACACCAAGTCGATACCATCGACGCACGGAGGCTACAACGACGCAAAACGACAAAACCGACGCCTAAAGGAAGTCGATACCATCGACCTGCGTTGATGGTATCGAGATGATATCGGGCGCGACAAAGGAAGGGTTTACAGACGGCCGCTACTACAGCGGGTCGATACCATCGACTCACGTCGATGGTATCGACACCGTAGGATATGAGTTGGCTTCCTAATGATCTCAATCGGATGGCTACGGTTAATTAGCGACCTAATGACCGAGATATACCTAATGACGGCCACCCAAACGTGAAAGGGGATCTCATTAGACATTGCACGAGTACTGAGGAGCAAGAGAGAGGAGAACGGAGGCTAGAAGCTCATACCAGTTGATTCGGATGCCGCAGAAGACGGATTTCACCACCGAAAGGCGGGAGAGCATGTGTTCTACACAAAGGATCAACCAGTTCTTCTTTGTTCAGGGGTTTCACCTCTCAATTCACGTTTTTCACATGATTTTTCCTATCTCTACCTTGTACTTGTTTGAGATGAACATGCGGGGCTAATCCCCTTCGTCTTTAGGACCGGGAGTAGCCCGGCGATTCATTGTATGACAATTTTATAATAGTAATTCATACTTTATCTCTTAAATCCGTGGTATAGTTTCGTTTTCTCCATATATTGTCATGCTTGATCACCATAATAATAACCTAATGCCCTTAATCACTTTGAAAGAAGGATTAACGACTGAAAAGAGATGAAATCTACATTAATTGATAAATCCCTTGACCAAGGTGGTGTAAAATTAATGGTGGATACTGAGAGATCGTTCATAATACACCTAGTCTAGGGTATAGGTTACTACGACGGTGGAACCAACCTAGACCTAGGTAGTGAATTGTACCACGACAGTGGGCAATTCTGTTTTCAGGCCACTACCCGGATAGAGAGATAAAATTGAGGCATTATATAAAATCTAATACAATGAAAACTCGCGGTGAAACCGCAATCCTAAAGATACCCTTTTGAATTGGTTAAATTAACATTTAACCGATCGTTTGTTTTGTTTTGTTTTTATTTTCTTTCAATTTTAACAACAACCCTCAATTTGTTATTCGGCTTAGCTTATCACAAATAGTTAGTAGGAGTCTCCAACAATTCCCAATATCTCTGTGTTCGACTCGGGCCTCACAAAGGCATGTACTACTCGATGCGTTCACTTGCGTTTTAGCGCACAGTAAAATTGCGTCAATGTGCAAAACAATGGAAAGACTGTGCAAATTGCATATATAAGTTTCTGCTAATAGAGAAAAATCTTTGAGTGTGTAATTGTTAAAAAATGATGTCCCCGACAATGGCGCCAAAATTCCATATGTGCTCGGGACACATAGAAAATGCAGAACCTAAAAGAGGATCAAATTTTCAATTTATAACCCAAAACCTTTAGGATTCCCACCACACAATACATGATTGAAGTATACAAGATCTAGTATAGGGACATGGGGATGTTTAGTCACCTAAGAATCAATTCTTAGTTAGTTAAGAAAAACTGAAGGTGGATAGATATTTATAGCTAGAACGAGACTTAAGAAACAAAATAAGGAAAAACAAAGTAAAATAAAGAAACTATATTTTTTTGAATCCTAATGATCAGGGAAAGGAGTTACACACATTATACCATAGATTAAGTAATCTATGTACCTCGTTCTTGAGTGAAGACAACCCTTATACACCCTAGAAAGCAATTAACATCCCAACTTAGCATGCATTATGGTATTTACTCTAGTGGGGGTCATCCCACTCACTCTTACGAACCCCATCAATGGTCCAAAATATCTCTCAAAGATAACAGACCAATACCACCAACTATTTTGGATGCCCTCACTGATCCAAAATAGACAAAAGCACCATAACCAGTAGAAGATCCATTAGGATGCTCGAGATAAAAAAATTGAACCGGGTTGGTGAAACCAGGTCAGTTTCATTATGTTGGGCCAAATTTATTTGTCCTTGTCTTCCTAATAGATCCTCCCCTAAAATTCATCCTCTTAAATATTAGTGCAAACTACTTCCTCTACCAATTTCATCACTATTCTCTCAATGTTAATAAAATGGGATTTCATGCAAGAAAGACATCAACCAAACTGACAACACAACCAAAATGATAACATAGAAGAGAAACATTCTAAGTTTGACAATAAACTACTTGCTTAGAGTCACGCTACAAAAACATGCCCAAAATGGGATAAATAGCGAAGAAGTCAACTAGACAAAGACAAGCATAGTTGACACTGAACAAAGATGGAAATATATTGTTGTACAGAGACAAAAGAGAGTGATAGAAGAAAAGAGAAAGAAGAAGAGATTTAGCTCATGGAGGAGAGTTCGCTCTCGCTACTTTTCCTCTAGATGGCTAGATCTCATTCTTGGGATCATCCTCCTTGATCTCACGGACTCCTTAGCCTCATTTCTCCTTGATTTCACCAAAGCAACAACTTGGATGGATGGATGGATGGAGGTGGAAGGACAATGGGAGTCAATGGAATTTGGATGTGGTTGATGGAAAGTGGTGGAGGTCGATGGAAGATGAAGGCCAATTGATGGGATGAACATAGGGTGAGATTTAGAGCCCTCTCAGGCTTTGATCTCTAAAATGGAGGTCTGGGAACCAAAAAATGTGGAACCCTTTGCCTGTTGGCTAAGGAAGGGTACTTATAGAGTCTAATGAAGTGTCTATAAATGGGGTTGAAACCAACTCACTTTGGGTGAAGCTGAGTTGGTTTTTCATTGTCTGCCTGGATGAGGTGAACTTCCATTGGGTGTAGATCATCAGAGAAGTCCATTAGAGGGTGATGTTGGGGTTGATCATCAATCTTGACTATTGTTCTTGAATGTTGGGGTGAATCTTCCGTTGTCTTCTAATGAAAAGTGTCAACAGATCACGTGCATGAATCAAATCAAGTTGACTAAAACTAACACAATTTTGTGCCATTAGAAGGTTGTTCATCGATGCAATCCATTAGTCTCGACCTTCGATTGTGACTTGTGAATTTTTTCATCAGTTGTGACCATTAGGGCACATCTCCCAACGAAAAAGAGTCAACAAAATGTGTAGACGTTTTGTTGTGTAGGGGGTGAAACCAACTCGACGGGGAAACCAGGTCGATTTTTTCAGATAAATCAAGAGGGTCAATGCTTTCTTTAGTTTGATGCATGTAAGTCCCAAATTTTCCTAGTTGAGCAACTATATCTTCAATAAGAGATAAATTACAAAAAGCTAAGTATCTGGAGTTAGTTTGGGCACATCAAGGCTAATACAAGCACACAACTATATCTTTTTTCTTATCTTTAATACTAAAATTTGGGTGTTATCAAGTTCTTAAGGCAAGTGAGGGACAAGGGACTAGTAATGGAGAGTGGAAATGAGGGTTTTGCACCACACATCACCTAACATCTAGACTTTAAGTAGCTCCAAGCCATTTTCAGTAAGGGCTACCAAACTGGCTACCTAGATCTCTCATCTAGGTGTAGGATAATGGTTTGATATGTAGGAATATGGGTAGTTAGCTAGGGATCCACAAGTGGGACCTAGGAGAAAAACTTCAAATTAGCTACATATCACCCATTTCTCTTAGAACCTAGGTGTTTTCAAGAGAAAATCACAAAGTAATCCACAATAAAAATGTAGAAGTAGAGTATAATAATTAGAAAATCAAATCATAGAGTTCACACATTATTTCCCTCCAACATGTTATCAAACTCACATTTTATATCCCAAACAACCCACCTAAGGCGTTCATTTACTCACAGTGCAAGAAATGTAGAAAAAAAAGGAGTAGAAGAATAAAACACCATGGATGCTTGGTGGAAACTCTTCCTTCTTCACCTCCAATTGTAAATGGTGGAGATCCTCTCTCCTTGGTGGATGAAAAGCTACAAATGTGGATAGGAATGGTCAAAATCCTAAAAAGTTAGAGTTTTGAGGTGGACGAAGGTGGGAATGAAGTGGGAGTAGGTGGGAGTAAGTAGGTAGCTCAATGAATGCTCTACAAGTGGTACTAAGTGCTAGCCTTTGCTCCTAACAATGTGTATATAGTGGCTTGGGAAGCATAGGGTTAAAGGGGGGCATTAAGGTAAAACCATAACAAGAAAGCAATAGGGTTTCACTAGCATCAAGACCATTCTAGGAAAATAAACTGTGGTGGGAGGAAGCTGGAGTGGGCGTGCTGGAAATCTTGGGATGTTGGATTTTGGGATTGGCAACATGACTGTGGTGGTAGTGAGATAGCATGCCTATGGTGGGTAACGAGGTCGTGGTGGAGGGGTTGGAGTATGGTCATTTCCTTTAGCATGAGCCTTTTGAAATCTTGGCAGCACGGCCGTTCTAGGAAGAACGACGTGATGAGATTTTCTTGGCAAGGTCGTGCTATGTGAGCTTGTTGGAGCTGCTTCAATGCTAAACTTCCACATTGATTTTTCACTTGGTGGCATTTCCATTTTATGTTACCACGGCTGTGCTGAGGGTTTTCTAGTGCATTGTGATCTTAATTGAGAATTATCTTGGGTGCTCTTTATCTTAGCTTGATCTTTGGCCACTAGAAGCAAGTTGGGGTAGTTCTTGAGCTCTCTCTAGGCTACTCCAAGGGTGAAGGCACCCTAAGAAATTCCCCCTTCTATCCCTTCTCTCATAAGCATGGTCAAAGTATTTGAAACACATGTAAATAATATCTATCATTGCATTTGTCATAGAACCATTTGTTGAGAAAAAACATACATTCTAACATGTCTATGATTTAGGAAAAATAGCATAAGATAAAGCCCTAAATATGGAGTACATTAAAATTGTGAAATGGAATGAGATATTGTTGATTTAGTTAATAGCAATTAGAAGACATGAATCATACTGAAACCAAATTATGTAATGAATCAAGCAAATGTGGGTTTTAAAACATTGCAAGGAACATATGGCTATCCAACTTAGGCTTTTAAGATACAAAAACACACACTTGGTTGTGTCCTTTGTCAGGTGACATGAATGATCACAATGAAGACTAAGGGTGGCTTGCTTATGCCATTAATCATTCTTGATCAAGGAAACGTCTCTACCTTCCATGTAGCCTCAATTTCTTACTAGGGCGTAGGAGAAAGATGAAGAAGTGGGTGAAAGGAGAAAGGTTGAGTGAGGATCTTATAGAACCATTTTGGTGGCATGAGATTGTGTTTTGTTTGTAAATAAGGATTCCTACTTGCATTCACTCTGGCAAGTTCAAGTCTACTTGTATGGCTCTTGTTTGGGATTCATGTAGGCACATTGGGTGCATGCCAAGTGAAATTAGCAATGTGAGAGGGATTGTTTGTGCCATTGTATAGTAAAATTTCCAACAAGACTATGGTGGATTTATTAGCACATAGCAAATGAAAGATAGGCATGAACCGGCTAAAATCAAATTAGGTAGAAGTGTTTATTAGATTAAGATGTCTTCTATCTTGAATCCACATAAGCCTAAGGTATTGATAGTTATCCACCATACGCTTAGAAAATACAATGGAGTATGAGAGACACCCCCATGCAATGGGATCTCACTTTCAGTACCCACTCATACTTATCCTACGTACGGCACGATTAGGCTTTTACTTGGGTGCCAAGCATGGTTTATCCGCAACGGTGTTCGGTGGAACTTACGTGGAAGAAAAGACAAGCCGACAAGCAAGAATCCGTCTCGCTTGCTTAGTTGGTGCCCCACCCCAAGATAAGCGCGTCTTTCATTGGCAAGCAACTTAATTTGCAGTGGCCTGCGAGCCGCGTCACTCGCGCTGACGCAAAACCCTTGCTTCCTGAATCTCTCGTTCCCCATAAACCGACTTCACTGAAAGTTCACACTTGGCTTGTGCCGCAACCACAAACCTAGTGTGAATTCGACCTTTTCTGTCCCTTGTCGGCTATATACATGTGACAACGGAAACGTTGCGAAAGAAGCCACTTTGAGATCATCAAAAGTGTTCGGTCTTCTGATCTCCTCAAGAATCTCCCAGAAAGCTACTCGACAGTTCCTAGGACTCTCCTCCAGCGAAATAGATGGTAAAGCAGAACGACTTGCGAGACGACGTGGAGGAGGAAGCACCCAAGTTGCTCCTCCTCCTTTCTAGCGACCGAATCTCCGGCGGCTGGACCGTACGGGCCAAGGACGACCGCATGTTCAAGTGCAAGACGTGCGACAAAACCTTCTCGACTTTTCAAGCCCTCGGTGGGCACAGGACGGGGCACAAGAGGCTGCGCGTGGAAGAAGACGCCGCCGCGGAAGCCGCTGCCAAGAAACGGCCGGCACACCAGTGCCCTATATGTGGGATCGTGTTCTCGATGGGACAGGCGCTCGGCGGCCACATGAGGCGCCACAAGGACGTCATCCGGAAAAACGCCGGCGGCAAGGTTGACAAAGAAGATGCCACCGCCGCCAACGACGAGAGTGGCGTTGCGTCTGAGCTGCTGTCCGGGTGTAGTGACGCACGTGACGACGACGCCGCCGTGGATGGGCACGTCAGGGTTGTTGGCGCCGGCAACAACCCTAGAAGTCTTCTGGCAGTTGCCTCACGCAGCTCTCGCCTGGGCGACTCGAGCGACAATCCTGCGAGCTTCGACGTCGACTTGGAGTTGAGGCTTGGCCCTACGCCTCCCAGGGCCGCCGCCGTCTACACCGAAGCGTTGGAAGCGGCGTTCAGGCACACATATCCGAGTTGGAGCCCCGGTGACAAATCCGTGTGACAGACTGACAGCTTGGACGGCGGCCGAATCGGCGCTTTGCGTAGAAATCCATCTCATATAGACGATAGACGTCGTAGATTCACAGAAATTATTCATTGCCATCCCCCCGTGTTTATGCCATCGGTGTATAGATATTTTGTGCACATAATATACTTTTTACCCTTTTTCATTAATCATCGCTTCACCCTTATTCTTATATGTTTCGTGTGTATGGTTCCTAACTTATCGTACACCTTGCTTTGTTTTCTTTCTAGAAACATAATGATTCTTTCCCAGCATTATTGTCGTTTAAAAATAAACAGAGAAGATGTCATAATTTATTTCCCATTCTCTAGATGATGGAATCTATAAAAATAAACACAGAAACGTTTTTCTTATTGATGTAACAATAGAGATTCATTGACTGGGATAGTTCATGTCCATCTCATACTTTGAGACCATACGATATCTCTGATGACGAGCATTACATTATTTATATCACATGTACACATTATCTTCAGTTTCAGATTGCCTAGAATAGAAGCAACCAAAGACATGATGGCATACAGCTAGAGCGACGAAATTTCCATCCCTCAGTCATTATCATACATGACTGTTTAGCACAAGCTATACATGGAAAGCTAGTAAGTTTACCAACTAAACATTCA
Source organism: Alisma plantago-aquatica (assembly GCA_963693085.1). NCBI lineage: Eukaryota > Viridiplantae > Streptophyta > Magnoliopsida > Alismatales > Alismataceae > Alisma > Alisma plantago-aquatica. The sequence goes on from OY856411.1 coordinate 598,000,360, forward strand.
AATGAAAGGTGTTTTGTATCTCCGCTTGGAATATAATCATGATTCTTTCTAGAACATACACGTATATGTGGCCGCCAATAGTTAGGTTTTGAATCTTGTATGTGTATAACCCAATTTTTTAAGTGACCTCCCCGGAGTTAAGTCTTGAGGGGGAAGAAAGCCAAATCGGACTCTTTTAAGTCTAATTGTAAACTATAAGGAAAGCATGTGTGGACCGACCAAAGTGTTTACTATTGTAGATAATCGAGATGTAGAGATCCAGTGTCTCCCGAAGAACCTCTACTATCACATATGCTAAACTGATTCAGTTCTGAAAATGTATTATACGCCGGTTTTTGGAAAGTCATAATGGAATAACAAGTCCTGAGAAATACTTGTCAAACGTAATCGTATAGTTTTCTTGATCAAAATATGTAGGAATAGCACGAATGGTGACATCCAAGTCATCAAATGGAAGATCGCAGTTGACAATATTTAGTCACAGGAAGGCGTAAGACCCCTGGAATTTTAGAGAGAGATCACGACGTCATAGAATCTAGAACGTTAAATTGTTAATCTTGCTGGTATCATCACGTCTTAGCTAAAGTTAAGCTAATGTGTTTGAGTACAAGGTATTTGAATTATTGTTGGCGTGTAGTACTCAAGCAAAGGATGTCCACGCATAACCTTAGCCGGCATAATCATTATACATAACACAAGATATCTTGAAATATAAAAGTAATAACTTATCAGGGTCGATATAAATCCAGAATTACCAAAACTATCTAGTCAATTAATCATAATCTGCCAAAATATTTGGTGGGAAGTTCAAAAAGCACTGAGAAGAATAAGAGATCGTCATGTAATGAAAATATTTTGTTGAAAATATGTAAGCATCTTACAACACCTAGGTTCCAACTTTATCCCTAGAAGTCATTTTTAAATACTCACAATGTACAAGTTGGTTTAATACCGAAGAAAGAGATAAAGAAGGAAGACATGTGAGGGCACAGTGATGATAATTAAGGCCTATGTGTATCTTCCTCGTCAATCTAAAGGGTGTCAACCTAGCAAACACCGTGGGGCATCCTCAAGTGTCTCGGTAGTGATCACATAATTGGTGGCCTTTACTTGTGTCTCTCTTCTTTCATCATGTTAGGTTGACTCTTTAAATATTTGTTATCAGTTTGCAGTAGGAATTTAATCACGTCCCATAGAAATCTGGCAAGTAAAAAAAGAGGCATGTCATGTTGCCTCTCTGGTGAATGAAGTAATTTTTATTGATACTTAGATTCTTGACCACATATGAGTGATGTTCATAGGAGGAGATCACTACATCTGCACATGTTATCAAATTCTTCCATCATTTTAACATGACAAGATACATATATAACACCAGAATTATGTTTGAGATTAATCACAACTTGGATCAATAGACATATAATCTAAAATCAAAATAGAGGAGAAGTAGATATAAGACATATTGAGAAAGTATTCACCTCATTCATTGCTATTGTTTTCTTTGGGAAGGTAATATCTATGATAGTCAAGGGTTTTAAAAATCAAAATTTTAAATAAATTTAAGATCTTTGTCTATTATTTCTTTATAGTTTAGAAAGTTATATTTTGTAGGTGGTAAGGGGTTATATCTTCTTCATTTTATTTCTTTGGAAAGTGAAAATCGTTGTTATTATAGAGAGTTTCAATTTAATTTAATTTTATTCATCCAATCAATTCAAGTCCAATATATTGAATACAAAGACATTCTTTTGTATCATTACCTATGGTGATACAAACTAAGATCTTAGCCTTTTTCTTAGAATGGTGCATACATAGAAATGAAACTACTATTCTTGGTGAATACGTGCTCATCAAACACATTTTAATTAATGTCTGAGATGTCATTCCAATAGTCAAGTCGCTCAAAGCTTGGATATAGTGCCTTTTCTCACTACTTATGAAAAATTTTCAAGTTGGAGTAGGGTTCTAATCTCCAACATATTTTATATGGTCGATCATCTAAATAGGCACATATAATGCTACTTCTCAAATTGAATAAACACCTACAACCAAGTAAATAGTATCGAGTTTAAGTAGGATTATTCATAATAGAGTTTTCTTTTCCTATGAATTCTAATAAATAATGTATACATTACATTTGTTACATTGAGATAAAATACTACTCTAGTCTAATTCCAATCGGATTTTGAAACCAAACATTCTAAAAATAAAAAGATATTTAATTTGCAAAAAAAACTAAAATGAATCTGTAACAAATTGATTTTTATCTCTCATTCAATTATGTACATCTACACTTACCTCCCTCACGCTCAATTGAATGACTTTGAGTCAGGTTATTCTCATTTGGTGAATTGGTGCAAAGACCAAGTATCTACTATTAAACATGATAAACAAATACATCACATGTGTGGCAGCGGAAGAAATAAATCTTGACTTTATTCAAAATGTATAAAGAGTACATTACAAATTTTTTCCCAAATGGGGTACATCTTTATACAAGAACAAGGATCTAGGTAGAGGAAGACTTAGACTAAGCCAATAATGCCTCCAAACAAAACAACTTAATATATAAAAGCAACTATGAACATGCAAGCTATATATTCCTTTTCTTCTTGTCCTATCCTTAGCCTTAGGTTCACCAAGCTTCCATGTGCACTCTGATCCTAGCCTGGATGGTTGGGGTCATCCAGCAAGAGGAAGATAAAAGTATGTGTTATTCAAGAGAAATAGGACAATCAAACAATCAAAAGCATTGCAATATAAAAGATTCTACAATAAGAGATTTCAAAAGAAATGAGGCAAGTACATGAATAAGAGAGAGAAAAGTGCCATAAACAATCACCACAATAATAATCACATAGCATGAATATATTTAGACGCAAACTTATCTCAATGTAGGGTGAGGCACCTACCGGACCTCACCAGTGGTAGGGGGACTAAAACCCCAGTGCCTAAAAAGTGGCAGGGGGACTAAAACCCCAATGCCTAATATATAAAATGGCAGGGGGACTAAAACCCCAGTGCCCGACAGGAGGACTAAAACCTCAGTGCCCTATGGGTGGTTTGTACTCATGTACACTACATTGTCATTTTTCCTAAAATACATCATGCTTAATAGTCACTTGACAGTATTAAGAAATATAACAAGATTTGCAACATAGCATGGGAATAAAACCCAAGAAATAAATAAATAGGCCATCATAGGCCACAACAATATCCAAGAACTCCAAGAAATAAAGGAGCTAATAAAGCAACAACATTATACAATGTTTCCAAGTATTTCCAAAGGATGAGCCAACACTGGCCATGACAAGATTAAATATTTCACATAAGTGAGCCACAAATGCAATTGATTCATCAAAGAAGTAAAAGAGCCAAAAATGCATTTAGGAGGATAATTAGGCTAGCACAATAATGATTGTGGGGTTGGAAAAGACCCAACTGAGAGATTAGGATTGTTTGCACAATAATCATTCACATTCATCCATAGAGATCACATATATGAATAGGGTCCCCATAATAGGTGTCACATACATAAATATGGTTTACATACCAGTTTTCACATTCACCAATCTGATTGTATCACCATTCCATATTTCCCTAGTTACAAACATTACACATGTATTAGGTTACTTAAATGTACTTTAAGTGTAAAATGTCCATATTTATAAACCATTGATTAAAACTTTGGATTTTGGGTCTGGAAATAGGGTCAAATGATTCCTAATATTTTTCTACTCGAGAAAACATATTTATTTACCAAAAATAGAGTTAAAACACTATTATAATCATTTTTATAACACTTTATACATTTAAATTAGAGTTTGAATTAATTATCAGAGTTGCGATGGAAAACAGGACTCAAAAACTAAAAATTCGGATTTCACTCGAAAAGTCCTTTCCAATGACTATTTATTTGTATTTTTTCGATAATCGAGCGATTTACTATGAATTAAACAAAACTGACTAATCAGAATTTAGATAATTGCTATGTGGGCCAAAGACCAAAAGGGCAGCGAATAAAAAGGGCGAACTGAAGAGCACGGAGGGGTAAAATCATCAAACACCACTCGACCTTCTTCTACCTTCGGCCAGCGACATGGCTCCGAGGTCCCAACTTGTGAAGTTGGGAAAATCCACAATTCTCAATCAAATTAAGCGTATAGGTACTCGAAACGTAGGGAATTGAATGAGGAACGCACCTACGGGTTCAATTTTGCTGCTAGTCGCTCCTATCTCCGTGAAAAAGCTCCGCAAACTCAGGGTGAAAACACCTCGCCGTCGGCCACTCGCACTTCCTCAGACAAAATTGAATGTATGCGGAGGTTCCTAGGAGGCCGACGAAGGCGAGGAGGGTGCTATTTATAGGTGTGGATGTGTGTGGGGCCGAAACAAAGCTGGCGGTGAGAGGCCATGGTCGACACCACTTGGCGCTTTGGCTACGTTGTGCCTAGCTTGACGAGCAATGGCTCAAATGAACCGAAAGGAAGAGACAAAGCGAATGGAGAAGAAATCTCGCAAAATGGTCGAGTATACGAGGAGATCGAAGCTGAGGAGTCGAGCTCGTTACACATGTAACGGCTGGAGGTAGAAGACAAGTTTTGGGTCGTTGGATGTGTGTCAGGCTTCACGTGAGCCGCTGGAGCAGTGTCCATGATGGACCCATGCGGATGTGTCACGCGTGACAGTGATTAAAGCTGAACCATATCATTGATATCTTAGTGATATAATGTCACACTATATTAAAAACTTGTTTAATGCATTAGGAAGGTCAAACAAGCTCCAATTAACCTCAAATTTTAACCATAGGTTGCTAAAGACGTCTAGATTCATGCTATATAGTTAGATTTTCGTTTCACCCAACCTTTAGCCTCCAAAAAATTATTTTTATTATTCAAGTATATATTAATATAATGCTTGGGTAAATAATTTTGTGTTGCTTTTATAAGAAACCCTTGGTTCCCAAATCCGAGATATGGAGTCTAAGAGTCCTCCACTCACTTATTACATGCATTTTCAACTTTAATTATCCCATATTAAGAGTGAGGTATGAAGGTGAGTTATTATTCACCATTTTAATTTACACTATATTAAAACTATATAAATTCCTTTTGAGGGGTCAAATGAACTCCAAAAATCACCAAATTTGAACCATTAGCTCACATTAAAGTCTAGAACAATCCTATGCAATTATATTCTCATTTTACTCATAATTTGGCCCTTAATAAATATATTGCTCATTAAAGTTTATATTAATATATTAAAATGAATGAGTTATATGAAAAGGCTTATTTCTATGAAACATATGAGTAAATTTCGAGATATTAAATACATTAAGATTTCAATAATCATTTCTCTATTAAATAACATATTTTAATGAATTAAAATCATATTTTGAGGAGAGAGAAACAATTAAGGTTAATGTTCTCATACATTAACTTAAATACACATTATTGCTAATATATTTATCCAAAAAGCTTCAAATTAATATTTTCTACTTATTATCCCTCAGAAGTGTACATTTTGCATATTAAGACCCCAATTATTACATTGTGTGGGTTATTTGTGCAAACACCCCTCCATATATATAAATGAGGGAAAAAGGTAATTTTAAATCTTGAATTGTGCTCAAATTGCACAAGGAGTCCAAAAAGAATATAAAAGAAGGGAAATTTATGAAAAAGGTCCGAATGGAATAGAAGGCAAAGAAAAGCTCAAAAGTGGGTAAATTGCAGGAAACACCCTGAGATTTAGTATGTTACAACACACCACCCCTTAAATAGGATTTCGTCCCCGAAATCACAACAAGAGGAAAGAGAGGGTGATTGTGCAACATCTCAACCTTAAACAACTAGGTGAGTATTAAAAAGCCCTACACATAAGTCAAGTTTTACTAAGGTTTCCACAAAACCTATAGCCTTTTATCAAACTCAACCTATTTAACATTTTTGCCTTATTAACATAATCTCCATCATGAAGATGTATCATATTTATTATACTTTCACTTGTGCCACATTTTATTTAAAACAATTATATCTCAATATTGTATCATGTGTATTTCCCTCATCAAGGGTTTTAAGCACAATTATGGTTTACTAAGCCATTTCAACATTAATTAATGTATTAGATCAAAAACCTTAATAACATGAATTCATTTTCCATTATCCTCTTAAAACTATCATGTAGAATTTTCATAAATTATTTTGTAGAAAAAGTTAATATTATCCAACAAGTTATTAAGCCTATAATAATTCCAAATAATGTCCATATTACACATGGTCATATCATCTTTCATACTCATTTTAATGACATCATTAATTATTTTCGTCCATTACACTCCATATTATAAACTATACATATTTTAATTCACATTAGGCACTTTATGAATATTTATGTGAATCCAATTATTCATTATCATGTTTGAGTCATTATATGCATTTTAGTCAATAGGATGTAACCCATTAAATATTAATGAATTAATTCATATATCAAGTTATGATGAGGTGTTCATTAGGGAACAAGGTGATATACCTTATATATATTGATAACTTTGTAACTTTAATCCATTTATATGCATTAAGGTATATTATGTGATGATGACACCTAATGTCACTAATGTATCATGAAAGGCATTAAGGTATATATATGTTGTCAAAGCTAGATGATTACATATTAGGGTTTAGGTCAACATGATCATTACATGTTAAAGCATCATTAGGGTGCATTTCACCATTAGGGTGGCATAGTCAACGTTATTTGTATTCACAATTAGTAATGAGTAACTCATTATTATGCGCATCAAGCCTATATTAAGGTTCAAACATATGAACTATCTCTATATGACTTACTACATATTCATGTGTGTATAAACAAACAAGTTGAATTACAAGTATAATGTGTTCGGTAAATTTTTGTTCACATAAGTTATTATGTACATATGTCCACATAGATAGGGTTTCTAACTCTAAAGGTATTTGATTTTGCTTTTAATTGGGATCCCATCCCCCTAAAAAGGGATTTCGTCCTCGAAATCAGATTTGCAAAACCAAATAGGGTACTAACACCATTACCCTCACTCCACCCCTTAAAAGGGTCAACTAAGTCAAACTAAGCTAAGGGTAAAAGGTACATAAAACTCAACACTATAAGGATTTACTAACCAAGCTTCAGGGTGTAACATAGGGTACACTAAACCCTAAACATAGGAGTATAAGGTATTTAAGGATGATTTTTGTGTAAGAGATCAAATCATCACTTACGGTTTTCCTATGGTATTTAACAATTAGGCAACATGCCCAAAGATAGAGTATTTTGAGCTGTCTGTATAAGATCAGGCCATGCCAGGTCATATGAGCTCAGGAGTCCTCGTTACCAAGCTAGTGGGTGGAGGAAAATATTGCCAGCCCCCAAGCTCTGACCCTTTCTAGACACCATCACTTCAACTTATTGCTCTAGTAGCTTCCCAATAGACAATTCACCAAAAAAGTTGACAAATTTTATTTTTAATTAATTATTATTATGATACTAAATCAAACTTTCATGCTAGGTCAACTCAAAGATGAAAAACTAACTAAAGGGAAACTATATACTCTAGGGAGACAATTTTGAATTAGTAAAGAATCTGACTACCTTGATGCTCTGATACCATCTGTAAAGACCAAGTCTCTACTATTAAACATGATAAACAAATACATCACATGTGTGGCAACGGAAGAAATAAATCTTGACTTTATTCAAAATATATATAGAGTACATTACAAAAATTTTCCCAAATGGGGTACATCTTTATACAAGAACAAGGATCTAGGTAGAGGAAGACTTAGACTAAGACAATAATGCCTCCAAACAAAACAACTTAATATATAAAAGCAACTATGAACATGCAAGCTATATGTTCCTTTTCTTCTTGTCCTATCCTTAGCCTTAGGTTCACCAAGCTTCCATGCGCACTCTGATCCTAGCCTGGATGGTTGGGGTCATCCAGCAATAGGAAGATAAAAGTATGTGTTATTCAAGAGAAATAGGAGAATCAAACAATCTAAAGCATTGCAATATAAAAGATTCTACAATAAGAGATTTCAAAAGAAATGAGGCAAGTACATGAATAAGAGAGAGAAAACTGCCATAAACAATCACCACAATAATAATCACATAGCATGAATATATTAAGATGCAAACTCATCTCAATGTAGGGTGAGGCACCTACCGGACCTCACCAGTGGCAGGGGGACTAAAACCCCAATGCCTAAAAAGTGGCAGGGGGACTAAAACCCCAGTGCCTAATACATAAAATGGCAGGGGGACTAAAACCCCAGTGCCCGGAAGGAGGACTAAAACCTCAACGCCCTATGGGTAGTTTGTACTCATGTACACTACATTGTCATTTTGCCTAAAATACATCATGCTTAATAGTCACTTGGTAGTATTGAGAAATATAACAAGATTTGCAACATAGCATGGGAATAAAACCCAAGAAATAAATAAATAGGCCATCATAGGCCACAAAAATATCCAAGAACTCCAAGAAATAAAGGAGCCAACAAAGCAACACCATTATACAATGTTTCCAAGTATTTCTAAAGGATGAGCTAACACTGGCCATGATAAGATTAAGTATTTCACATAAGTGAGCCACAAATGCAATTGATTCATCAAAGAAGTAAAAGAGCCAAAAATGCATTTAGGAGGATAACAAGGCTAGCACAATAATGATTGTGGGGTTGGAAAAGACCCAACTGAGAGATTAGGATTGTTTGCACAATAATCATTCACATTCATCCATAGAGATCACATATATGAATAGGGTCCACATAATAGATGTCACATACATAAATATGGGTCACATACCTGTTTTTATTAATTACCATCACATTGACCAATCTGATTGTATCACCATTCCATATTTCCCTAGTTACAAACATTACACATGTAATAGGTTACTTAAAGGTACTTTAAGTGTAAAATGTCCATATTTATAAACCATAGATTAAAACTTTGGATTTTGGGTCTGGAAATAGGGCCAAACGATTTCTAATATTTTTCTACTCGAGAAAACATATTTATTTACCAAAAACAGAGTTAAAACACTATTATAATCATTTTATAACACTTTATACATTTAAATTAGAGTTTGAATTAATTATCGGAGTTGGGATGGAAAACAGGACTCAAAAATTAGGAATTTGGATTCTACTCAAAAAATCCTTTCCAACGACTATTTATTTGTATTTTTTCGATAATCGAGAGATTTACTACGAATTAAACAAAACTGACCAATCAGAATTTAGATAATTGCTATGTGGGTCAAAGACCAAAAGGGCAGCGGATAAAAAGGGCGAACTGAAGAGCACGAAGGGGCAAAACCGTCAAAAACCACTCGGCCCTCTTCTACCTTCGGCCAGTGACATGGCTCCGTGGTCCCAACTTACGAAGTTGGAAAATCCACAATTCTCAACCAAATTAAGCGTATAGGTACTCGAAACGTAGGGAATTGAACGAGGAACGCACATACGGGTTCAATTTTGCTGCTAGTCGCTCCTAGCTCCGTGAAAAAGCTCCGCAAACTCTGGGTAAAAAACAGCTCGCCGTCGACCACTCGTACTTCCTCGTACAAAATTGAATGTATGCGGAGGTTGCTAGGAGGTCGACGTAGCTGAGGAGGGTGCTATTTATAGGCGTGGATGTGTGTGGGGCCGAAACGAAGGTGGCCGTGAGAGGCCATGGTCGGTGCCACTTGGTGTTTCGGCTACGCTGTGCCTCGCTTGACAAGAAATGGCTCAAATGAACCGGAAGGAAGAGATGAATCGAATGGAGAAGAAATCTCACAAAATGGTCGAGTATACGAGGAGATCGAAGCTGAGGAGTCGAGCTCATTACATGTGTAACGGCTGGAGGTAGAAGACAAGTTTTGGGTCGTTGGATGTGTGTCAGGCTTCACGCGAGCCGCTGGATCAGTGTCCATGATGGATCCATGCGGATGTGTCACGCATGACACTGATTAAAGCTGAACCATATCATTGATATCTTAGTGATATGATGTCACACTATATTAAAAACTTGTTTAATACATTAGGAAGGTCAAACAAGCTCCAATTAACCTCAAATTTTAACCATAGGTTTCTAAAGACTTCTAGATTCATGATATATAGTTAATTTTTTTTTTTCACCCAACCTTTGGCCTCCAAAAAATTATTTTGATTATTAAAGTATATATTAATATAATGCTTGGGCAAATAATTATGTGTTGCTTTTCTAAGCAACCCTTGGTTCCCAAATCCGAGATATGGAGTCCAAGAGTCCTCCACTCACTTATTACATGCATTTTCAATTTTAGTTATCCCATATTAAGAGTGAGGTATGAAGGTGAGTTATTATTCACCATTTTAATTTACACTATATTAAAAGTATATAAAATCATTTTGAGGGGTCAAATGAACTCTAAAAATCACCAAATTTGAACCATTAGCTCACATTAAAGTCTAGAACAATCATATGCAATTATATTCTCGTTTTACTCATAATATGGCCCTTGATAAATATATTGCTCATCAAAGTGTATATTAATATATTAAAATGAATGAGTTATATGAAAAGGCTTATTTTTATGAAACATGTGAGTAAATTTCGAGATATTAAACACATTAAGATTTCAATAATCATTTCTCAATTAAATAACATATTTTCATGAATTAAAATCATATTTTGAGGAGAGAGAAACAATTAAGGTTAATGTTCTCATACATTAACTTAAATACACATTATTGCTAATATATTTATCCAAAAAGCTCCAAATTAATATTTTCCACTTATTATCCCTCATAAGTGTAAATTTTGCATATTAAGACCCCAATTATTACATTGTGTGGGTTATTTGTGAAAACACCCCTCCATATATATAAATGAGGGAAAAATGTAATTTTAAATCTTGAATTGTGCTCAAATTGCACAAGGAGTCCAAAAAGAATATAAAAGAAGGAAAATTTATTGAATTGTGCTCAAATTGCACAAGGAGTCCAAAAAGAATATAAAAGAAGGAAAATTTATTGAATTGTGCTCAAATTGCACAAGGAGTCCAAAAAGAATATAAACGAAGGGAAATTTATGAAAAAGGTCCGAAAGGAATAGAAGGCAAAGAAAAGCTCAAAAGTGGGTAAATTGCAGGAAAGACCCTAAGATTTAGTATGTTACAGCACACCACCCCTTAAAGAGGATTTCGTCCCCGAAATCACAACAAGAGGAAAGAGAGGGTGATTTTGCAACATCCCAACCTTAAACAACTAGGTGAGTATTAAAAAGCCCTACACATAAGTCAAGTCTTACTAAGGTTTCCACAAAACCTATAGCCTTTTATCAAACTCTACCTATTTAACATTTTTTCCTTATTAACATAATCTCCATCATGAAGAGGTATCATATTTATTATACTATCACTTGTGCCACATTTTATTCAAAACAATTATATCTCAATATTATATCATGTATATTTCCCTCATCAAGGGTTTTAAGCACAATTATGGTTTACTAAGCCATTTCAACATTAATTAATGTATTAGGTCAAAAACCTTAATAACATGAATTCATTTTCCATTATCCTCTTAAAACTATCATGTAGAATTTCCACAAATTATTTTGTAGAAAAAGTTAATATTATCCAACAAGTTATTAAGCCTATAATAATTCCAAATAATGTCCATATTACACATGGTCATATCATCTTCCAAACTCATTTTAATGACATCATTAATTATTTTCATCGATTACACTCCATATTATAAATTATACATATTTTAATTCACATTAGGCACTTTATGAATATTTATGTGAATCCAATTATTCATTGTCATGTTTGAGTCATTATATGCATTTTAGTGAATAGGATGTAGCCCATTAAATATTAATGAATTTATTCATATATCAAGTTATGATGAGGTTTTCATTAGGGAACAAGGTGATATACCTTATATATATTGATAACTTTGTGACTATAATCCATTGATATGCATTAAGGTATATTATGTGATGATGACACCTAATGTCACTAATGTATCATGAAAGGCATTAAGGGTATATATATATATGTTGTCAAAGCTAGATGATTACAAACTAGGGTTTAGGTCAACATGATCATTACATGTTAAAGCATCCTTAGGGTGCATTTTACCATTAGGGTGGCATAGTCAACGTTATATGTATTCACAATTAGTAATGAGTAACTCATTATTATGCACATCAAGCCTATATTAAGGTTCAAACATATGAACTATCTCTATATGACTTACTACATATTCATGTGTGTATAAACAAACAAGTTGAATTACAAGTATAATGTGTTAGGTAAATTCTTGTTCGCATAAGTTATTACGTACATATGTCCACATAGATAGGGCTTCTAACTCTAAAGGTATTTGATTTTGCTTTTAATTCGGATTCCATCCCCCTAAAAAGGGATTTTGTCCTCGAAATCATATTTGCAAAACCAAATAGGGTACTAACACCATTACCCTCACTCCACCCCTAAAAAGGGTCAACTAGGTCAAACTAAGCTAAGGGTAAAAGGTACATAAAACTCAACACTATAAGGATTTACTAACCAAGCTTCAGGGTGTAACATAGGGTACACTAAACCCTAAACATAGTAGTATAAGGTATTTAAGGATGATTTTTGTGTAAGAGATCAAATCATCACTTATGGTTTTCCTAAGGTATTCAACAATTAGGCAACATGCCCAAAGATAGACTATTTTGAGCTGTCTGTATCAGATCAGGCCAGGCCAGGTTATATAAGCTCAGGAGTCCTCATTACCAAGCTAGTGGGGCGGAGGAAAATATTGCCAGCCCCCAAGATCTGACCCTTTCTAGACACCATCACTTCAACTTATTGCTCTAGTAGCTTCTCAATAGACAATTCACCAAAAAAGTTGACAAATTTTATTTTTAATTAATTATTATTATGATACTAAATCAAACTTTCATGCTAGGTCAACTCAAAGATGAAAAACTAACTAAAGGGAAACTATATACTCTAGGGAGACAATTTTGAATTAGTCAAGAATTCGACTAACTTGATGCTCTGATACCATGCTGTAAAGACCAAGTCTCTACTATTAAACATGATAAACAAATACATCACATGTGTGGCAGCGGAAGAAATAAATCTTGACTTTATTCAAAATGTATAAAGAGTACATTCAAAATTTTTCCCAAATGGGGTACATCTTTATACAAGAACAAGGATCTAGGTAGAGGAAGACTTAGACTAAGACAATAATGCCTCCAAACAAAACAACTTAATATATAAAAGCAACTATGAATATGCAAGCTATATGTTCCTTTTCTTCTTGTCCTATCCTTAGCCTTAGGTTCACCAAGCTTCCATGCGCACTCTGATCCTAGCCTGGATGGTTGGGGTCATCCAGCAAGACGAAGATAAAAGTATGTGTTATTCAAGAGAAATAGGGCAATCAAACAATCTAAAGCATTGCAATATAAAAGATTCTACAATAAGATATTTCAAAAGAAATGAGGAAAGTACATGAATAAGAGAGAGAAAACTACCATAAATAATCACTACAATAATAATCACATAGCATGAATATATTAAGACGCAAACTCATCTCAATGTAGGGTGAGGCACCTACCGGACCTCACCAGTGGCAGGGGGACTAAAACCCCAATGCCTAAAAAGTGGCAGGGGGACTAAAACCCCAGTGCCTAATATATAAAATGGCAGGGGGACTAAAACCCCAGTGCCCGAAAGGAGGACTAAAACCTCAGTTCCCTATGGGTGGTTTGTACTCATGTACACTACATTGTCATTTGGCCCAAAATACATCATGCTTAATAGTCACTTGGTAGTATTGAGAAATATAACAAGATTTGCAACATAGCATGGGAATAAAACCCAAGAAATAAATAAATAGGCCATCATAGGCCACAACAATATCCAAGAACTCCAAGAAATAAAGGATCCAACAAAGCAACAACATTATACAATGTTTCCAAGTATTTCCAAAGGATGAGCCAACACTAGCTATGACAAGATTAAATGTTTCACATAAGTGAGCCACAAATTCAATTGATTCATCAAAGAAGTAAAAGAGCCAAAAATGCATTTAGGAGGATAACAAGGCTAGCACAATAATGATTGTGGGGTTGGAAAAGACCCAACTGAGAGATTAGGATTGTTTGCACAATAATCATTCACATTCATCAATAGAGATCACATATATGAATAGGGTCCACATAATAGGTGTCACATATATAAATATGGTTCACATACCTATTTTAATTAATTACCATCACATTGACCAATTTGATTGTATCACCATTCCATATTTCCCTAGTTACAAACATTACACATGTATTAGGTTACTTAAAGGTACTTTAAGTGTAAAATGTCCATATTTATAAACCATGGATTAAAACTTTGGATTTTGGGTTTGGAAATAGGGCCAAATGATTCCTAATATTTTTCTACTCAAGAAAACATATTTATTTACCAAACACAGAGTTAAAACACTATTATAATCATTTTATAACACTTTATACATTTAAATTAGAGTTTGAATTAATTGTCAGAGTTGGGATGGAAAACAGTACTCAAAAATTGGAAATTCGGATTCTACTCAAAAAATCCTTTCCATCGACTATTTATTTGTATTTTTTCGATAATCGAGCGATTTACTACGAATTAAAAACAATTGACCAATCAGAATTTTGATAATTGCTATGTGGGCCAAAGACCAAAAGGGCAGCGAATAAAAAGGGCGAACTGAAGAGCACGGAGGGGCAAAACCATCAAAAACCACTCGGCCTTCTTCTACCTTCAGCCAGCGACATGGCTCCGAGGTCCCAACTTGCAAAGTTGGGCAAATCCACAATTCTCAACCAAATTAAGCGTATAGGTACTCGAAACGTAGGGAATTGAACGAGGAACGCACCAACGGGTTCAATTTTGCTGCTAGTCGCTCCTAGATCTATGAAAAAGCTCCGCAAACGCAGGGTGGAAAGCACCTCGCCGTCGGCCACTCGCACTTCCTCGGACAAAATTGAATGTATGCGGAGGTTGCTAGGAGGCCGACGAAGATGAGGAGGGTGCTATTTATAGGCGTGGATGTGTGTGAAGCCGAAACGAAGGTGGCCGTGAGAGGCCATGGTCGGCGCCGCTTGGCATTTTGGCTACGCTATGCCTCGCTTGATGAGCAATGGCTCAAATGAACTGGAAGGAAGAGATGAAGCGAACGGAGAAGAAATCTCGCAAAATGGTCGAGTATACGAGGAGATCGAAGCTGAGGAGTCGAGCTCGTTACACATGTAACGGCTGGAGGTAGAAGATAAGTTTTGGGTCGTTGGATGTGGGTCAGGCTTCACTCGAACCGCTTGATAAGTGTCCACAAAGGACCCATGCGGATGTGTCACATGTGACACTGATTAAAGCTGAACCATATCATTGATATCTTAGTGATATAATGTCACACTATATTAAAAACTTGTTTAATGCATTAGGAAGGTCAAACAGGATCCAATTAACCTCAAATTTTAAAGATAGGTTGCTAAAGACGTCTAGATTCATGTTATATAGTTACATTTTCGTTTCACCCAACCTTTGGCCTCCAAAACATTATTTTGATTATTAAAGTATATATTAATATAATGCTTGGGAAAATAATTATGTGTTGCTTTTATAAGCAACCCTTGGTTCCCAAATCTGAGATATGGAGTCCAAGAGTCCTCCACTCACTTATTACATGCATTTTCAACTTTAATTATACCATATTAAGAGTGAGGTATGAAGGTGAGTTATTATTCACCATTTTAATTTACACTATATTAAAAATATATAAAATCATTTTGAGGGGTCAAATGAACTCTAAAAATCACCAAATTTGAACCATTAGCTCACATTAAAGTCTAGAACAATCCTATGCAATTATATTCTCGTTTTACTCATAATATGGCCCCTAATAAATATATTTCTCATTAAAGTGTATATTAATATATTAAAATGAATGAGTTATATAAAAAGGCTTATTTCTATGAAACATGTGAGTAAATTTCGAGATATTAAACACATTAAGATTTCAATAATCATTTATCAATTAAATAACATATTTTCATGAATTAAAATCATATTTTGAGGAGAGAGAAACAATTAAGGTTAATGTTCTCATACATTAACTTAAATACACAATATTGCTAATATATTTATCCAAAAAGCTCCAAATTAATATTTTCCACTTATTATCCCTCATAAGTGTACATTGTGCATATTAAGACCCCAATTATTACATTGTGTGGGTTATTTGTGCAAACACCCCTCCATATATATAAATGAGAGAAACAAGTAATTTTAAATCTTGAATTGTGCTCAAATTGCACAAGGAGTCCAAAAAGAATATAAAAGAAGGGAAATTTATGAAAAAGGTCTGAATTGAATATAAGGCAAAGAAAAGCTCAAAAGTGGGTAAATTGCAGGAAAGACCCTGATATTTAGTATGTTACAGTACACCACCCCTTAAAGAGGATTTCGTCCCCGAAATCACAACAAGAGGAAAGAGAGGGTGATTGTGCAACATCCCAACCTTAAACAACTAGGTGAGTATTAAAAATCCCTACACATAAGTCAAGTCTTACTAAGGTTTTCACAAAACCTATAGCCTTTTATCAAACTCAACATATTTAACATTTTTGCCTTATTAACATAATCTCCATCATGAAGAGGTACATATTTATTATACTATCACTTGCGCCACATTTTATTCAAAACAATTATATCTCAATATTATATCATTTGTATTTCCCTCATCAAGGGTTTTAAGCACAATTATGGTTTACTAAGCCATTTCAACATTAATTAATGTATTTGGTCAAAAACCTTAAAAACATGATTTCATTTTCCATTATCCTCTTAAAACTATCATGTAGAATTTTCACAAATTGTTTTATAGAAAAAGTTAATATTATCCAACAAGTTATTAAGCCTATAATAATTCCAAATAATGTCCATATTACACATGGTCATATCATCTTTCATACTCATTTTAACGACATCATTAATTATTTTCGTCCATTACACTCCATATTATAAATTATACATATTTTAATTCACATTAGGCACTTCATGAATATTTATGTGAATCCAATTATTCATTATCATGTTTGAGTCATTATATGCATTTTAGTGAATAGGATGTAACCCATTAAATATTAATGAATTAATTCATATATCAAGTTATGATGATGTGTTCATTAGGGAACAAGGTGATATACCTTATATATATTGATAACTTTGTGACTATAATCCATTTATATGCATTAAGGTATACTATGTGATGATGACACCTAATGTCACTAATGTATCATGAAAGGCATTAAGGGTATATATATGTTGTCAAAGCTAGATGATTACATATTAGGGTTTAGGTCAACATGATCATTACATGTTAAAGCATCATTAGGGTGCATTTTACCATTAGGGTGGCATAGTCAACGTTATATGTATTCACAATTAGTAATGAGTAACTCATTATTATGCGCATCAAGCCTATATTAAGGTTCAAACATATGAACTATCTCTATATGACTTACTACATATTCATGTGTGTATAAACAAACAAGTTGAATTACAAGTATAATGTGTTAGGTAAATTCTTGTTCACATAAGTTATTATGTACATATGTCCACATAGATAGGGTTTCTAACTCTAAAGGTATTTGATTTTGCTTTTAATTGAGATTCCATCCCCGTAAAAAGGGATTTTGTCCTCGAAATTAGATTTGCAAAACCAAATACGGTACTAACACCATTACCCTCACTCCACCCCTTAGAAGGGTCAACTAAGTCAAACTAAGCTAAGGGTAGGGGGTACATAAAACTCAACACTATAAGGATTTACTAACCAAGCTTCAGGGTGTAACATAGGGTACACTAAACCCTAAATATAGGAGTATAAGGTATTTAAGGATGATTTTTTTGTAAGAGATCAAATCATCACTTATGGTTTTCCTAAGGTATTCAACAATTAGGTAACATGCCCAAAGATAGACTATTTCGAGTTGTATGTATCAGATCAGGCCAAGCCAGGTCATATGAGCTCAGGAGTCCTCGTTACCAAGCTAGTGGGGCAGAGGAAAATATTGCCAGCCCCCAAGCTCCGACCCTTTCTAGACACCATCACTTCAACTTATTGCTCTAGTAGCTTCTCAATAGACAATTCACCAAAAAAATTGACAAATTTTATTTTTAATTAATCATTATTATGATACTAAATCAAACTTTCATGCTAGGTCAACTCTAAGATGGAAAACTAACTAATGGGAAACTATATACTCTAGGGAGACAATTTTGAATTAGTCAAGAATACGACTACCTTGATGCTCTGATACCATGCTGTAAAGACCAAGTCTCTACTATTAAATATGATAAACAAATACATCACATGTGTGGCAGCAGAAGAAATAAATCTTGACTTTATTCAAAATGTATAAAGAGTACATTACAAAATTTTTCCCAAATGGGATACATCTTTATACAAGAATAAGGATCTAGGTAGAGGAGGACTTAGACTAAGCCAATAATGCCTCCAAACAAAACAACTTAATATATAAAAGCAACTATGAACATGCAAGCTATATGTTCCTTTTCTTCTTGTCCTATCCTTAGCCTTAGGTTCACCAAGCTTCCATGCACACTCTGATCCTAGCCTGGATGATTGGGGTCATCCAACAAGAGGAAGATAAAAGTATCTGTTATTCAAGAGAAATAGGACAATCAAACAATCTAAAGCATTGTAATATAAAAGATTCTACAATAAGAGATTTCAAAAGAAATGAGGCAAGTACATGAATAAGAGAGAGAAAACTACCATAAACAATCACCACAATAATAATCACATAGCATGAATATATTAGGATGCAAACTCATCTCAATGTAGGGTGAGGCACCTACTGGACCTCACCAGTGGCAGGGGGACTAAAACCCCAATGCCTAAAAAGTGACGGGGGACTAAAACCCCAATGCCTAATATATAAAATGGCAGGGGGACTAAAACCCCAGTGCCCAGCAGGAGGACTAAAACCTCAGTGCCCTATGGGTGGTTTGTACTCATG
The DNA here is from genome assembly GCA_963693085.1 of Alisma plantago-aquatica. Taxonomy (NCBI): domain Eukaryota; kingdom Viridiplantae; phylum Streptophyta; class Magnoliopsida; order Alismatales; family Alismataceae; genus Alisma; species Alisma plantago-aquatica. Next base: position 598,019,467 of record OY856411.1, read on the forward strand.
TACACTACATTGTCATTTGGCCTAAAATACATCATGCTTAATAGTCACTTGGCAGTATTGAGAAATATAACAAGATTTGCAACATAGCATGGGAATAAAACCCAAGAAATAAATAAATAGGCCATCATAGGCCACAACAATATCCAATAACTCCAAGAAATAAAGGAGCCAACAAAGCAACAACATTATACAATGTTTCCAAGTATTTCCAAAGGATGAGCCAACACTGGCCATGACAAGATTAAATATTTCACATAAGTGAGCCACAAATGCAATTGATTCATCAAAGAAGTAAAAGAGCCAAAAATACATTTAGGAGGATAACAAGGCTAGCACAATAATTATTGTGGGGTTGGAAAAGACCCAACTAAGAGATTAGGATTGTTTGCACAATAATCATTCACATTCATCCATAGAGATCACATATATGAATAGCATACACATAATAGGTGTCACATACATAAATATGGTTCACATACCTGTTTTAATTAATTACCATCACATTGACCAATCTTATTGTATCACCATTCCATATTTCCCTAGTTACAAACATTACACATGTATTAGGTTACTTAAAGGTACTTTAAGTGTAAAATGTCCATATTTATAAACCATGGATTAAAACTTTGGATTTTGCGTCTGGAAATAGGGCCAAACGATTCCTAATATTTTTCTACTAGAGAAAACATATTTATTTACCAAAAATAGAGTTAAAACACTATTATAATCATTTTATAACACTTTATACATTTAAATTAGAGTTTGAATTAATTATCAGAGTTGGCTTGAAAAATAGGACACAAAAACTAGAAATTCGGATTCTACTCGAAAAATCCTTTCCAACGACTATTTATTTGTATTTTTACAATAATCGAGCGATTTACTACGAATTAAACAAAACTGACCAATTAGAATTTAGATAATTGCTATGTGGGCCAAAGACCAAAAGGGTAGCGAATAAAAAGGGCGAACCGAAGAGAATGAAGGGACAAAACCGTCAAAAACCACTCGGCCTACTTCTACCTTCGGCCAGTGACATGGCTTTGAGGTTCCAACTTGCGAAGTTGGTCAAATCCACAATTCTCAACCAAATTAAGCGTATAGGTACTCGAAACGTAGGGAATTGAACGAGGAACGCACCTACGGGTTCAATTTTGATGATAGTCACTCCTAGCTCCGTGAGAAAGCTCCGCAAACTTAGGGTGGAAAGTACCTCGCCGTCGGCCACTCGCACTTCCTCGGACAAAATTGAATGTATGCGGAGGTTGTTGGGAGGCCGACGAAGCTGAGGAGGGTGCTATTTATAGGTGTGGATGCACTACTACAGAAGTGGCCTTTGGCGTCGGTCGTTTAACCCCATTTGGCGTCGGTTTTCGACCGACGCCTATGTGGGCGCCGCTAAAGGTCGAACACTTTGGCGTCGGTTATATTTAACCTATCGGCGTCGGTCGTTTAGTAGATAACCGACGCCAAAAGGGTTCGCGCCACATAAAACGGCGTCAGCTAGGGCACTTTCTGCGTCGATTATTTACTAACGGACCGACGCCTATATTACTTATAGCGTCGGTCGTTTAGTAGATAACCGACGCATAAAGTGTCCTAAATGACGCCATTTTTTGTGGCGTGAACACTTTTGGCGTCGGTTATATACCAAAAGACCGACGCCTCTAATTTAAATAGGCGTCGGTTTGATACGTATATCCGACGCCATTTCGAGGACTGCTTTGGCCACATAAGGCATCGGTTATCTATAAATAACCGACGCTATATGTCTTTGCTGATGGTTTTTATAAATAACCGACGCCTATTTTTTTTTTTTCATATCAGTTTGCAGGCCTGCTGTGGCAGGTCAGCAGGATGAGAACTTGCAGTTCAGTTTTCTGAACTGCAGGTTTATGACATCCATTGATATCAGCCTACAAACAGGCCGCAAACCTGCAAAAGTCATAAGCAAAATTTCACACAAGTACATACATTCAAACATCAATTCAGTTCTCACATTCACACATATAGAAACATTCAAATACATGTATTAACATTCAGAAATATTCATTTACAAAGTATCATTCATTATCGCTATCAACATCCCAATTATATCTTACAGTTGCCACTGCTTGTATGGCTTTTGCCCATTCTTCTCTTACTTCATTTAATGCTTCCATCGTATATGGAGCATGTATATTTTTTAAGTGTTTACCTGTAGTGTTGTCAGTTTTAAACACCTGCAAAGAGAATGATGTATATATATAAGTAATAATATAAAAATAAGATAAGATTGATATATTGCATACTAACTAATGAGAGTATATATAATACCTCATGTATGGTATCGATGTCCAATGCGGCATATTTGATAATCATCTGCATAAATCGCATCACATAGTATGCGCATGCCCAACCATTGTCTTGTGTAGCACACTATAAATTGAAACATACAAAATAATACAACTAAGCACAATTCACATCAATAATATATATATTCGAGTCGGGAACTTACTTGTACGTTCTGCCAATTTATTGGCTGGTTCTTTTTCCTTGGGACCGTTCCTCCAGCCTTTTTGAATGCATCTAAACCCCTACATGTTAATATAACACAATAAATTGCATAAGTAAATAGTAATGTAATAAAAGATGTTAACGGATATAAAAATGAAATATTTCTCACCAGAATAATGGCATTCTCATTACGTGTCCAATTTTAGGGTTCAATGTACTCCACGCAGGATCTAGATAATAAACAGTGAATGTCCCGGGGACAATAACTAGTAACTCCCAATGTCTACCGCTAGAGGTAAGAAGTTAACAATTAATAACTCAAAATGCAAAATAAAAATGGAATTTTCTTAAGTCCAAATTATAAATAAAGTAAACGTACTTGACATTGAATGGAGCTATTATTATCGTCTTCTTTTGCTGACCAAAAATTGTAAAAGCATCTATACAGTATTGTTGAACATTATCAGGGTCTTTAGCTACCAAACTAATCAATGATGGAATCAAAAATCCCAAATGATCAAATGCAAATTGTTTGCAATGATCTTCGACTAAGTAGCTGCAAAACATATAGGCGTATGCATTAATATATAAGAAACCAGATCACCGGATCTTACACAAGGTATATGGATGTATAAACAAGATCTCACCTTATCCACGTCTCTATCATTGATGTATTCAGCCAATCATACATAAACAGCTCAATAATATCTTGTATAAATAAAGAGCTATCGTATGATTGACCTGCATAATCTGCATCTAAAGAAATAATTATAGGGCAATGTACATTATGTGCCCGTAGCCAACATGCCATTCCCCTGCAAGCAGGACCTAACGGGTATGTTAGGTCAGTTGGAACCCAATCGGGTAATGCGGGAAGTGGAAGTGGAGGCCTAGGTGCTCCTGGTGTCTTCTTTTTAACCTGTACATATAATTTCAGATCAGTTGACATCATATATACACATTAACAGTCTAAATCAATGTAAATTTATCTTACAATTTCAGTCGTGTAGACGACATCTGCTTTGGGCCACAATATCACCCCGCCTTCTGCATCAGCAAGTCTATCAATATCCGGGTGGGGATATGGCAATGTGGCTTCTCTCCAATCAGGTAACACACGTATCAGGCTCACACGAACGTAGCCCTGTGGCATTGGAGTCCCGTGAAACATTGCCCCAGGAAGGGACGGGTAAGCCTGCGCCTCTGCAACAACGTAGTCTTGCATTCTTAAGCGGCATGGCTTCAATGCCTACAAATTTACGTAAAAAATATTATACATATATACATATCATCTTGAAAACATAACAACTTGAAAAGACTAACTACAATGTCATAAACAATACTTACAGCAGACGTGCTAGGCGATGGGTCTCCAGGATTACTCGCATTCTGTGCATCAGGAGAAGAGTGGGTCGCCATAGGCGTATTGGAAGCCTGAGATGCCTGCCACCGCAGCAATTCTTCCTTGACCTTCTCAGCAACTACATCGTTGACCTTCTTAGCAACTAAATCCTCAACTCTCTTATTCTCCTATACATGGATAAAAGAAACATTAGCTTCTTATTAATGAATTTCCTTTTGCAGTAACATTCTAAAAAAAGAATAGGTTACCTCTTCTTGAGAAAGTCCCGCTCTGGGTTTGCGCTGGGATGGCCCAAAGAATGATTTGATGCCAACACCAGCGCCGGCACCTCTAACACATCCAGGATGCTCTGGGTTACCCAGAGCAACTGTCAATTCATCCCTTGTGCCCTGAGGGATGAACGTGCCTTGTTTCCTCTTCTCGTGCAGCTCCCGCTAATCACCATAAACAGAAATTGGTAAGTTAACACCACAAATAATCAATATTCAAACGATTTCTCTAAGAGTGTTATTTTACCATTTTTGCAGCCGCCTCAGCAGTTACAGGCTTCTTTATTTCACCCTTCTTGTTTTGCCTACCAGCTATCCAGATATCATGGCGAGGCATGGGTGTGGCAGACTCCTGAGTAGGAGCAGACTCCTGAGTAGCCGAAGACTCCGCCTGTAGTCTTTGGTGAACGCTTGCATAGCCTTTTGGAACCATAGTGTGGTCATGCACATTCAGTGCACGTCTTGCTTTTTGTGCGTCACTGAGGGCCTAGTTAGTATGCACATTAATGATTTGGTTAGTAGCACTAAATGCTAATCTTGAATAGGTGAATACAATGTATATTAATTAAATTAGGAGTGACGCCTAATACCTTGAATTCTTCAGATTTTCTTGAAGCAACAAAATTGTCCCAATCTTCTTTGTCCAAGAAGTTCCATTGTTCAAGGGCTGACTTCTTCTTCTTATCACCCTCTTTTATGTATTCTCTGTTCAGATTTGTCCTATAATTCCTAAGCATCTTTCCAGCGCGTTGCATCACATTTTTACGATGCAACTTCTCATCCAATGCAAACAGATTCTGTAAAATAGAAATGTTATTAACTAGTATCCAAAATAGAATTGCAAATAATATAATTTGTAATCTACAAAATAGAATTGCAAATAATAATAACTCACGCATAAATCCTTCCATATCAAGTCTTTTTTCCCTTGAGGAACTTTATGCCAATTGTCATACTTAACACCACAATGGCTCCGAGTGGTACACCCAAGATAGTTCACAAAATTATTGCGGTTCACTCCAATTGGATTTCCTCCATTATCAAACTCCACCACCAATTTGGATCCACTACCACTTAGCGCTATTAACTTCTTCAACAGAGTGATGCCCCTTTTCTTGTTAAGTGTTTGGTGTTGCGCATCAAGTTGCTCCAGTGCTTCAGTGGGTACAGGTGCATCAACCTAAAATTTGACAAAAATAAAACACACTAAATTAGCCCAATATAGAAATATAGGATATATGACATAACTAGAAGATAATGAATTTTATAGAAATACAGGATATATTTTTAGAACTTACATTAGTATCCTCGCCATGCTCGTCATGGACAGCATGCTCATCATGGACTTCATGCTCATCATGGACATCATGCTCATCATGGTCAGCCATCTGAAAATGTCATTAAAAAGGCAAACATTTAGCATTTCTATTAACTAGAAAAGGCAAACATTTAGCATTTGTATTAACTAGAAAAAGGCAAACATTTAGCATTTGTATTAACTAGAAAAAGGCAAACATTTAGCATTTGTATAAACATACATGTCTCTAAAATTGTGATCTTTTATCAATTAACAATCCTTCATTGTGATCTCCGCGCACATATAAGTCATCATTAGCTTCAATATTTTGTGGAGTTGGCAACCCAACTGAGAATGGACTGGAGTCATCATACTTATCATAGTACTCTTCTTCATCTATAGGATCTTCAATGAACTGTCTTTTACCATGAAGAACAACCCACCATTTATCATTTGCAGGATCATCGATATAGAATATTTGTTTCGCCTGTGATGCCAATCTGAATGGTTCACCCTTCTCGCCAATCTTTTCAAAGTTCACCAAAGTGAAACCCAATTCATCCACTATAACTCCTTTGGTGTTATCAACCCAATTACATTTAAAGAGCGGAATTTTGAAATCTATGTAGTCAAACTCCCAAATGTCCTCAATGACACCGTAATATGACATTTTAGCTTCACGTGGACTCTTATCCTTTGCACTTGCAAAGTACATAGTCGACGCTTGAAGAGTGACCCCACTATTTTGGACGACACTCTTATCATCTTGGCGCTTTGTGTAATATGTGAATCCATTAATGTCAAACCCTTCATAAGACATAACATTCAGTTTTGGTTTAAAGGCGAGGCATTTGATAGTTTCTGTAATATCATTTGGTGTTTGAGATAGTTGATGTAAGACTTTATCTTCAAACCACTTAGTAAAAGTCTTATTATGCTCTCTAGCAAGCCACATTGAACTTGCTCGAGGATGTTGTCTCTTTATGAAATTGGTATGTTCCTCGATATAAACACTCACTTCGTCCATATTGTGTAAAATATACAACTGAGCTTGTTCCAACTGCTCACGGCTGATTACTTTCACCCGTGATCCCAAAATTCCTTTGCCCTCCTCAATATTCTTGTCATTATCAGGAGTGTCATTACCACTGAGAAAGTCATTGCAAAAATCCATAACCTCTCTCGCCACATAACCTTCAATAATACTCCCTTCAGGCCGATAACGGTTTCGAACATCACCTTTAAAAACGCTCATGTATCGTTCAAAGGGATACATCCAATGCAAGAAAACTGGTCCCAACATTTTCACTTCCCTAGTCAAGTGGACAACAAGATGTACCATGATATCAAAGAACGAAGGAGGGAAATACATCTCAAGCTGACATAGGGTAACAACCACTTCTCTTTGCAAATTATCGAGAGTATCAGGGTCAATAACTTTGCTGCATAGACTGTTGAAAAAGAAACAAAGTCTGGTAATTGCAAACCTTACATACTTCAGCAATATAGATCGAATTGCCACGGGCAATATTTGTTGCATTAGAGTGTGACAATCATGAGATTTAAGACCTATCAACTTCAGATCTTTCATTGATACCAATCTACGGATGTTGGATGAGTAACCATGTGGCACCTTAACATTTACCAAGCATTCACAAAAAGTTTTCTTCTCCTTTCTAGACAACGTGTAACAAGCGGGAGGTAAGTATGTTCTTTTATTACCCATTTCACGTAATTCTGTTAATTCTGACCTTATTCCCATTTCACGTAGGTCCAGTCTGGATTTTATCCCATCTTTAGTCTTACCTGGTATATTTAATAGAGTACCAATGATGCTATCACAGACATTTTTCTCAACGTGCATTACATCGATACAATGCCTGACTGTCAAAGAACTCCAATAAGGAAGATCCCAAAATATTGACTTCTTCTTGAATGAAGAATTGTCACTCCGTGTGGCCATGCTACATTGTGATTTCTTACCAAATTCGTTGACAATGTCTTTTACTCTTTCATAAACAACATCCCCTGGTATAGGTTTAGGTGCACTCCGTTCATCATTCCATCCATTGAATGCTTTGCGCTTCCTACGATACGGATGGAATTTTGAAAGAAACCTTCGATGACCAAGATATACAGTCTTGCCGCCATGTTTTAGTCTTATTGAATCAGTGTTTTCTTCACATATAGGACACGCTTTAGCTCCTTTGACACTATATCCAGACAAATTCCCATATGCTGGAAAGTCATTAATAGTGCAAAACAACATAGCGTGCAAACGAAATGTCTCTCTTGCTGAAGCATCATAGGTCATCACACCTTCAGCCCAAAGTTTCTTTAAGTCATCAATCAAAGGTTCAAGATAAACATCGATATCATTTCCGGGTTGTTTAGGGCCCGATATCAACAATGACAACATAACATACTTATTTTTCATACACATCCAGGGAGGAAGATTGTATATAACAAGCATGACTGGCCAAGTGCTATGTTGGCTGTTCAATGTCCCGTACGGATTCATCCCATCTGTACAAAGCCCAAGTCTTAGATTCCTATCTTCTTCACCAAATTTAGGGTACAATAGATCAATCTTCTTCCACTGTGGGGAATCAGACGCATGTCGTAGGATCCCATCATTATTTTTCTTAACATCTGCATGCCACCTCAAATTCTTCACATCTTTCAGATTTGCAAACAAGCGTTGAAACCGTGATATTATAGGTAGATACCACAACACCTTGGCAGGAGAACCAGTTTTGGACTCCCCCGAAGTCGTCAATTTATACCGTGACGCACCACATTTTGGACAATCTTTCAAATCTACAAAGTCCTTTTGAAATAATACACAATCATTCGGGCATGCATGTATCTTCTTAGCCTCCATTCCCATTGGGCACAACATTTTCTTTACCTGGTATGTTGAGATTGGAAGCTCGTTTCCTTCAGGAAGCATTTCTTTCAACAAAGTCAACAATGAAGTGAAGCTTTTGTCACTCCATCTATTGTTAGCTTTCAACTTATACAATCTCAACACAGCGCTAAGCTTCGTAAACTTAGCAGAGCCTGTGTATAACAGTATCTCAGCATCATGCACAATGTTTGTAAAGATAGGAGGTGGATCGGTGTGCTCTACCCTACAACTATCCAGCATCGCATCAACGATGTCTGCTGGAACTGGCTCGTTCACATTTACGTCATCGGAGGCAATTTCTTCTTCCACCCAAGCACTGCTATCGACATCTACTTGTTTCGATTTTGAAATCTCTCCATGCCAGTGCCATTCTGTATAGCCTTGTACAATCCCGTTGCACATGACATGACTTTTGATTTCCTCACCAGTGTTGACTTTCAAGTTGTTACCGCAATGCCTACATGGACAGTAGAACCTATCTGTAGGTTTTTTCCTATGTTCTTCGGCAAATCTAATAAACTGATCAAGACCAGATATAAACTCTAGGGCGATTACGAATGGACATCCATGATCTATCCATTCTATGATCAGAGAAAACAAGTATATATTAGGAAAACAAGTGATTGTTCATTCTAATGATTGTTCACATTCTAGGCCTACAAACACATTTGATGTCATTCTTATATATAATAAATCTGTACCACCTATCCCATCCTTGAACACCTAATCTCACTAGTAAGTGTATAATGTGTATTGGGTTTTCAAGAAAATTTCGGCAACATTTCCCCACTGTTCTCTAAGTACATATGTACTTAGAGAACAAACGGGGAAATGCTACCAAAATTTTCTCGAAAACTCAATACACATTATACACTTACATCCTAAGTGAGATTAGGTGTTCAAGAACAGTCCCAAACCGGGGACTATCCAAGATTTACTCCTAATGAGTCAATCTTGGACGGGTTTCTAGGCCAACAAACACAATAATAGATATCTACAATGAAGTCGGACTCCATACAAACAGTACATAATTTAGTGATTGTTCATTCAAATTTATACCGATGTACAAGTAATATAAAAAACAATGATTGTTCACATTCTAGGCCTACAATCACATTTGATGTCTTTCTTATATATAATAAATGTGTACCACCTATCCCATCCTTGAACACCTAATCTCACTAGTAAGTGTATAATGTGTATTGGGTTTTCAAGAAAATTTCGGCAGCATTTCCCCGCTGTTCTCTAAGTACATATGTACTTAGAGAACAAACGGGGAAATGCTACAAAAATTTTCTCGAAAACTCAATACACATTATACACTTACATCCTAAGTGAGATTAGGTGTTCAAGAACAATCCCAAACCGGGGACTATCCAAGATTTACTCCTAATGAGTCAATCTTGGACGGTTTTCTAGGCCAACAAACACAATAATAGATATCTACAATGAAGTCGGACTCCATACAAACAGTACATAATTTAGTGATTGTTCATTCTAATTTATACCGATGTACAAGTAATATAAAAAACAATGATTGTTCACATTCTAGGCCTACAAACACATTTGATGTCATTCTTATATATAATAAATGTGTACCACCTATCCCATCCTTGAACACCTAATCTCACTAGTAAGTGTATAATGTGTATTGGGTTTTCAAGAAAATTTCGGCAGCATTTCCCCGCTGTTCTCTAAGTACATATGTACTTAGAGAACAAACGGGGAAATGCTACCAAAATTTTCTCGAAAACTCAATACACATTATACACTTACATCCTAAGTGAGATTAGGTGTTCAAGAACAGTCCCAAACCGGGGACTATCCAAGATTTACTCCTAATGAGTCAATCTTGGACGGGTTTCTAGGCCAACAAACACAATAATAGATATCTACAATGAAGTCAGACTCCATACAAACAGTACATAATTTAGTGATTGTTCATTCTAATTTATACCGATGTACAAGTAATATAAAAAACAATGATTGTTCACATTCTAGGCCAACAAACACATGTGATGTCATTCTTATATATAATAAATGTGTACCACCTATCCCATCCTTGAACACCTAATCTCACTAGTAAGTGTATAATGTGTATTGGGTTTTCAAGAAAATTTCGGCAGCATTTCCCCGCTGTTCTCTAAGTACATATGTACTTAGAGAACAAACGGGGAAATGCTACCAAAATTTTCTCGAAAACTCAATACACATTATACACTTACATCCTAAGTGAGATTAGGTGTTCAAGAACAGTCCCAAACTGGGGACTATCCAAGATTTACTCCTAATGAGTCAATCTTGGACGGGTTTCTAGGCCAACAAACACAATAATAGATATCTACAATGAAGTCGGACTCCATACAAACAGTACATAATTTAGTGATTGTTCATTCTAATTTATACCGATGTACAAGTAATATAAAAAACAATGATTGTTCACATTCTAGGCCAACAAACACATGTGATGTCATTCTTATATATAATAAATGTGTACCACCTATAACAAACACATTGTCCAACATTAGGTTCAACACTTGAAACATACATTCGTTTTCAACATAAAAAAATTATATCATTAGGGTCCAACATGTGGATTATATGGGACATACACATCAAGGTGGTCATAAGGGAGGATATTTCCTTATTTATGAGTAAGCGATATAAGATTAAGATCCATATAAAAATTAGGGCAGAAGGAAGAAATAAATCTTCTTTAGGATACAATAGACCCTTATGGATGTATTTAGGGTCATAGATACCATCATAGAACAAAAGGGATACACTCTAGGATTTAAGATCACACTACATCATGTATTTTATACAAAATTACATGTATGTGTATATAAAAAATATATTTATAAGGAACTTCTATACATATCTAATCAACAAATCAGTAATTAACTAAGTATTCATCAATACTTACTATTAATCAGTATCTCTAATCATTAAAATCGGCAAGCAGATCAGTAATTGTAAATAACAAACTACGAATTGTTGAATTAAAGTAATCACTAAAGTAATACTAACCAGTAGTACCAATCATTAATCACTTAAAGCAGCAAGGAAATCAGTAAAACTAATCATGCATTACTAGTATAATAGAGCAATAGGATATTTACTTCGATGCATTACAACAGTACCCAATTATTTCATTAATCACTGAAAGCAGCAAGGAAATCAGTAAAACTAATCATGCATTACTAGTATAATAGAGCAATAGGATATTTACTTTGGCGGCAAGGAGCAGCGACAAGGTCCAGGCGTTAGGTAGGCAGGCAGGCGTCGGCGGGCGGCGGCAAGGATGTCAGGAAGGCAGGCAGGCGTCGGCGGGCGGCGACAAGGAGGAAGGCGGCGCGGCGGCGAGCTCCAGGCGTCAGGTAGGCAGACCAAGGACCAGCGACATCGGCGACAACGATCTCCAGGCGTCCGGAGAAGGGGGCACGGTCCAGAAGGGGGTGCAGCAGCAGTGGCGGCGGAGAAGGGGGGCGCCGGAGTAGCAGTGGCGGCACGACGGCGCTGTCGTGGAGAACAAGGAGCAGAGAAATCGACGGCGACAGCGTGGGAAATCGACGGAGAAGCAGAAAAAGGGCTCACAATGAAACAGAAGAAAGGGGAAGAGTCGGGCATCACGGGTTATAAAGTCCCAAATAGCGTCGGTTTCTTACAACAACCGACGCCTAAACATCTTTAGCGTCGGTTGTTGGAAACCAATTGGACAATATTTTCATGAAATTGTTTGGTGGGAACCACCTTCAGCGTCAGTTATCCTTGAATAACCGAAGCTGAAGGTGACACTTTTCGCGCAAATTTTCATCGCACATAGGCGTCAGTTTCTACCTAAATAACCGACGTTGAAAATGACACTATTTTTTTGATCAAAAAATGGATTTCGCGGGCGACTTTAAGCGTCAGTTTGTTATAAAAAACCGACGTTGAAGACAAAGCGGTACCCGTGTCTGGTTGGTCTTCGAATATAGACGTCGGTTTTCGTAAACAACCGACGCCTAAAATAGAAGGCGTCGGTTTTCCTTAATAACCGACGCCCAGAAAAGTGTCACTGAATGCTATTTCTGTAGTAGTGATGTGTGCGGAGCTGAAACGAAGGTGGCCGTGAGAGGCCATGGCCGGCGCCGCTTTGCGTTTCGGCTACACTATGCCTCGCTTAACGAGCAATGGCTCAAATGTACCGGAAGGAAGTGACGAAGCTAACAGAGAATAAATCTCACAAAATGGTCGAATATACGAGGAAATCGAAGTTGAGGAGTCGAGCTCGTTACACATGTAACGACTGGAGGTAGAAGACAAGTTTTGGGTCATTAGATGCGGGTCAGGCTTCACACGAGCTGCTGGATCAGTGTCCACGATGGACCCATGCGGATGTGTCACGTGTGACACTGATTAAAGCTGAACCATATCATTGATATCTTAGTGATATAACCTCACACTATATTAAAAACATGTTTAATGCATTAGGAAGGTCAAACAAGCTCCAATTAACCTCAAATTTTAACCATAGGTTGCTAAAGACGTCTAGATTCCTGCTATATAGTTAGATTTTCATTTCACCCAATCTTTGGCCTCCAAAAAATTATTTTGATTATTAAAGTATATATTAATATAATGCTTGGGAAAATAATTATGTGTTGCTATTATAAGCAACCCTTGGTTCCCAAATCCAAGATATGGAGTCCAAGAGTCCTCCACTCACTTATTACATGCATTTTCAACTTTAATAATCCCATATTAAGAGTGAGGTATGAAGGTGAGTTATTATTCATCATTTTAATTTACGCTATATTAAAAGTATCTAAAATCATTTTGAGGGGTCAAATGAACTCCAAAAATCACCAAATCTGAACCATTAGCTCACATTGAAGTCTAGAACAATCCTATGCAATTATATTCTCGTTTTACTTATAGTATGGCCCTTAACAAATATATTTTGCATTAAAGTGTATATTAATATATTAAAATGAATGAGTTATATGAAAAGGCTTATTTCTATGAAACATGTGAGAAATTTCGAGATATTAAACATATTAAGATTTCAATTATCATTTTTCAATTAAATAACATATTTTCATGAATTAAAATCATATTTTGAGGAGAGAGAAATAATTAAGGTTAATGTTCTCATACATTAACTTAAATACACATTATTGCTAATATACTTATCCAAAAAGCTCCAAATTAATATTTTCCAATTATTATCCCTCATAAGTGTAAATTTTGCATATTAAGACCCCAATTATTACATTGTGTGGGTTATTTGTGCAAACACCCCTCCATATATATAAATGAGGGAAAAAGGTAATTTTAAATCTTGAATTGTGCTCAAATTGCACAAGCAGTCCAAAAAGAATATGAAAGAAGGGAAATTTATGAAAAAGGTCTGAATGGAATTGAAGGCAAAGAAAAGCTCAAAAGTGGGTAAATTGCAGGAAAGACCCTGAGATTTAGTATGTTACAATTGGACTTAATTAAATGTCACATTATGGTTAATTGACTAATGTTGAGTGCATAACTAGACTTCTTGGCATGAATTTTGAATACCGAGTGCTCTCAAGATGATCATTCTAGATTCAAAACATTTATATAAGACTTATTTATGAATAACAGGTGAAAAGTTTACTTCAACGATATATATGGTTTAAAAGGCACAAATCATGCAAGATAATCAAAGAAAATCCAAATTTGTGGCTATATGCCACGTTAGTGATCCCTGGGCGTGCCTCTCAGTAAATGAGAGAGTCTGGTTGGGAGGGAGGAGATCAGCCCTCCATTCCCTTGGATCAACACCCAGTCCATGATGGACCAAATCTAATGGTCCCCTGGTCATCTTCTACCTTGTATTAGACAAGGTACAACAACTTTGTAGCCCCCTTTGCTCTAGACAATGCGGTCATTCTACACCCCCTTCAGGAAAGTTAAGACCAACTTTTTCTTTGTTTCTTCTTCCATTTCATTTTCCTTATCTTCTTCCCCACTTTCATCTTTCAAATTTCCTACTACGACTTTCTTCTTCACTTCTACAATGGCACCACCATGAAGCGACAATTTGGGCATTCTATGTGTGGTGCCCCTCTTGGTAATGCCACCTCAGCCTCGATGTAGCTCGATGGTCTTAGGCGACTGCCTCCAATATACCTTTGGAGTCTCCAACTCAACCTCACCATGGCACTGACAAGTCAGTGGCCACAATGTTGCCCACACAATGTTTCTCCTATTGGCTCTCAAGGATGATGACTCGTGACCATTTGTTCCAATCAAGACTGACCCAAGTGGATGGAAGGGCACAAACACACCTCTCATAATCTCTTCCTCGACCTATCAACCAAAGTCAAGGGCCTATGAAGTGGCCCATGCTCTTATCCCATTACCTCATTCTTATTGTAGACACAACCTTTGAGGGTTATGAATGGTGGCTGGGTCCATCATGGACAACATATCCATGGCCACCAAATTTTCAGCCTCATTGGTATTTTATCTCACTCTCTTTCTAATTCATGAAAAATGTAATGACCCTGCCTCTTGGTAACCTCCAATTAAGGGAGACCCGAAGGTCAGAGCCGTTATTCAATTAACATGATCAAAGGTTCGACAAATAATCAATAATAATTATGAAATTCTACTAACTAACTGGAATTTGGTATAAAATTAAAACTTTGCTTACCTTTGAAAACTTTGGAAATCTATCTATCCAGAGCTTGAATTATTCTATCTAATCCTCCTTGCACTTTATTTCTTATTTCCACAATGTGTCACTTAACTGTTTGTTCTTTCAATTGTTGTTCCTAAAACGCCGACAAACAAAACGTCGGTCAGTATATCGAAATATACTGGTATGTGGGAACAACAACAAAAATCTTGCAAATATGGCTAACAATTTAATAATCACAATCAAATTATTTAACAGGCCAATTTACACTTTCAATATGACATTCTCCACCGCTTTTTCCCTAACCCTGGCATACCCACCTTAGCGTGCCCTTTGCCAATGACTTAAGGCCACCTTCTCAATCCCGAGCTTGGTGCCTGGGGGTCACCACTCATGGTGCCTACTAGTCATGCAATATCATAGGACACCTTCTTGGTGCCTGGGGTCACCACTCAAGGTGTCCATTGGTCTACCCATCTGGGCCTGACCTTTGGCATCATCCATCAGGGTGGCATGTAGGTGCGAGAATCCATACTTCTATTTTTTTAATGTGATAATAATAGTGACTTTATGATTTGCAAGTATGAACATCCAACTGTTTAGATTACATTCAATACGAGGAAACATTCGAGAAACCCTTGGGAAACTAATGTGATTAATCATAATTAACCACATACCTGTACATGCAGATTCAAGTGCAGGAATAATCCAAACAACAATGAGCAAGCAAGCATTCAATAAGATCCTGAAATAATTATACAATTTCCTTTTATTACTCATGTCATTAAGATCTATTAAGTCTAGCTTGCTTCCTAGGATTTCTAGTCCACTTTTAGGGTTTCCATTGCAATTAGGGTTTTCCTTCATCTTTTATTATTTTAAACCCTAATTTAACACAATGATCAAAAACCCTAATTATTTCCACATCTAATTATCAATTTCGGATTAAAGGCATAATTAACCATTAATTAAGCTCATTAAGCCTCTTTTTATTAAAGCTACTATTTTTATCCTTTTAATCCAAGACAAGATCATTATACACATTTATCATTAATTCATAGTTCATTATGATCCAAATCACATATGAACTCGATTTGCAATTAATTCCACCTTTTATTCATGAGAAAACCCTAATTACTACATTTAGGGTATTTATTCACAAATTAGGAACTTTAATGCTCAAAATAGCTTAGATTCAGCATATTCCAACTTTAATCATGAAATTAATCAATTAAAGCCATTGATAGTCAAATTAGTCAACATTAGGGTTTCAAGGCCCATTAAAGTATATTCATGCATATAAAACTCTAAATTAACTAGTTATATGCAAAGTCCATACTTTTTCTTCCTAATGTT
Organism: Alisma plantago-aquatica; assembly: GCA_963693085.1. NCBI lineage: Eukaryota > Viridiplantae > Streptophyta > Magnoliopsida > Alismatales > Alismataceae > Alisma > Alisma plantago-aquatica. Next base: position 598,035,820 of record OY856411.1, read on the forward strand.
CCTTTTTATCATTAACAGGCTAATATCAACTTTAATCATCTATTAAACCCTACTAATCACTTTAATCATACCAAAATAGGGTTCTTTAAACATTATTACATTAAAGTTGATATCTTTCATTAATTTTCGAATTTCATAAGGAAAGCATGCTTCAATTATTTTTATTAGATTCCCCTCATTTTTCTGAGCAATTTTCATATTTTGTATGTTCTCATCGGAGCTACACATAAATATCTATGAATTTTGCATTAAATCACTTACTTGGCCAACCAGAGGGCGCCACGTAGCCTTTGTCCATGCAGGCGGCCCGTTTGAAATTAGAGCTGAATGATGCTTCTACCCTCCACTTAAGCGGATTGGCACTTCATACCCCAGGGGTATATCCGTCCAAAGTGTCTCTCCCTCCTTCAACCTCCAGCAGCTCGACGGCTGCTGCCCTAGCCGCTGAGGGTAGGGCTATGCCATGCTCCTGCCGCTACTCCCAGGCACAAACCCTGCTGCCAACTCCTTCCCCAGCTTCACCATACCTCACCGCAAGTGGGGGACCCCTCAGGTCACTGATTGAGCGACCGTATCATCCAGCTAGGCTCCGCCCCTCATGGCCAACCTAAAGCCATGCAACGGCTGCCGTGCAAGCTCCAGAGTGCGAGGGAGATGGTTGCACTCTTCGTGGCATCGTGTAAGCATCTTGTTTCCATTAGACTTCCGCCTGTGGCTCCTCGTGTCCCAGGGGTTGGACTACCCTCTCGATTAGGGTTTTCACAAAAGAAGAAAAAGATGAAGAAGATAGGATTTTGTGGGATCTCTCTGAACTGATCCAGACGCTTTCCCCCTTATATAGGGGTGGCTATCCACGCCTAAGGACGTTCATCCATGAATAGCAAAGCCCCTTTCCTATAAGAAATGTGATTCCTTCAAGGATAAGCAAGATTCTCTCTCCTACATACCTCTTTATTGCATGGATAATTAGAAATTCGAATTTCCTCTTCTTTATTCTTTATGCATGCCTTTTAATATATTGGCCACGAAAATATATTTCCTTAAGTAATGAATACTTCTTTTTTAACAATATCTTCTTAATTCATTAATAATGTATTACATTATTATCTTATTTTTCTTCATTGATATTTTCTCTTTCCTCTTTCTTCATTGGGATTCCTTGGATCCCAAGAAACTTTATGATTTCAAAATTCCTTCATAAGGATACTTATTATCCTTCTAGATGCATCTAAATGCATTATTTCCATTATTTCTCATTATTATGTTGATTTCTTATTAAAATATCCCTTTTTGAGGATTTCTCTTTATTTCTCTTTTATTTTCCTCATTGGCATTCCTTTTATCATTAGGAATCCTTAGAATACGAAATTCCACTAAGGATTACTCAAATATACTTCTTTTCACTTGTTTCCCATATTTTAACATTGTTTTCCAATTTCTTTCTTAATAAAGAAATACTTATTTGATCTTTTCTTTTCTTGTTGTCTTTTCTTTACAATCTTGGACTCCTTGGTACCCAAGGAACCTAAGAGGCACGAAATCCATCATTGTATTACATTATTTTGCCTTCTAGAGGTTTCCACATTTTTCTTTTCTCAAATTCTCAATTATTCATCAATTATTTGAAATTCCTCTTTATTGGGCCCAATAGCCCATAAAGCCCACAAAGCAAACAATCAAGGCAATTGTAAATGGAATACATTTATTCAATACAAGTTATATCATTATTTGTCCAAATATCTTTTATATGAGAAATTACATTTCTCACCTATTGAACCCAAAAATTGGGGTTATAACATCCTTCCCCTCTTGTAGGAATTTTGTCCTCAAAATTCAACTAAGCAAACAAACAATTCAGGATAAGACTTTTCCATGTCCATCAGGGCTCCCATGTGGCTTCACCCGCTCCATGGTGCTTCCCAAGAACCTTCATCATCTCATATTCTTCCATCTGAGTTTTTTTTAACCTTGGTATAACATACCCTCATAGGTGACTCAGGACATTTCAGCCTCTCAAAAGCTGAATAGATTCAGGGCTCAACACATGGATTGGGTACCTCACATAGTGATCTAGATCAGACTCATGTAACACATTACTCATCGTGTTATCTTGAGGGGTAAGGCTAAACACAACCATCTCCACCCATCCATATCAAATGGATCCATATATCCGGGACTCAGCTTTCTCAGCTATAGCTTGGAGGGGTCGGATTTTCCATCACATATTCTCCCATAGTGAACTGCATGTCAGTCTTCTTTGCATTTAGCTCATGACTCAAGTCACCACCAGGATCTCTCTCGGACATTGCACGATCAAAGCAACTTCATCTGCACACACTATGGTTCTTTTCTGACCTTCGCGAGGCCTCCTTCACCAACATCATCTTAATGAAGTGGTGACCGACACAACCTCCTTCTTGCATCCCGATAAAGGCTATGGTGGTTAACATCACATCTTATGAACTGTCTCTTTGTATCAACCTGAACAAGCACACTTGCTCTCATCAGACCCTCTAGTCTGGATCAAACTACTCATTAGTTAGGGGTGATAAACTATACTATCATCGAGTTCATTATGTATCTACTCCCACCTCATGGAAGTGAACCTTTAGGTCATACTTAAGAACTTTTGAGCTTACATCATGGTGTAGTTGAACCATCTTTCTCTCTTAAGTAGTTCAACCGAATCTGCCTCCCTGGAAAAAACTCCTTTCTTTCTCATGCTATCTAGGTAAGGCGATCTACCATAACCCATATTGCATCTTGACCTTCTGGGTCAAAGGGAGACTTACCACAACATCCATAGTGATGAACTCCCATTCCCTCTCAGGGACTCTTTTATCCTCTATATTGATACACTGGGTTACTGGTGTTTTTCCTTCACCCCTAGCTTGCATGGCCACCTGTCACATGCAACTCCACATCAAGCAACCGAAGTGATACTATTACTTACTATCTTTGTAGTATCACAATGTTTGGTGATCTTAAAACCATGATCTCCAGTGTATCATGATTCCTCAAGCTTGATTCCTCAGAAACCCTAAGCCACTCTCATTAGGGTTTCGTTACTTTTCTTTCCAAAGAAGAACATCTGAGGTTCTACCACCATCCTTTTATTGCATCAAGACTAGGCTGGCTATTCAAACAACCATTAATCTTGTTCAACAGATCTCGTTATATCTGAGTGTTAGCCAAACTTATCTCTTTTTCTCAACTTAAGGTTAGCCTAACAGCCTCAACTTCTTCTAGCTTCCAGCTAAACCAGGCATCTATCTCTAAACCAGAGCATTCATTACCACTCCTTATCCTTAGGTGTTATGTAATGTCGAAGACATACACTTCCATGCATTATACTTATCATCTCATCTCAAACTTCTAAGTCTATCTTCATCAAGAAGCTCTGAGCTCATCCTCATTGTGATCAAGCTCAACCTTGGTTAACTAGCAAATTCCACATAGCTCATGCTGAAAACATCCTTATAAGATGACTACCTTATTTCTCTTAGTGTTTGTAAACCATCCATGTATTATTCCTTACACAAAGGTATGTTATCATCTCTATCCTCATACCTTGTAGCAACATTCTAACTTACCTCATCTTTATCCTTGGTGTAAGGCATGCGTACTGTCCTATCTGTCACTCCCATAACAAGAAGAAATAAGCATTTGGCAGCCGTCCAAATACATAGTTCTTCCCATTCCAGGAGTAGAGATGGTACATCCCACCTTGCAAGTACACCTTTAAAACTAAGTTGAAACGTGCAACTTATGTCTCTACTTCTCAGTCATCTTGATATCAAAGTTAGTTTCATGGAAAACTGGTCTCGAATCTACTTGGGTCACCACACAATCCTTGGTCATATCTTCTAGGTCTGTAGGGTGCCGACACTTTTTGGGGTCATCCCTTTTCCCTTATGCATCTAGAGAGTGCCCTACTCATCTACCTTTTGGGTCCCATGAGTTCATGAAGGTGATCAATCTCCTAACCCATGGCCCTCAGACAATGATAGTTGTTACCTCCCGACCCTATGGTCATGTGCAACTAGAGAATTAGGCAACTCCTACTTCCATCGGTCTTATCCCTACCTGACCCTTGGATAGACTTAGGATTCTAACATAGTACATGTTCAACTTAGAACCTTACCCAATCCTTCATCATCTATCTCTACATTCTTGACTGACTTTCATCCCTTCATAGGGGTCAAGCAACCTGCCTACCTTGGTCAGGCCCCATACTGGTTACCTCCATGGTAACACATCCACATGCACTTAGAGATGGTTATCTATGGGCCTATAGGTTCATTCTCATTCCATGTACTTTTCACTTAGCTTCTCAAGATCCTATGGAACTTCTGTAGGTTACCTCAAAACCAACAAAACTAGTATACACCCTACCAAAGGGTCCCTCTCCCAAGATGGGAGGAAACTACAACTCTTGACAATAAGGTCACAGTCGTCCTTAGGGTTTACATTCACATTCACATGCCTAACCCAACCGCTACCAAGGCACAAGCAGATCACCTATTAAACCATGCTAGGTCACACTTGTTCTCATCCTCAACATCAGACCAACTTAGTTGTGAGGGGTTCATCAAACCTACCTTCAACTTAAGGGGTTTCCTTTTCCTCTATACATGAAGAGTACCATACTCGAAACTATAGAGACTCAATTCTCAACATGAGCATTAGGTACACTACTTCCCCTCTTCGGCCAGGAACCCTAGGTTCACCTTTGGATATCCAACTACATGCTCAACCTCTTAACCACAAATCAAGCATGTCCAAGGTATGCCATGTACTCCCATGATCCTTTTATATGGGCACCACCTCAGAGTTGAGTACTCCTCAAGGACATTCAACTAGGTATAAAACCCCACAACAGGGTACTTAAACCTCCTTAGGGCCTAAGCCACTCTTTATCTCATCCAGCAGGTAACCACTTATACCCTGGGTACTAGAAGCATCATCCTCTCTCTAGGGTTTGGTTCCTCTAAGGAAACCAAGATGTCATCAGCCTCCAGGGATCAAGCATAAGTAAACCACTATCATCCACTTAGGTCGCATCATTCTCAACTCCCACTATTCCTCAAGTTTCGGGGTTTTAGGATTCCAACCTCCTTGTTGGGGTTCTGATTCCTCTCTCTAGAGCTAATTCCACCTCCAACCATACCTACTAGAGGTCCCTTCTCCATGAAGGCTCATGCTCACAAGCATACCCCTATGTGGTTGAAGCCTATGCTCAACTCATGTTTGGCACAAGAGCATCCATAACCTTTTCATAAGCCATCCATCATGATCTCTTAACCAAGATTTCATCAAGCTATACCCTACTTGCCTAAGCCCATAGGGTAACTATAGGTTCTCCTCTAACCTCATCCACGAAGGAGCTATCCTTTTCTCTGTCATGCATGACCCTCTCTAGGGTTGGGTCGCCAAAGGTACTAGGTCATCTACTCTCTTATGGTATCCCAAAGGCATGACCAGCCAAACACTTGGTCAACCATGACATCTAACTCATCATGTCATCTCTCTCTCTAACCTTCACTTAGGGTTAGGGTTACCCTCATCCTCAAAGGATGTGCTATGTGTCTACCTTTAATGCAGATCTCTACCTCCCAGACTAACCCTCTCTACTCAGCCTCCTAACAAGAGATCTATCCTCAGGCCTCTCCTGAGGGCGATTACAACTTGTATCATACGACCAAAGCATGTATCTATTCTTTAGTTTGCACTTAATCTATTAAGCTTATGTCCATGACATCTTATTTACATGCTTTTCATTAATTTGGTGGAGGATTCCATAGACCTTATTAACTTTACCCATACCTCAAGAGGGTGAGGAGAAGAGAGAAAACCCTAATGCTTAAGGTCCTTACTAGAATTTGAGTTGAGAAGGGATGAACAAGATGAGAGAGTCCTAAAGGTATCTTATTTCGAGTCACACCCTAAGACATCGGCCAGGCAGTCACACAATCTGGGAGTCCTCGTATTCTGACTAGCAGTGCGGAGGAAAATATTGCCAGCCCCCGGACGTGATCCTTTTCTAGACACCTCAATCTTTTGGACAATCCTCTAATAACTCCCTTGTATCTATGAAATTTGTAAAATTCAATAATTATTAAAGATTAAATGAGGAACCTTCGCTCTGATACCAATTGTAACGACCCCGCCTCCCGATAACCCCCAATTAAGGGAGACCCGAAGGTCAAAGCCGTTATTCAGTTAACAGGATCAAAGGTTCGACAAATAATCAATAGTAATTACAAAATTCTACTAACTAACTGGAATTTTTACACCTTGGAAGGAGAACCAGTTTTGGACTCCCCGAAGTCGTCCATTTATACCGTGACGCACCACATTTTGGACAATCTTTCAAATCTACATAGTCCTTTTGAAATAATACACAATCATTCGGGCATGAGTGTATCTTCTTGGCCTCCATTCCCATTGGGCACAACATTTTCTTTACCTGGTATGTTGAGATTGGTAGCTCGTTTCCTTCAGGAAGCATTTCTTTCAACAAAGTCAACAATGAAGTGAAGCTTTTGTCGCTCCATCTATTGTTAGGTTTCAACTTATACAATCTCAACACAGCGCTAAGCTTCGTAAACTTAGCACAGCCTGTGTATAACGGTATCTCAGCATCATGCACAATGTTTCTAAAGATAGGAGGAGGATCGGTGTGCTCTATCCTACAACTATCCAGCATCGCATCAACGATGTCTGCTGGAACTGGTTCGTTCACATTTACGTCATCGGAGGCAATTTCTTCTTCCACCCAAGCACTGCTATCGACATCTTCTGGTTTCGATTTTGAAATCTCTCCATGCCAGTGCCATTTTGTATAGCCTTGTACAATCCCATTGCACATGACATGACTTTTGATTTCCTCACCAGTGTTGACTTTCAAGTTGTTACCGCAATGCCTACATGGACAGTAGAACCTATCTGTAGGTTTTTTCCTATGTTCCTCGGCAAATCTAATAAACTAATCAAGACCAGATATAAACTCTGGGGTTCAACAATTACAAATGGACATCCATGATCTATCCATTCTATGATCAGAGAAAACAAGTATATATTAGGAAACAAGTATATATTAGGAAAAGATTAGGGTATACACTTACATCCTAAGTGTATAATGTGATGTCATTCTTATATATAATAAATGTGTACCACCTATCCCATCCTTGAACACCTAATCTCACTAGTAAGTGTATAATGTGTATTGGGTTTTCAAGAAAATTTCGGAAGCATTTCCCCACTGTTCTCTAAGGACATATGTACTTAGAGAACAAACGGGGAAATGCTACCGAAATTTTCTCGAAAACCCAATACACATTATACACTTACATCCTAAGTGAGATTAGGTGTTCAAGAACAGTCCCAAATCGGGGACTATCCAAGATTTACTCCTAATGAGTAAATCTTGACGAGTTTCTAGGCCAACAAACACATTTGATGTCATTCTTATATATAATAAATGTATACCACCTATCCCATCCTTGAACACCTAATCTCACTAGTAAGTGTATAATGTGTATTGGGTTTTCAAGAAAATTTCAGCAACATTTCCTCGCTGTTCTCTAAGTACATATGTACTTAGAGAACAAACGGGGAAATGCTACCGAAAGTTTTCTCGAAAACCAAATACACATTATACACTTACATCCTAAGTGAGATTAGGTGTTCAAGAACAGTCCCAAACCGGGGACTATCCAAGATTTACTCCTAATGAGTCAATCTTGGACGGGTTTCTAGGCCAACAAACACATTTGATGTCATTCTTATATATAATAAATGTGTACCACCTATCCCATCCTTGAACACCTAATCTCACTAGTAAGTGTATAATGTGTATTGGGTTTTCAAGAAAATTTCGGCAGCATTTCCCCGCTGTTCTCTAAGTACATATGTACTTAGAGAACAAACGGGGAAATGCTACCAAAATTTTCTCGAAAACCCAATACACATTATACACTTACATCCAAAGTGAGATTAGGTGTTTAAGAACAGTCCCAAACCGGGGACTATCCAAGATTTACTCCTAATGAGTCAATCTTGGACGGGTTTCTAGGCCAACAAACACAATAATAGATATGTACATGTTAGAGTTTCATCACAATTAATGTTAGGGTTTCATCACAATTGATGTTACGATTTCATCAATGTTAGGTTTAATCAAATCAAATTAGGATGCTAGAATTTACAAGTTTAAATCTTATTTCAACATGCATCAAAATTTACTGAATTAAGTCAAACATTAGGATTAGAAGCTCAAATATATGCAAGCAAAAAATTTGTTCATATCCTAGGATTTACATAAAACATTACATGAAAATTTGTTCATATCCTTACCAACAGCAAGCACGGCCGTGGCTGTGTTGGCCTACCACGGCCGTGGTAGGCCAACACAGCCATGGTCATGCTTGCTGCATGTTGGTAAATAGCTAGGGAGAAGGAGAGGTAGCGCTACCTGGAGCTAGTGTGGAGAGGACCGCCGGCGGCAGCAGCGTGTGGAGGAGCTAGAGCAGCAGTGGAAGCGACAACAACAAACGACCGGGGGCGGGCGGCGGGCAGAAGTAACTGACGGTCGGAGAAGCAGCAGGCGCCGGCCGGAGAAGCACCAGGAGAAGAAGCAGCAACGGCGGGCGGCGGGCGGCGGGCAGCGGTGCCGGTGAGCAGAAGAGAACCAGAGCAGCGGCGGCGAGTAGCAACAACCGACGATGGGTGATTTTGGGAGAACGGCGGCGAGCAACAACACAGAAGAGAAGTCGCGATGAAACAGGAAGAAAGGGGGAAGAGCCGGGTATCGGGTCTATTAAGTTTATCAACGACGTCAGTTATCTACACAACTGACGCCTATTATGCTTTAGCGTCGGTTATTAGTAAAACACCGACGCCCAAATAGAAAACTTTTACCCTAAATTATTTGGCGGGAACCATTATCAGCGTCGGTTATCCAAGGATAACCGACACCTAAAGTGGAACTTTTCGCGCAAAATTTCATTTTAAATAGGCGTCGGTTAATAGTTAAAACAACGACGATGTATGTGGCCCAAAATTTTCGTCCGAAAATTGGATTTCGCGGGCGCTTTTAGGCATCGGTCGGTTATAGATAGCCGACGCTGAATACAAAGCGGTACCTGTGTCTGGCTGGTCTTCGAATATAGACGTCGGTTTGCCTACATAACCGACGCCTGATATTATAGGCATCGGTTTTCCTTAATAACCGACGCCCAGAAAAGAGACACTGAACGCTATTTCTGTAGTAGTGACACCTTGGCAGGAGAACCAGCTTTGGACTCCCCCGAAGTCGTCAATTTATACCGTGACGCACCACATTTTGGACAATCTTTCAAATATACATAGTGCTTTTGAAATAATACACAATCATTCGGGCATGCATGTATCTTCTTGGCCTCCATTCCCATTGGGCACAACATTTTCTTTACCTGGTATGTTGAGATTGGCAGCTCATTTCCTTCTGGAAGCATTTCTTTCAACAAAGTCAACAATGAAGTGAAGCTTTTGTCGCTCCATCTATTGTTAGCTTTCAACTTATACAATCTCAACACAGCGCTAAGCTTCGTAAACTTAGCACAGCCTGTGTATAACGATATCTCAGCATCATGCACAATGTTTCTAAAGATAGGAGGTGGATCGGTGTGCTCTACCCTACAACTATCCAGCATCGCATCAACGATGTCTGCTGGAACTGGTTCGTTCACATTTACGTCATCAGAGGCAATTTCTTCTTCCACCCAAGCACTGCTATCGACATCTACTGGTTTCGATTTTGAAATCTCTCCATGCTAGTGCCATTCTGTATAGCCTTGTACAATCCCGTTGCACATGCCATGACTTTTGATTTCCTCACCAGTGTTGACTTTCAAGTTGTTACCGCAATGCCTACATGGACAGTAGAACCTATCTGTAGGTTTTTTCGTATGTTCCTCGGCAAATCTAATAAACTGATCAAGACCAGATACAAACTCTGGGGTGCAACGATTACAAATGGACATCCATGATCTATCCATTCTATGATCAAAGAAAACAAGTATATATTAGGAAACAAGTATATATTAGGAAAAGATTAGGGTATACACTTACATCCTAAGTGTATAATGTGATGTCATTTTTATATATAATAAATGTGTACCACCTATCCCATCCTTGAACAACTAATCTCACTAGTAAGTGTATAATGTGTATTGGGTTTTCAAGAAAATTCCGGCAGCATTTCCCCGCTGTTCTCTAAGTACATATGTACTTAGAGAACAAACGGGGAAATGCTACCGAAATTTTCTCAAAAACCCAATACACATTATACACTTACATCCTAAGTGAGATTAGGTGTTCAAGAACAGTCCCAAACCAGGGACTATCCAACATTTACTCCTAATGAGTCAATCTTGGACAGGTTTCTAGGCCAACAAACACATTTGATGTCATTCTTATATATAATAAATGTGTACCACCTATCCCATCCTTGAACACCTAATCTCACTAGTAAGTGTATATTGTGTATTGGGTTTTCAAGAAAATTTTGGCAGCATTTCCCCGATGTTATCTAAGTACATATGTACTTAGAGAACACATGGGGAAATGCTACCAAAATTTTCTCGAAAACCCAATACACATTATTCACTTACATCCTAAGTGAGATTAGGTGTTCAAGAACAGTCCCAAACCGGGGACTATCCAAGATTTACTCCTAATGAGTCAATCTTGGATGGGTTTCTAGGCCAACAAACACAATAATAGATATGTACATGTTAGAGTTTCATCACAATTAATGTTAGGGTTTCATCACAATTGATGTTAGGGTTTCATCAATGTTAGGTTTAATCAAATCAAATTAGGTTGCTAGAATTTACAAGTTTAAATCTTATTTCGACATGCATCACAATTTACTGAATTAAGTCAAACATTAGGATTAGAAGCACAAATATATGCAAGCAAAAAATTTGTTCATATCCTAGGATTTACATAAAACATTAAATGAAAATTTGTTCATATCCTTACCAACAGCAAGCACGGCCATGGCTGTGTTGGCCTACCACGGCCGTGCTATCTAGCACGGCCGTGGTAGGCCAACACAGACATGGTCGTGCTTGCTGCATGTTGGTAAATAGCTAGGGAGAAGGAGAGGTAGCGCTACCTGGAGCTAGTGTGGAGAGGACCGCCGACGGTAGCAGCGTGTGGAGGAGCTAGAGCAGCAGTGGCAGTGACATCAACAAACGACCGGGGGCGGGCGGTGGGCAGAAGCAACTGACGGTCGGAGAAGCAGCAGGCGCCAGCCGGAGAAGCACCAGGAGAAGAAGCAGCAGCGGTGGGCGGCGGGCAGTGGCGCCGGTGAGCAGAAGAGAACCAGAGCAGCGGCGGCGAGTAGCAACAACCGACGATGGGTGATTTTGGGAGAATGGCGGCGAGCAGCAGCACAGAAGAGAAGTCGCGATGAAACCGGAAGAAAGGGGGAAGAGCCGGGTATCGGGTCTATTAAGTTGATCAACGGCGTCGGTTATCTACACAACCGACGCCTATTATGCTTTAGCGTCGGTTATTAGTAAAACACCGATGCCCAAATAGAAAACTTTTACCCTAAATTATTTGGTGGGAACCATTATCAACGTCGGTTATCCAAGGATAAACGACACCTAAAGTGGAACTTTTCGCGCAAAATTTCATTTTAAATAGGCGTCGGTTAATAGTTAAAACACCGACACTGTATGTGGCCCAAAATTTTTTCGTCCGAAAATTGTATTTCGCAGGCGCTTTTAGGCGTCGGTCGGTTATAGTCAGCCGACGCTGAATACAAAGCGGTACCCGTGTCTGGCTGGTTTTCAAATATAGATGTCGGTTTGCCTACATAACCGACGCCTGATATTATAGGCGTCAGTTTTCCTTAATAGCCGACGCCCAGAAAAGCGACATTGAATGCTATTTCTGTAGTAGTGTTGGTATAAAATTAAAAGTTTGCTTACCTTTGAAAACTTTGGAAATCTATCTATCCAGAGCTTGAATTATTCTATCTAATCCTCCTTGCACTTTATTTCTTATTTCCACAATGTGTCACTTTACTATTTGTTCTTTCAATTGTTGTTCCAAAAACGCCGACAAACAAAACGTCGGTCAGTATATCGAAATATACTGGTATGTGGGAACAACCAAAATCTTGCAAATATGGCTAACAATTTAATAATCACAATCAAATTATTTAACAAACCAATTTACACTTTCATTTTGACGTTCTCCACTGCTTTTGCCCTAACCCTGGCATACCCACCTTAGGGTGCCCTTTGCCAATGACTTAAGGCCACCTTCTCAATCCCGAGCTTGGTGCCTGGGGGTCACCACTCATGGTGCCCACTAGTCATGCAATATCATAGGCCACCTTCTTGGTGCCTGGAGTCACCACTCAAGGTGTCCATTGGTCTACCCATCTGGGCCTGACCTTTGGCATCATCCATCAGGGTGGCATGTAGGTGCGAGAATCCATACTTCTATTTTTTAATGTGATAATCATAGTGACTTTATGATTTGCAAGTATGAACATCCAAATGTTTAGATTGCATTCAATACGAGGAACATTCAAGAAACCCTCGAGAAACTAATGCGATTAATCATAATTAACCACATACATGTACATGCAGATTGAAGTGCAGGAATAATCCAAACAACAATGAGAAAACAAGCATTCAATAAGATCCTGAAATAATTATACAATTTCCTTTTATTACTCATGTCATTAAGATCTATTAAATCTAGCTCGCTTCCTAGGGTTTCTAGTCCACTTTTAGGGTTTCCATTGCAATTAGGGTTTCCCTTCATCTTTTATTATTTTAAACCCTAATTTAACACAATGATCACAAACCCTAATTATTTCCACATCTAATTATCAATTCCGCATTAAAGGCATAATTAACCATTAATTAAGCTCATTAAGCCTCTTTTTATTAAAGCTACTATTTATATCCTTTTAATCCACAACAAGATCATTATACACATTTATCATTAATTCATAGTTCATTATGATCCAAATCACATATGAACTCGATTTGCAATTAATTCCACCTTTTATTCATGAGAAAACCCTAATTACTACATTTAGGGTATTTATCCAAAAATTAGGAACTTTAATGCTCAAAATAGCTTAGATTCAGCATATTCCAACTTTAATCATGAAATTAATCAATTAAAGCCATTGATAGTCAAATTAGTCAACATTAGGGTTTCAAGGCCCATTAAAGTATATTCATGCATATAAAACTCTAAATTAACTAGTTATATGCAAAGTCCATGCTTTTTCTTCCTAATGTTCCTTTTTATCATTAACAGGCTAATACCAACTTTAATCATCTATTAAACCCTACTAATCACTTTAATCATACCAAAATAGGGTTCTTTAAACATTATTACATTAAAGTTGATATCTTTCATTAATTTTCGAATTTCGTAAAGAAAGCATGCTTCAATTATATTTTTATTAGATTCCCCTCGTTTTTCTGAGAAATTTTCATATTTTGTATGTTCTCATCGGAGCTACCCATATTTATCTATGAATTTTGCATTAAATCACTTACTTGGCCAACCGGAGGGCACCACGTAGCCTTTGTCCATGTAGGCGGCCCATTTGAAATTAGAGATGAATGATGCTTCTACCCTCCACTTAAGCGGGTTTGCGCTTCATACCCCAGGGGTATATCCGTCCAAAGTGTCTTTCCCTCCTTCAACCTCCAGCAGCTCGACGGCTGCTGCCCTAGCCGCTGAGGGCAGGGCTATGCCATGCTCCTGCCGCTACTCCCAGGCACAAACCCTGCTGCCAACTCCTGCCCCAGCTTCGCCATACCTCACCGCACGTGGGGGACCCCTCAGGTCGCTAATTGAGCGACCGTATCATCCAGCTAGGCTCCGCCCCTCATGGCCAACGTAAATCCATGCAACGACTGCCGTGAAAGCTCTAGAGTGTGAGGGAGATGGTTGTGCTCTTCGTGGCGTCGTGGAAGCATCTTGTTTCCATTAGACTTCCGCCCGTGGCTCCTCGTGTCCCAGGGGTTGGACTACCCTCTCGATTAGGGTTTTCACAAATGAAGAAGAAGATGAAGAAGAGAGGATTTTGTGGGATCTCTCTGAACTGATCCAGAGGCTTTCCCCCTTATATAGGGGTGGCTATCCACGCCTAAGGACGTTCATCCATGAATAGCAAAGCCCCTTTCCTATTAGGAATGGGATTCCTTCAAGGAGAAGCAAGATTCTCTCTCCTACATACCTCTTTATTGCATGGATAATTAGGAATTCGAATTTCCTCTTCTTTATTCTTTATGCATGCCTTTTAATATATTGACCACGAAAATATATTTCCTTAAGTAATGAATACTTCCTTTTTAACAATATCTTCTTAATTCATTAATAATGTATTACATTATTCTCTTATTTTGCTTCATTGATATTTTCTCTTTCCTGTTTCTTCATTGGGATTCCTTGGATCCCAAGAAACTTTATGATTTCGAAATTCCTTCATAAGGATACTTATTATCCTTCTAGATGCATCTAAATGCATTATTTCTTATTATTATGTTGATTTCTTATTAAAATATCCCTTTTTGAGGATTTCTCTTTATTTCTCTTTTATTTTCCTCATTGGCATTCCTTTTATCATTAGGAATCCTTAGAATACGAAATTCCACTAAGGATTACTCAAATATACTTCTTTTCACTTGTTTCCCATATTTTAACATTGTTTTCCAATTTCTTTCTTAATAAAGAAATACTTATTTGATCTTTTCTTTTCTTATTGCATTTTCTTTACAATCTTGGACTCCTTGGCACCCAAGGAACCTAAGAGGCATGAAATCCATCATTGTGTTACATTATTTTGCCTTCTAGAGGTTTCCACATTTTTCTTTTCTCAAATTCTCAATTATTCATCAATTATTTGAAATTCCTCTTTATTGGGCCCAATAGCCCATAAAGCCCACAAAGCAAACAATCAAGGCTATTGTAAATGGAATCCATTTATTCCATACAAGTTATATTATTATTTGTCCAAATATCTTTAATATGATAAATTACATTTCTCACCTATTGAACCCAAAAATTGGGGTTATAATAGAAAATCTCCTATCTTGAATAAATCATTAAAAATTTATCTATTTGCCAAATATAATCATGTAATATACATTTTTTTATTGGAAAGACATTCACTTTCCAATACAAATACTTCCAAAATGAAGTTCTACTCGTACTTCTATAGATATCCCAAAATGCTTACTTTTTAAGTCTTTTTTAAAATAATTTATGCTACATAATACAAGATACTGATCCTTAAGCTCTAAGATTTTATGTTAGCCTAATATCAGTAGCTTGAACACCTAAATGTAGCAAAATTGGACCTTTGCTCATCATTTTAACCCTAAAATGGAATTTTATGCAAATATTATTTCATTAATGCCTAATCTTGATTGAATATGCCCCAAATCCTTATGTTTAATCTAAATTAGTAGTTTTTGATGTATTTTGAAGAAAGACTCAAACTTTCTCATCATAGTACTATTGGTATATAATTCCACACTCCAATCATCATATGATTGGCTCTCTAGGCATATAGAGGAGTATTGGGGTCTTTCCAACACATACAATTGAGAATCAGTTGCTTTGACAATTGTTGTCCTCTCTGGTTGTAGTAACCAATAGAGAGCCCGAGCAAGTCCTACATGTTAAAGGGAGGGAGAACGAGCGAGAGAACAACTGAGAATAATTGTGGGATAGAATGTTGGTCACTCATATGCCAATAGAGGAGGACAACTCCTTACCTTTGGCTCTAGTAGCAAAACATGGAGTTCCTGGTGGTCCATGTGGACTACTCTAGAGGTAGGAGTCTGTTGGCTGCTATTAGGAGGACATCGTCAACCGCTGTCCATGGTGCCAGATTAGGAGGCTGGTGGAGACAATTGTTCGAGTGTTGCTACTGCTAAAGGAGTGTGCTAATGCTTGAAGAAGAAGAAGAACGATGCTACTACAAGGGTAATGTAACGTCCCAGGATTTGAGGCCTCAGATATAATGATCTTATAAGGAATGATTGGACTACCCATATCACCAAGGTGTACCTCCTTTTTCTGGGAGCCCATCACTAAAGAACTTCATAGTTAAGCGTGCTCAACTTGGAGTAGTACTAGGATGGGTGACCAGTCGGGAAGTTGACCTCGGCTTGCGCGTGAGTGAGGAAAAAGCACACAGTTAAGGCTAGTGGTGGTCTGTTGGGCCAGTCGTCATTCCTGAAACTCTACTAGAGGCTAGGGCAGTAGGCCCGGGTGTTACAAATGGTATCAGAGCCATAACCCCTCCATTCGGTGGGGACCACATGGGCATGTGACATACCAGTCTTGAGTCATACGGTCCTGGCATGTAGGAAAGGGTTATCCATGGTTGACGTAGCCACCCTTACGCTGGTATTCCGTGATCGGGAGCTGGGTGTCCATGGGCAATTCTGGGTCTGCCCTGAAATGGGGTGATGTTAGGAGGACTTATAGTTGAGCCTTGACGAGGACGTCAAGAGTCTAAGTGGGGGAGATTGTAACGTCCCATGATTTGAGTCCTTAGATATAATGATCTTATAAGGAATGATTGGACTACCCATATCACCAAGGTGCACCTCCTTTTCTGGGAGCCCATCACTAAAAAACTTCATAGTTAAACATGCTTAACTTGAAGTAGTACTAGGATGGGTGACCAGTCAGGAAGTTGACCCTGGCTTGCGCGTGAGTGAGGAAAAAGTGCACGGTTGAGGCTAGTGGTGGTCTGTGGGGCCAGTCCTCATTCTTGAAACTCTACTAGAGCCTAGGACAGTGGGCCCGGGTGTTATATGTAATGTCGTTGAACTTGATCCAGGACCATATAGAGCCTTGCAAACCTTCCTTCCTACATACATTGTAATTGACACAATCTTATTATTATGAGAAACATGCATTTAATTCTTTTCTTTTTCCACTGCCTTTCTATCGCCCCAATTTCCCTATAGTGGTACTAGAGCACTATCAATTTACGTTGTATCTGTGATGTAAATATGATCGGATTTAGTTTTCATTCTTTTGTTGCATAAGATTTAAATATTAAAATGATCAATTTTCATATCCAATTAAATTCCATATACGAATCCACAAACTTATATATATATATATATATATATATATATATAAATATATATATATATATATATATATATATATATATATATATATATGAAATTCACAAGAGTCGCCTTAAAATAGGTTTTGATGGTGTATTGAAGAATGATTATGGCCAATAACCCTAGATATTTCTATGCATGGTTGTGGTTGTTTGTTCCTATTGTTAATCGGTCTACACACCGAGCCTCTCTCTCCTTTCCAAATGTAAATTATTCATAATAGAATTTTATTTTCCTATGAATTCTAATAAATAATGTATACATTACATTTGTTACATTGAGATAAAATACTACTCTAGTCCAATTCCAATCGTATTTTGAAACCAAACATTCTAAAAATAAAAAGATATAAATTTGCAAAAAAAAACTAAAATGAATCTGTAACAACTCAATTTTTATCTCTCTTTCAATTATGTACATCTACACTTACCTCCCTCACCCTCAATTGAATGACTTTGAGTCAGGTTATGCTCAATTGGTGAATTGGACTTAATTAAATGTCACATTGTGGTTAATTGACTAATGTTGAGTGCATAACTAGAATTCTTGGCATGAATTTTGAATACTGGTGCTCTCAAGATGATCATTCTAGATTCAAAACATTTATATAAGACTTATTTATGAATAACATGTGAAAAGTTTACTTCAATGATATATATGGCTTAAAAGACACAAATCATGCAAGATAATCAAAGAAAATCCAAATTTGTGGCTATATGCCATGTTAGTGATCCCTGGGCATGCCTCTTAGTCAATGAGAGAGTCTGGTTGGGAGGGAGGAGATCAGCCATCCATTCCCTTGGATCAACACCCAGTCCATGATGGACCAAATCTAATGGTCCCCTGGTCATCTTCTACCTAGTGTTAGACAAGGTACAACAACTTTGTAGCCCCCTTTGCTCTAGACAATGCGGTCATTCTACGCCCCCTTCGGGAAAGTTAACACCAAATTTTGCTTTGTTTCTTCTTCCATTTCATTTTCCTTATCTTCGTCCCCACTTTCATCTTTCAAATTTCCTACTACGACCTTCTTCTTCACTTCTACAGTGGCACCACCATGGAGTGACAATTTGGGCATTCTATGTGTGGTGCCCTTCTTGGTAATGCCACCTCAGCCTCAATGTAGCTCGATGGTCTTGGGCGACTGCCTTCAATATTCCTTTGGAGTCTCCAACTCAACCTCACGATGGCACTGACAAGTCGATGGCCACAATGTTGCCCACACAATGTTGCTCCTACTGGCTCTCAGGGATGATGACTCGTGACCATTTGTTCCAATCAAGACTGACCCAAATGGATGGAAGGGCACAAACACACCTCTCATAATCTCTTCCTCAACCTATCAACCAAAGTCAAGGGCCTATCAAGTGGCCCATGCTCTTATCCCATTACCTCATTCTTATTGTAGACACAACCTTTGAGGGTTATGAATGGGGGCAGGGTCCATCATGGACTGCGTATCCATGGCCACCAAATTTTCAGCCTCATTGGTATTTTGTCTCACTCTCTTTCTAATTCATGGAAAATCTCCTATCTTCAATAAATCATTAAAAATTTATCAGTTGGCCAAATATAGTCATGTAATATACATTTTTTATTGGAAAGACATTCACTTTCCAATACAAATACTTGCAAAATGAAGTTCTACTCGTACTTCTAGAGATATCCCAAAATGCTTACTTTTTAAGTCTTTTTTAAGATAATTTATGCTACATAATACATGATACTAATCCTTTATGCTCTAAGATTTTATGTTAGGCTAATATCAGTAGCTTGAACACTTTAATGTAGCAAAATTGGACCTTTGCTCATCATTTTAACCCTAAAATGGAATTTATGCAAAGATTATTTCATTAATGCCTAATCTTGATTGAATATGCCCCAAATTCTTATGTTTAATCTAAATCAATAGTTTTTGTGGTATTTTGAAGCGAGATTCAAACTTTCTCAGCATAGTACTATTGTTATCTAATTCCACACTCCAATCATCATATGATTGGCTCTCTAGGCATATAGAGGGGTATTGGGGTCTTCCCAACACATACAATTGAGAATTAGTTGCTTTGACAATTGTTATCCTCTGTAGTTGTAGTAACCAATAGAGAGCCCGAGCAAGTCTTACCTGTTAAAGGGAGGGAGAACGAGCGAGAGAACAACTAAAAATAATTATGGGATAGAATGTTGGTCACTAGTACGTCAATAGAAGAGGATAACTCCTTACCTTTGGCTCTAGTAGCACAACATTAAGTTCCTGATGGTCCATGTGGACTACTCTAGAGGTAGGACTCTGTTGGCTTCTATTAGGAGGACATCGTCAACCGTTGTCCATGGTGCCATATTAGGAGGCTTGTGGAGACAATTGTTTGAGTGTTGCTGCTGCTAAAGGAGTGTGCTAATGCTTAAAGAAGAAGAAGCATGATGCTACTGCAAGGGTAATGTAACGTCCCAAGATTTGAGGCCTTAGATATAATGATCTTATAAGGAATGATTGGACTACCCATATCACCAAGGTGTACCTCCTTTTTTGAGAGCCCATCACTAAAGAACTTCCTAGTTAAGCGTGCTCAGCTTTGAGTAGTACTGGGATGGGTGACTAGTTGGGAAGTTGACCCTGGCTTGCGCGTGAGTGAGGAAAAAGTGCGGAGTTCAAGATAGTGGTGGTCTGTGGGGACATTCGTCATTCCAGAAACTCTACTAGAGCCTAGGGAAGTGGGCTCGGGTGTTATAAATGGTATCATAGCCATAACCCCTCCAGTAGGTGGGGCCCACATGGGTATGTGTCATGCCAGTCTTGAGTCGTATAGTCCTGGCATGTAGGAAAGGGTTGTCCATGGTTGATGTAGCCACCCTTGTGCTTGTATTCTGTGATCGGGAGCTGGGTATCCATGGGCCATTCTCGGTCTGCACTGAAATGGGGTGATGTTAGGAGGCCTTATAGTTGAGCTTTGACAAGGACGTCAAGAGTCTAAGTGGGGGAGATTGTAACGTCCACATGGCATGTAGGAAAGGGTTGTCCATGGTTGATGTAGACACCCTTGTGCTTGTATTCTGTGATCGGGAGCTGGGTATCCATGGGCCATTCTCGGTCTACACTGAAATGGGGTGATGTTAGGAGGCCTTATAGTTGAGCCTTGACAAGGACGTCAAGAGTCTAAGTGGGGGAGATTGTAACGTCCCAGGATTTGAGGTCTCAGATATAATGATCTTATAAGGAATGATTGGACTACCCATATCACCTAGGTCCACCTCCTTTTCTGGGAGCCCATCACTAAAGAACTTCATAGTTAAGCGTGCTCAGCTTGGAGTAGTAGTAGGATGGGTGACCAGTCGGGAAGTTGACCCCGGCTTGCGCGTGAGTGAGGAAAAAGTGCGCGGTTGAGGCTAGTGGTGGTCTATGGGGCCATTCGTCATTCCTGGAACTCTACTAGAGCCTAGGGTAGTGGGCCTGGGTGTTACATGTAATGTTGTTGAACTTGATCCAGGACCAAATAGAGCCTTGCAAAACTTCCTTCCTACATACATTATTATTGACACAATCTTATTATTCAGAGAAACATGTATTTAATTCTTTTCTTTTTCCACTGCCTTTCTGTCACCCCAATTTCCCTATAGTGGTACTAGAGCACCGTCAATTTACGTTGTATCTGGGATGTAAATCAATATGATCAGATTTAGTTTTCATTCTTTTGTTGCATAAGATGCAAATAATAAAATGTTCAATTTTCATATCCAATTAAATTCCAGATATGAATCCACAAACTAATATATATATATATATATATGAAATTTACAAGAGTCGCCTTAAAATATATTTTGATGGTGGATTGAAGAATGATTATGGCCAATAACCCTAGATATTTCTATGTATGGTTGTGATTGTTTGTTCCTATTATTAATCGGTCTACGCACCAAGCCACTCTCTCCTTTCCAAATGTAAATTAATGCTCTTCTTCCTCGCTTGAATGTAACTCGAGGTTTTCCTTTTTACAATGTAATAAGAAATAAGACAGTTTCAATTTATGTTTCGATGTGAGATGATGATCTACACAAAGGCAAAATGATCAGCTCATGAGACAAATTTATTGACTGGAGGAACGAGTAGGTCATACGAAAAGAGGACAAACCGATCGACTGGTGGCCCAACCGAGAGACTAGAGGTGTCCATATGCCACTTGGACCTGAGAACCAGACGATCACTTTAAGAGACCAACTGAGAAACTAAGAGGTGAGCCGACTAGTTTAAGAGTTGAACTGATCAACCCATTTTGGTTTGAGCACAAATCTTCATTAACAATAGGTTGCATATAATGTGGACCATAGGTGGTAGTAATTATTTGTGGCTCTAAGGAATTACATTAGTATGGCCATAACCATTGCTTGTGTGTTTCAATTATTGCATGTTCTCATTGATACATACTATAAGATGTGGTGATTGGATATGTATATGTATTTATATATAAAATCCCTCATCTAAATATTAAGTCTAAGATGCTTTCCATAAGAAACACACATGAAAATCTTGATCGACCAAGTGTAGGTTACGCCCAAACGAGACACACCATCAATCTCATTGAAGTATAATGGTAGATATGTAGGTTTTGCCCAATCAGGGTGCATTTCTTTCATGTTGGCTTTTGGTTTAGGCTTAACTGGTGATTCTTAATGGGATTAAGCACCATAGTCATGAAGATGATCATGAGAAGGAGTTTCCCATATCATCTATCCAAGAATTGCATATGAAGCAATTGGAAAACGTTATTGATGCAACCCTATTTTAGGGCTTCATCGTGTGTCTTTTTTGCATTATAATTACATATAAACATTGTAGATTGCAAGCTATATCCTCCAATGTGACCTTTTATGTCAAATGCACTTATACCTCCTTTTGTGTGTTTTTAGGGTACTTATGCTTGCATTGATGCAAGGGAGGGAGATAAATATCATCTTTGGGTCCTTGCATCCTAAGATTGGGCCTACCTCTTCCCTGAGCTCTCTTTGGGTGCACAAGAATCAATCCAAAACAAAAGGAGGTCAAATGAAGAATTTAAAGTTGAGATCAACAATAAGAAGCCCCAAAATGGACGTGCAAACCACCATGGTCGTGGTGAATTAATGTCCAAAAGTCACAGGGACTTCGCCAATTTTGTGCATGAATGACCACGGCCGTGGCAAGAAAAATGGCCATGGTCACTGAAGACACCATGATCGTGGTCATGAGGATGGCCGTGGCCAGGGAGCCCAACTCGCCTGTCACCCAAGCCACGACTGTGGCAATTTATTCATCAAGACCCCAAAAAAAAATAGTGACTTAGCTCATTTTACACGTGAATGACCATGGCTGCGGCCATCAACACGACCGTGGCCACTGAAGCCCACCTCATCCATGGTGACTGTCATGACCATGGAAAGCTAAAGACAGGAAGACATCAGAGCTACCTCATTTGTGGCAACCTCCTGCAACACAGCCGTACTACCCAACACGACCGTGGTACCCTCTACCCAACACAATCGTGGCCCCCACCACAAATGTGGTCACAATACCTACTTACACCTCACCTCCACCTTCCACCTTGGCCATTCCATTGCCCATGACCATGCCATATAACCCTCACCATGGACGTGGCACCTCTCCACGGCCGTGGTGACCACCTAAACCTACCCATTTTCTCCACTATTTTTCCATTCCCCCCCACTTTCCCTAGTGCCCCTCCACCACCTATATATACATAGGTGGTAGCCACAACACAAAGGTTAGTTTCTCTAGAACCCTCCTAGATACTCGTTAGCCATTTCCCTACTTTCAAAATCTTTCACCTACCTCCCACTCCATTTCCACTCCATTTCTACCATAGAAACCTAGTTTTCTAGGTTTCCCACCATAATCCCCAATATCTCTATTTTATTCAGCTACCTTGGAGGAGGAGCCATGCCCTACAACATCTAGGAGATGACAAAGAAGAATCTTTCATGAGCTCCATGGATTCCAATCCCTTTCTTCTCCTTTCTTTGCTCTTTTGTATTATCATGTCTAGTTAAGCCCCTTGTGGTGGGCTGTTTGGGGCTAAAATGTTACTTTGATACCATGTTGGGGGGAAATAACTTGTAATGAACATATTTCCATTCTATGATGATTGTCTCTTGCTTCTATCTCATTTTCCATTACATTGTGTATGGTTTGTTGTTTTAAACATGGATTGCGTGTTTTGTTATGGTTGAAGACACTTAGCTTCTAGGGGAAAATAGAATGCATGTGGCTATCTTAGGAATGGCTCCTAGGTCCACTTAGTGGATACCTAGATATCCCCCTTTGTTCCTACATACATATTCCTTCTCCTACAAGTAGGTGTGAGATCTAAGTAGCTAGTGTAAGTGTGATTAGTGAAATTGCATAGAGTTTTCTAAAGGCTAGATGTCAAGTAACATGATCTAAAACACCCTCATATCTATTCCCAATCCTACCCTTGGCTCTCAATTTCCCTAATACTACTTACCCTGGAAACCTAGACTTTCCAAGTCCTATTTGATATACACCTAGCCCTAGTTCCCCAAGTAGTAGCATAGGGTATATTCCAATGGAATTTGCCCAATTGTTTGGTTTAGCAATCTAGATTGAAGATATAAAACTTGCTTGTTATGTAACCTCCCCCAACTAATATTAAAGTCTCATTTGCTAACGACCCACCTATCCATCTTATTGCTTAAAACCCACCTTGTCATCTTAGCTTGTTAATTCTAGTTTAGTTAATTGCCTTTGTTACTTCTTATCTAATTTCTTCATTCTTGATAGTTAGGTCTTGCTTTAGTAGTTAGGGCTCTTTTAAGCTTTCTTGTGTTATTTAGTTAATTAATGATAACCTAGGCTCTCGCCTGCTTTAGTTTTTAATTTTTTTCTTAGTTGATAATTTGAATTGCTGGCGTAGTGTAATTCCTTGCTCTTGCTCTGTTGCTCATTTTGCTTAGTTTCTTAATCTTTACTTGTTTAGGGTAATCTAGGGTTCTTGGTAATTTAGTTTCCTTCTTGTTGTTAATTGCTTGAAATTGTAGTGTAATCAACTAAAATAAACCTTTAAACCCTCAACCCTACTATCTGCTTTAGTAACATATCTCACATTAACTTAGCTCTAGTGCCTCCTCTCTCCCTGAGGATCAACCATTCTCTTGCAACTTGCCTATACTACAAGATGACACCATGCACTTGTGGGTGAAGTGTGAATAGTCTAAGCCAGTGTGTTGGATTAGATCCCATATATAAAATTTGAAAGATCCCACGTGTGTTTGCCTAAGTTGCATCTAAGAAAATCTATTTGTCTAGTTATAACCCAAGGGAGTCCAAAACACACCAAGCTTTCTAGAGTTGTTGTTGGGGAGTAGAGGTGCTCGACTTAGCTGGTTAGTATATCTTAGCTTTTCTTACTTCCCTTACCATTTATATTCTTTATTCTTTGTTTACTTTTGCATACTATCTTTCTAACTTGGCTCTAGTTGCTTGTTTGTGTATTGTGCAAGTGATAGTTGTGCATGAGTGTACACATTTGACTTGTACTGACTTGGTGCCATATGACCCTGAGATAGGTATAAGAAGATGCCAAATCCACTGCAAACAACACCAATCAACTAAAATGGAAGGCCCTGATCCTAATGGTGAATCTCAACTACAACCCAACCACGTGCCCTCTCCATGAGTACTTTATCCTGGGAAACTACAACTCCCCAATTGCTACCCTTATTGACTAAATGTCAGGTCAACAATTCTCCATTCCACCACTACTTCTCAGAATTATTCCTACTTACTATGGGATGGAGAACAAGAATCCCTACAACAACATATATGCTTTTCTTGAAACTTGTTGCACTTTTTGCACACCCGCCGCCATCGATGACTCAATTCGAAGAACCCTCTTCCCTTTTTCCCTAAAAGAAAGAGCTAAGGATTGGTATATATCCAATCCTGAGTTAGTGACATGGAATGTGGTGAAGAATGAGTTCATTAAGAAGTTTTACCTGATTGCCAAGTTGACTCAGATGCAAAGGTGCATCACCTCCTCACCAAAAGAGAATGAACCCTTCCATGAAGCCTCAGAAAGGTTCCAAAAGCTCCTACGTGACTGCCCTCATCATGAGGCACCTTTGTGGTAGCTTGTTCAGGCATTCTACACCGGGCTGGTTGAGTTGAGTCAAAAAAATGTCGATTCCTCATGTGGAGGCACATTCATGGCAAAGCCACTGGAGGAGTCTTGGCCCTTGTTTGAGCATCTTGTTAAGAATTCTCCCCATCGAGCTTCAACTAAAGGGAAGAACTGTGACCAAAACTACATTCATTCCCCCCTCCTATGGCTCCATTCAAAATAGAATCCAACCCCCAAATGATGAAGATGATGGAGGATATGACAAACATGATGAAGAACCAAGCTGGAGGTTCTTCTAGCCAATCTACAATGGAAATTGATGTCGTTGATGAATAAGTGAACACTTTACATGATTTTGGCAACCACAACAACCAAGGCATGATGTCCAACTCTTATATTCTAGAGTGGAGAAATAATCCTGAATTCTCATGGAAACAAAAAAATAAGGAGGGGCAAGGGAAGCAAAGGAAACATCAAGGCCCTAAGTACAACTCCAAGTTTTAAGAAAAACTTCTAGGAAGACTAAGGAGCCTTGATGAAGTGAAAAAAGATGTGTCCTCTCATAAGCAAACAATTAGCCACCTTGAGAAAAAGCTTGATCAGATTTCTCTTTCACTTGCTCATTGTGAATAATGGAGGCTCCTGTCTCAACCTATGCCTAACCCAAACAATGATGGTAGTTTTATGAGCACCCCCAAAGTACCTATGCTCCACTCTGATTCCAAGGACCACCAAATCCTTATGCTCCTCCACCTCAACAACCCCCATTCAACTACCAATACCCTCCACCTCCACCTCACTCATACCAACAACCCCCTTTAGGGCCTCTACAATATCATCCCCATCCACCAAAACCTCCACAACCACAACCTCTTCCACAATTCATCCTTCAGAACCCAAATCCACCACACCCAAGACCACCACCACCTCAACAACCACAACCACCTCCACAAGCTTCTTCTTATACTACACATGAGCATATGAAGGTAGTGATAGTGTTGAGGACTGGTAGGACCTTGGAACATCCATGGGACACTTTCATTGATAGAACATCCAATGATGACAGAGTTGATACTGTGATCAAGGATGGTGATACTGAGATTTAGGTTGAGGATACTGTGATAGGCACCCAGTTTGATACTGTGATACATAGGGATGATAGTATGATTCTGGTGATACCAATTGATGATTCTTTTGATTTGAGCCAAATGGGAGCACAACTCCCTCCATTCCCAGATGCACTTGGGGAACCATCTAATGAAAGAACAAAGAAGAAGCACACTGAAGACATCATGGAAACTTTTAGGCAAGTGGATATCAATATCCCTTTGCTTGATGAAATCAAGAAAATCCCATCTTATGCTAAGTTATTGAAAGACTTTTTCGCATTCAAGAGGACAACGACAGGAAGGACACTAAGGAAAGTCAACCTCACTGAGAAAGTGAGAAATTCTACAACACTCTGTGCCAAAGAAGAGAAAAGATCATGGTGCTCCCATCATCTCTTGCTACATCAGAGCACACTGCATAGACCAAGATCTTCTTGACTTGGGTTCTAGTATACGTCTGATGTCATATGATGTGTTTGCTGAACTACAAATGGGGCAAATGGGTCCAGCTCATTGCACTTTGTAATTGGCTGATCGATCTGTGAAAACTCGTAGAGGGCATGTAGATGATGTTTTAGTTAGGCTTGATAATGAGACCTCTGCATTCTTCCATGTTGATTTCATTGTGTTGGACATGGAAAAAGACTTGAGGAAAGAGCCTATTATCTTAGGGGAGACCCTTCTTGGCTACAGCCGATGCAGTGATCCATGTGAGGACCATAACCATATATGTGACCTTCATGCACATGAAGATCTAGTTAAACATTTTCAAGTCTTCTGTTAAGGTCGAAGTGGTAGGTGTTATACAGGAGGATTATTATCTTATTGAGTGTCTTGATGAGATTGTAGAAGAATGTCTACCTGCATGGATTAAAACTACCACACAAGGTAGATGCCTATAGCCTATTTTGGAATTTTCCAATGATGATGATCACAATGAGGATGAGAAAGAAGAGCTATCCCTAGTGGATGCAAGTGAGGACCTCCCTTTCATTTCTGAACCATTAAAGAATTCCCTTGAAGAGCCTCTAGTTATTGAGCTCAAGTCTCTTCCTGAAGGGCTGGAATATACTTTCTTAGGCTCCAATGACACCCTCTCAGTAATCATTTCCTCTATCCTTTCTCTGGAGCAAGAAGTTGCCTTGATAGCATTTTTGAAGAAAAACATTTACGCCATCAGATGGTCCATTGCTAATTTGAGAGGTATTGACCCCTCCATTTGTGTCCATAGAATCTACCTTGAGGATGATGCTAGACTAACCTATCAAATGCAAAGATGGTGGAAATCGATATTGAAAGAAGTTGTAGAGGATGAGCTTGTGAAGCTACTAGATGATGGAATCATATATCCCATTTTTGATAGCCCATGGGTGAGTCCCATCCAGGTTGTGCCCAAGAAGGATGGGATCATAGTAGATGAGAATGAGGATGGGGAATTGATGCCCTTCAGAGAGAAATCCAAGTGGAGGATGTGTGTGGGCTACAAAAAGTGTAATGATAAGACCAAGAAAGACCATTACCCTCTCCCATTCCTTGATCAGATCTTAGAGATATTAGCATGACATAATTTCTACTATTTTCTTGATGGGTACTCTGGTTACTTCCAAATAGATGTTCATCCTATTGATCAAGAGAAAATGACATTCACTTGCCCAAGTGGTACTTTTTCTTACAAACAAATGTCATTTGGGTTGTGTAATTCCCCTTCTACATTTACAAAGATGTGTGACATCCATCTTTGCCAACATGCTTGATTCATCGCTTGAAGTCTTCATGGATGATTTTTATGTGTTTGGTAAAATGTTTGATGGGTGTTTGCTCCACCTAACAGCAATGCTTGTAAGGTGTGTCAAAGTTCATTTAGTGTTATCTTGGGAGAAGAGTCACTTCATGGTTCCCGAATGCATTGTTTTGGGTCACCATGTTTCCAAGGCTGGGATTGAGGTTGATAAGGCCAAAGTGGGCCCAATTTACACTATCACTATTCCTTCTACCATAAGATATGTTTGATCTTTCTTGGGGCATGCAGGTTTCTATCACTATTTCTTCAAAGACTTTAGTAAAATCTCGAGGCCGCTTTGTCACTTGCTTGAAAAAGATGTGGAATTCAGCTTTGATGACAGGTGTATTGAACCCTTCAACCACTGGAAGCAAAAGCTCATCTCTACTCCTATATTTCATCCCCCAGATTTCTCCTTGCCATTTGAAATCATGACTGATGCATCGGATATGGCTGTGGGGCTGTGTCGGGCTAAAAGATTGGCCGGGTTTCAGATGCCATCTATTATGCAAGCAAAACCCTTGATGAATCCCAAAGAAACTACACCATCACAGAAAAAGAATTGCTTACCATGATTTTTTCTCTTGACAAATTCCATTCTTATCTCTTACAAAACAAGGTGGTGGTATACACAGATCACACATCCTTGAAATATATCATGTAAAAGAAAGATTCTAAGCCAAGGTTGATCCGATGGATTCTATTGCTCTAAAAGTTTCATTTAGAGATTGTGACAAGAAGGGGGTCAAAAATTCTATATCCGACCATCTCTCTTGCATTGAAGCACCGTATGATGATAGGAACCGAATCAAGGAAACAATGCCACATGAGTAGCTTTTCTTACTTTCATCCACCCAAAGACCATGGTACAAGCACATATCTAACTTCTTAGCTAGTGGGAGGATACAAAGTACTTGGATAAGGGAAGAGAGCAAGAGGCTTTTTTCTATGGTGAAAAAGTATGCTTGGGATAACCCACATATATTCAAATATTATCCCGATCAACTCATTGGAAGGTGTGTCCCAGAAATTGAGAAGTAAGAGATCCTATATATGTACCACTCCGGTGTATTTGGAGGTCATTTTGGCGAGAACACACAACCACCAAGATTCTGCAAAGTGGATTTTATTGGCCAACCTTGTTCAAAGATTCTCATGAGTATTGCAAATACTATTTAAAGTGCCAAAATGTGGGCATTATCTCCAAGAGGGACATGATGCCTATATCACCCATTCTTATGGTTGGGGTGTTTGATGTTTGGGGAATTGACTTCATAGGTCCATTTCCTCCCTCCTTTGGATATGTGTACATCTTTGTGGTCACTGATTATGTATGAAAGTGGATCGAATCGATTGCCATGAGAACCAATGATCATGAAGTGGTTTGTGATTTTGTAAAGTCGAACATCTTCAGCCCATTTGGTGTACCACATGCCATTATTAGTGACAGTGGAAGCGATTTCATCCATCATACTTTTGAGGGACTACTAAAAAAGGCATGGCGTGAATCATTACGTGGCTACTCCTTACCACCCTCAAACGAGTGGTCAAGTTGAATTATCTAATTAGGAGATAAATATCATTCTTGAGAAAATGGTGAGGTCGGACCGCAATGATTGATATTTACATCTCATTGAAGCTTTGTTGGCATATAGGACTGCATTTAAGGCCCATATTGGCACCACACCATTCAAACTTGTTTATGGAAAAAGGTACCATCTACCAGTGGAAATGCAACACAAGGCTTTATGGGATTTGAAAGCAATGGACTTGAATGGAGACACCGTCGGATTGAAAAGAAAATTGCAGCTACATGAGCTTGAGGAGATGAGACATGAGGCCTATGAATTGTCTAAAAACTACAAGGAAAGAACAAAGTTTCTACATTATAAGTTGATCAAGAAAAAGCATTTTGATCCCCGATAATGGGTGTGGCTGTACAATTCTAGGATGAAGTTCTTTCCCGGAAAGATTTGGTCTAGATGGGAAGGACCTTGTCTAATCAAGAATGTATACCCATCTGAGACTATTGTGATATGTGAAAAGGATGGAGTAAGAGAGTTCACCGTAAATTGGAAAATATTGAAAGTACTTTTTGAAGTAGGTCTGATAAAGACAACCCCAGTGTTGACATTGTGATGTAAGTTGAGGAACACCAACTTGATGAATAGACGTGCTTAAATGCACATGATAGAGATATCTACTACAAAGATGATTTGAAAATTCCATGAGGATGATCAAGTCTAGAATCAATAATCCCGACTAAAGGCATAAAATTTAGTTCTAGTGGGAGGTAACACACCTAGCTTTGGGATCTTTTTCACCCAACCTTCACGTTTTGATACTTTTGCTTTATTTTCACATGATTCCAAGAATACACACACACTTTTGCTTGATAGTTTTTTGTTTAAGTTTTGATGAGATCCAGGGGACAGGTTGAAGAGAGAGAATGAGAGGGAAATGGATGATTTTTGAGTTAAAATGTGACAAAGAGTCAAAATAGTGTAAAAATATCAAAATTTTCAAAAATGCACTGACAAAGTACATAAGAAAGCCTCACCATGGCTGTGGTGGACCAAAATGGTTGTGGTGGAATTGATTGAAAATGTTATAGTAAGATGGCAAGTTTTGTGAAGGATTGTCCACAACTATGGAGCTCAAAATGGTCGTGGTACACTCAGGACAACACGGCCATGGCCACTTCCACGGGCATGGTGACATGATGGAATAATAGTCGTGGTGCCTGCCACGGCCGTGGTAATTTAATTGCAAGAGTTTGAGGAAGTTATAGTGATGGAGGTGATTTTGTACATGAATGGCCATGACCGTGGCGACCACCACAACCAAGGGGAGAGGGGGACACCACAACTATGGTGAGGGTCGAGAAAAAATCATTATTGCCAACCACCACAACTGTGGCACCCTCCAAAGCCATGTCCCCTACCATGACCGTGTCACCTAACCCCCACCACGACCGTGGCGGGGCCTGACTCCACCCAAATTTTCACTTAAACTCCCCAAAACCACCATGACCCCCTCATTCTATTCTACTCTATGTACCTCTCCGCACCCGTGGCAACCTACGGTGGATATGGTCCTCCAAATCTTGCTCCTCTAAATCTAATCCTCCACCCAATCGACCTCCAATCACCTCCTATATCTCCAATAAACCTCTCTCTCCAATTTTTGTCCCAAATAGTCCATCAATATAGCCACCATCTCCATTTTCATCCTCCACCCCATCTACAACCACCCACCCAAAAACCCATGAAAATCCATCAAATTTTGCCTAAAACCTTTAGACAATCCATCCTCCACCATCACAACAACCATTATAACCCATTCCACCCATCCCTCAACCTCCATTTCACCCTATCCAAAAACAAATCCAAAAATCACATCCCTCATACCACCACAACCTCCACACAATGAAGGGAATAGACAAGATTGTGAAGAAGGGGGCTCAAAAGAGCCTTGTGTTGATCATTGGAGGCAAAGTGTGCACCTAGAGAGCATCCTCT
The DNA here is from genome assembly GCA_963693085.1 of Alisma plantago-aquatica. Classification (NCBI taxonomy): domain Eukaryota; kingdom Viridiplantae; phylum Streptophyta; class Magnoliopsida; order Alismatales; family Alismataceae; genus Alisma; species Alisma plantago-aquatica. The sequence goes on from OY856411.1 coordinate 598,067,545, forward strand.
CAAGTCTTCATGCCATCCCACACTTTATCACCATTAAATTCCATTTCCCAATCACTCCACTGTTTGGCATCCGTTAGTGCCTCCCACACCCGGTCGTCGTACAACCATCACATAACCGATAAGACCTATTAGAAGGAGGAGGAGGAGATGCATTCAAGGAGAACCTCAATGCCATGATCAATGAGGTGGATCCAGAGGTCACTACTCCATAAAAGAGAGGCAAGGGGGAAGCAACCCCATCTTCGTCGAGGGTCCCTCCACGCCCTACGCCATCTCACCACTCCACCTCTTCACTAGGGAAGAAATCACATCAGCAACTATAGGAGAGGCAGAAATTGATCATTGAAGAAGAGGATGAGCCACAGTGATACCCCAAGAAAAGGGTATGTCTCAATCTTGACATAAGATTAGGGTCAAGATCCTACCGGGCTGATGAAGAAGAAGTTGGAAGTGATGAGGAAGAGCTAGATTCTGAGCTAGGAAATACCTTGGCCTACATAGAGGTAGATAGATTGAAAGGTTTTGGTAAATATCATGGAGAGACTTCTTATTGTAGGGGCCAAAGGAAAATGAAAACCACACCCATATATCCTGAATGCATGTCGACGAGAGTCATCTCCACAAGGTATGGGTGCAAGAAGGTGATTGATGACCTGGGCATTAAAGTAGAAGTGGAAAACAAGCTGAAGAGAATCATTTTGTGGAAGGTTCTTTTCACAGAACAAACCACATACGTGGAGTTGACTCAATAGTTTTTCACCACACTCGAGAAGATCAAGGTAAAGGGGGAGGAAGCAATCAAGTTTGGGATGATGAACAAGATGCACACTCTCACTACATCTCAATTGAATTGCATTTTTGCTACAAACCCTGAGGAAGCCAAAAAGATAAATAATGGATGGATTGAGAAGGACATTGACATCCCATATTATAACTTCTGGTATGAACTGATTGGGACATGAGAGTAAACAACTGCAAAATCAAAGACTATGGAAATAAGCAACCCCTTGGTCTGGTATGTGTAGAAAGTCATAGCCAACACGATTGTGGGAAGGTATGAAAATCAGGGTAGCAACTCGCAGAAAGACCTCTTTATGATAGATGTGATTTTTAAGGGAAAATATCTCAATCTAGGGGCACTATTGATAGACCACATGATATCAATTCCTTCCAAGAGCAAAACTCCATTTATCATGGTAGGGATTGTAACCTAAATTGCACTATTCCTAGGATGTGATGTCTCAGGCCTCACAGAGGCTGAGGGACTCATCTTGTTGATTTGAAGTACCTCATTCATTCCCAGATGATCATTGTTAAAGACAAAAGGTTAAAGTATAACGTGAGACCCAATTTAAAAGATAGAGACATGGAGATACCATACGATGTTGTTCCACTCATCACTGCTAGTGGTATCAGTGACCTCTTAGATGTACGTCTGATGCGATGGGATAAAAATCATGCTAGAGAGAACTATAACCCCACTGTTGCACATGAAGAAGTGGGAGAATCAAATGCACAACAACAAGAAGAATATGAATAAGTGAAAATAATATATGCATGAAGGGAGCGAAGAAGGGATGAGGCAACATCCCAGCCATAGGAGCCTTTAACAAATGCCTATGACATGTCATCCATCTAGGCACAACTTAAAGGTATTCAAAAGACACAACAAGAAATGCAGCTCACCCAAGAATACATGTGTCATGAACAACAACAAATGCACTATCAAGTCAACCACTTGTACCACTACCACCATGCCCAAGCATAGAGAAACCCCTAATGGGGTGAAGACTTCTGGGGTGGTATTTCAGGATATCAAGAGACTTACCCTCCCCCTTAGGATCCTTATTGGGGACACTACTACCAGTTCCCTCCAACTCATCTAGGTTCTCCACCTCATCCAGAAAGTTCTCATCAGTACCAACTAGAGAAGCCTGACCAGCCACTGTAGGGAGACCTACTTTTTTATCAGCAACACCATGCTTGATCTTCACCCTACTATCCCTAAGCTTTAGTTTCATGTTGAGGACAGCATGATTCAAAAGTTTGGAGTGGTAGGGCAATATGTACCACCCTGACTCTGACTCTCATTTTGTTTATGCCTACCCCACTTGATTTTGGATTGATTAACTTTAATGTTTCTAGTGTAGATTTCTTTCTGTTAGCATTCATGCATACATGTAGTTTGGTTTCATGCATTTTTGCATAATTTTTCAAAATTTTTGTTTTTTTTATGTTTCATGTCATGTATTGCATTTCCATGTAGATTTTGGCAATTTTTGTGTGTTTTACCAAGCATTTGCTACTTTATGTTTTAAATTTCCCTAAATTATGGTTTAGATGTGATTGATTGCAAATTGGCACCATTTTGGCCAACTTTGCCCAAACTTGAATATCCTTGCTCAATAGTATGTTTAAATTGAACCTCTATATGTTGTGATGAAAATGGTTAAATCTTGGATAATGTAACTTGATTTTGGTATTTGTTTCTAGAATGAGTCCTATGTAGGAATTTTGCATGTGCTCCAAGCCTCTTGAAAAAATTTGCTATTTTGAATAAAAGGGTGATTCTTGCAAGTCTTGAATGTTTGTGTTTTATCATTCTTTATGAACAAGATGCAATTTACTATACTATCATTTTATGCATGACTTATTTTATTGGTGAATGTTACATGGACTAGCTTTCTTGGGTGAGATTATACATGAATTTCCACTTCTTGTGACCCCTCTTTGATCCAATATTTCTTCCACCATCTTCTACATCTTTGCCTCACAAAAGAATGCCAAAGTGCACATATCAGTCTTGGACACCCCCAAAAGTTTGGGGTGGTCATACCTTTACCTCCCCACTTCACTCTTGTCATCATATGCCCTATCTACACCAAAGGAAAAGAAAGGAAAAATAAAAAAGAAAATAAAGGATGCTCCTGTTTAAGAGCTTCCAAATAAAGAAAAATATGAGTGTAATAAAACTAAACTCTCTTTCATAACCATTTCTTCCCTTTGTATGCCTATTAGGTCTAGGGTAAATCAACTCTAGCCCTCACTCCCCTACACACTCCATGTGGGTCACGAGCAGTGAAATGAAGTGTATGAGTCTAAGGCCCCTAAACTTGCTTATTGAGTTGAATAAGCTTAATTATCATAATTGAATTCTTATAAACCTAATATAACCTTGTGATATGTGTTGAAATAATAAGACAATATTAAGTTTCAAATTTGTTCAAATTTAAACATTGTTAGAGCAAGTTATGCAATTTTATGCACATTTTGGACTTTTCTACAATTTACTCAATTGATAGGTTTTCTTTGCAATTTATGACTTGCATTATGTTCCTTGGGTATTATCTCATGCTTGTTGATCCATTGGGAACCTATTTAAACCTTGGTTTGAAGGTGTTTTCTCCAAGGGTATTTTAGGGTTTACCCCTTCATGGATGAGCTACCTTTAGTAGCTATCAACTTATTAATTATTTGTTTTACTTGGAAATTCAAGAAATGAGGGATAAACATTTATCTATGGATGTTGGGGGAGCTTCTTGTGTGTGTGATTGTATATTCTGAATGGTTTAAGGCCATGGACACTTGGAAAAATACTAGAACTTCAACTTTTTCTTTTTCTTTATCTTAAAGTTTCATATACGTATCCCTAAGCACCAAAACGAGCCATTTTCTCTCCACCACTTCCCTCCTTCTACAAACCTTGTCCTCCCTCTGTGATTCTACGAATTTCCTATCCAAGGAAGAAGAAAGAGGGGATCTTCTTGGAAAAAGAATCTAGGGTTGCAATTGACTTCTTTTTAGGGTTTAAAAAGCTTCCTTCTAGTGATCTTGACCTAAAAGAGTAAAAATCCCCTTCTTTCCTCCATTTATGTCTTTTAATTTCCCTTCCTCCTGCCTTTCTCTAGGTTTAAACCTTGTTGTTACATGGTATACATTTCTCTAAAGCTCTAAAATCCTACCTTTCTTGCTCCTTATACTTAGGGTTTGCTCATTTGATGGAGAAAGGTGCTGGATGGACGAGTTCACAACTTATGCTTGGATTTCCTACCCTACCTGCTCGTTTTTTCTTCTTTTTGGGAGTTTATCTTATAATTATAGGCAAGTTTTATATCTTGCTCCACGTTTATTGCTTACCATAAGCTTGCTAGCTCATGTTCTAGCTTGAAAATGATGATCCATGCACTAAAAAGCTATGCTTGACTTAGATTTCGATTTTTATAATGTTCCCTATTCTGATTTCAGTTCTACATGAACCTTTGATCATGTGTACATTATTCCTAAGGTATAATATGACTTGGATTAGGTTTTTTTGGCAACTTATGGTGCTAAGCACCTATCAACCAATGGTCAAATTTAGGGTTTAAAGCTGATTTCTTCTATAAACCCATGACCCGATGATGGTGCCGTTGCAAGAACCCTATGATTTTGTCTTCATGAAAATTGATGGTCGGGATCAAAGTTGTCAGATCATGGTGACAACCTATGGTCACCCCCTTAGGTCAGGTTTTGGATCAATTAGAAGTTTAATGATCAACCATTAAGTACCCTACTGATATTATTAATCGATGATGACATTAGCTTAATATTTGATGCTAATTAATGAATATAGTGTTGATCTAACAACATATGGTGACTTAATGGTCACTAATGATGGTGGATCAGGTCTCTAAAACCTATGGTGAATTAATCATTGTAGTTGTAGCATCAACTAAGCCTTAGACCAATGGTTTCTTGGGTCACTTGATGCAATGATCAAACCTATACTGTAATTGATGGTTTTAACATATGAACTCGTCCCAATGGCTAAGATCTAATATTTATTACTCCAATAATGTGGAATGATGGCTAATGTAATATGGTGTTCCTAATAATGTGATTTATATGGTTTGCTTTATATGATCATCTTAAGGAGATTACTTGCTGACAAAGGATAGCTTGTTTTATATGAACAGTCAATTATGGGTTTTACCCTACTCTCAATGGAATCTTTTGTGTTATTAATCAAGGGATGTATAGGGTTAAATGGTGACTCTTTCTAGAGCACAAATCAAAGACTTCATAGGTGTTTTATCCAATCTGTTTACTTATGTAAACAACCAATGGTCTTACCTTTTAAACATCCAATGGTTCTGGGTGACATTGTGGTATGGTGATATGGGTTGAATGATGATGGAACAAATGGAGGGTTTCCCTTAATAATGTAGTCTTACTTATCCACTCATATGAATGGAAGGAATGATAACCATATTGTATTGATATGTAACCCTAATGATGTATAGCTTGTTATACCTAGCTTGAATATATCTAAATGATGGTAATTGGGTATGAATAGTCCTTGAATGACTAATACAATCATGTAGTACTCTGTTATTGTGGTTGAAACCCTAGTATGCTATAACCTGATGGTTACACCTTGATTTATTTGTGGGTTCATACTTGTGAATAGTATGGAATGTGATGGTGATGCTTCACCTTATGCATCCATGATCCAATGGGGATGCCATGAGTTAGGGTTTGGGTATAAGTGTTGATTAGTAACATTGATATAATTTATCATGTTGAACCTAACTCTAATGCAAATAGATAAAGATGAATATACCTGTTTAGCATTCTTATATGATGGAATGATGGCGGAATAACCTCCTGAATATGATCATAACGTTAATGTGTTAATTGATGGTTATCATAGCCACATGGTTGATACTTTCTTATGCTGAACATGTTTATTATGAATATGATGAGGGTTAATCATATCTAGATTCCTTGCATGTTGATGTAATAAAGGAATGTTCTTAATGTTTTTATAGCCCTTCTATGACCATTTATGAATATCTCCTAGCTCATTAATGCAATATTGTGTTGATCCAGTGTATTATATGTAAGTAATGTTGTTGATCCTTGTTATAAGGCATGTAAAGATAATGATGATCTTATAGGGAATAATATGATGGTCTTAATGACCTTTGGGCATGGTTGAGCCCGGAATGAGGTGGAATCCTCTTGTGTTGATAAGGGTTGATACTCTATGATATTGCAAAAAAGATTTATATCATATGATGGTATGATGGTCTTAATGACCTTTGGGCATGGTTGAGCCCTGAATGAGGTGTAATCCTCTTATGTTAAGAAGGGTTGATACCCTGTGATATTGTGAAAAGGATTTATATCTTGTGATAGTATGATGACTAGTGTGGTCTCATGAATGGCAAGTGAATAGTACCATGTGATGATGAGATGAGAAATTATGTTTCACACATTTATATCTTTTAAAATTTGTGATATTTATATGCTTTCTAGAAGTGAATTAGGGTTTGTATGTCCAATTGTTTGATGTAGATTTAATTCACCCAATTGGCATAACTAATCAAGTACAACTCTAATCATGTAGTGGCTTGTGCCGTAGATCCATCTTTAGTGTCATAACTTGTTGGATGGTGAAATGAGTATTCCTAAGGGAAACTCAAAGTGCATACTATTGAGTATGTGGGGGTGGAAGGTTGAGGATATATCCTTGTCATCCACAATGCAGATTGTGGAGGATGGCTATGGTCATGCCTCATACATCTGATGTGATTGAGAATGAATGTGGTCATGTCTCAGTGATTATAACAGGATGTGATTAGAGGACAACTGCAGTTGTACCTCAATGATTGGGTTTGAATACCCTAGATGCTAGTGTCATGACCTGTACCAAGGTGGGCTAGTTACATGACTATATGTCACTGTGGCAGCAACTTTGACTGTTATGTCACTGCCTTTTTACTCGTACTGACCAAGGGGAAGAGATCTTAGGATACCGACACTCCTAGATCTTATACAGAACCAAATAGCCCTTTGTAGGGGTCGGTTGGACTTTGAATGGTATGATTCAAATTCCCCAGGGCGTAATAAAAGATGTAATACAACAGTTTAGCATAATTGTTTAGGGTTATACACGACGTTTCACATTAGATGATAACCCTTGTTTGTTATCTTTACATAAAGATGATGCTTAGTGCAATTAAGAGATAGTAAATATACTTACGTTATAGATATGCTTAAGATTATAGATGTGTACATACAATAGCCATTATTATGTTGATAACAATACTACTACTGCTAATTATAATCATGATGCTAGCTATCTCATGTTGTTAGTTATGTTTAGCATGCTAGCCATGCCTTTGTAACTAGAGATGCATATACTGCTAATCATGCTTATCCAGATAGTTGTGCTTATGTTGTTAGCTCTTCTTATGATGTTGATATGTTCAGCCTGTTAGACAAGATGATGTTTCTAGCTATGCATATGATACTAGATTTATTCATGATGTTAGAGATGCTAATTTTACTAGACTCATTATACTATTAATAGGGATATGAGAATAGTCTGGCTAATGAAGATAGTCATTATCTGCTCCTTTATGTATTTTGTTAATCATTAGTGTTGTTGAGCTTATTTGTTATATATGATTAAACAACTTAAAATGTTTAATTACTGAAAATGTTGTAATCAATAAATGTTGTTGGAGGTTAAATCTCTTACTGGGACATGGGTCTCACCCTTGTGGTTCGCCACATTTTTTTAGGTAATCAGAAGTGATGAAAACAAACATGTGGCATCAAAGAGGAGATATATAAATGAATCTTTGAGAAAGTTGATTAGATGTCTAGTGTGTCCTAGAATCGTCCATGTACTCTCAGGTCTGGGCAGGAAAAGTTTGTATATGGTGTTTCAAACGAATCAAACTTTTGTTAGCATATTAATGCTTATTTGTGTGGCATATACGAATATTGTTCTCCTATGTATATATGGTGTGGCTAAGGAAATACAACAATTTGCATCAAATTCTTGGCATAGTATGGATATAAGAAAGATGTCGGGCTCTAATGCAAATGTTTCTGAGTGGGTGCTGACAATGAAATAAATTTTTAATTTACCCATATTTTTGGGTATGTGATTAATTAGTGATTGATTGTGTTTTTATGTTTTGAGTAATCTTGTTTAGTGCAACAAACTCTCACAATGAGGTATCTCTAGCAAGTGAAACAGTAATCCTAACCTTTTGAATGTATTTCTTGCATGATATGGTTTACCCAAAGCATTATGGAAATTGCATTGCTTGCATATGTGAATGGCGACCCATATTCTATGTTCTTGTGCTCTGTTCTTGATTCACACTTGGAAAGAATGAAAATGAGTAGAGAGTATTGGATTACATGCCTTATTCCTAATGTGAACTCATTTTATCCAATAAACACCACAATGATTACATTATCTTTTCTCCTTGATTGAATTTAAAGAGAGATTAAGTTGGAGCATACTTGAGGACAAGTATGTTTTAAGTTTGGGGTGGTGATGCCGTCCTATTTTAGGGCTTCATTCTGTGTCTTTTTTGCATGATAATCATATCTAAACATTGTAGATTGCAATCTATTTCCTCCAATGTGACCTTTTATTTCAAATACACTTATACATTCTTTTGTGTGTTTTTCAGGGTACTAGTTATGGGTTGATGCATGGGAGGGAGATAAAAACATCTTTGGGTCCTTGCATCCTAAGATTGGACCTACCACTTCCCCTATATATCTTTGGGTGCACAAGAATCAATACAAAACAAAAGGAGGACAAATGAAGAAGTTAAAGTTGAGATCAACAACAAGAAGCCCCAAAACGACCGTGGCAAACAACCATGATCATGGTGAATTAATATCTAAAAGTCACAGGGACTTCACCAATTTTGTACCTGAATGACCACAGTTGTGGAAAGAAAAATGGTCGTGGTCACTAAAGACACCACAACCATGATCCTCAAGACGACTGTGGTTAGGGAGACCAAACTTGCCCGTGGCCCATGCCACGACCATGGTGATTTATTCATCAAGACCCCAAAAATAAACAATGACTCAACTCATTTTACACGTGAATGACCACAGTCGTGGCCATCAACACGACCATGGCCACTAAAGCCCACCTCACTCATGGTGACTACTATGATCGTGGAGAGCCAAAGACAATACGAACTCTGTGCTACCTCGCTCATGGCAACCTCCTCCAACACAGCCGTGGTACCCTCTACCCAACACGACTGTGGCTCCCACCATGTCTATGGCCACCGTACCTACTACACCTCACCGCCACCTTCCACCTCGTCCATTCCATTTCCCACATTCGTGCCATATAATCCCCACCACATGCGTGGCACCTCTCCACGACCATGGTGACCACCTAAACCTACCCATTTTCTCCATTTTTTCCCCTTTTTGCCCCCACTTACCCTAGTTCCCCCCCACCTATATATACATAGGTGGTAGATACAACATGAGGTTAGCTTCCCTAGCACCCTCATAGCTACTCCTTAGCCATTTCCTTGATTTCAAAACCTTAGCCTCCCTCTCACTCCATTTCCACCATACAAACCTAGTTTTGTAGTTTTCCCACCATAATCCCCCATATCTCCATGATATTCACGTACCTTGGAGGAGGAACCACGCCCTACATAGCTAGGAGGTGAAGGAGAAGAAGCTTCCATGAGCTCCATGGATTCCTACCCTTTTCTTCTCCTTTCTTTTCTCTTTTATATGATCATGTCTATCTAAGTCCCTGGTGGTGGGCTATTTGGGGTTAGAATGTTACTTTGATGCCATGTTGGGGAAAAATACCTTGTAATGAACATATTTCCATTCTATGATGATTGACTCTTACTTCTATATCATTTTATATTACCTTTCTTGTGGTTTGTGCTTTTAAACATGGATTGCTGGTTTTGTGATGCTTTAAGACACTTAGCTTTTAGGCAAAAATGTAATGTATGTGTCTATCTTAGGAATGGCTCCTAGGTCCAATTAGTTGATCCCTATCTAGCCCCCTTTGTCCCTACATACAACTCCCTTCTCATAGAAGTAGGTGTGAGATCTATGTAGCTAGTGTATGTGTGATTAGTGCAATTGCCTAGAGTTTTCTAAAGTCTAGATGGCAAGTAACATAAGGTGAAAAACCCTCATCTCTACTCCTCGTCCTACCCTTGGATTGCAATTGCCCTAATACCACTTACCCTAGAAACCTAGACTTGCAAAGTCATATTAGAATTACACCTAGCCCTAGTTCCCCAACTAGTAGCATAAGGTATATTCCAATAGAACTTGCATTGTTGTTTGGTTTGGAAATCTAGATTGAAGATATAAAACTTGCATGTTATGTAACCTCCCCCAACTAATATCAAAGACTCAATCCCAAGCGGCCCACCTATCCATCTTATTGCTTAAAACCCACCTTGCCATCTTATCTTGTTAATGCTAGTTTAGTTAACGGCCTTTGTTACTTCTTAGCTAATTGCTTAGTTCTTGATAGTTAGGTCTTTCTTAAGTAGTTGGAGCTCTTTTGAGCTTGCTTGTATTAATTTTGTTAATTAGTGATAACCTAGGCTCTCACCTACTTTAGTGCTTAGCTTAGTTCTTTGTTGATAATTTGAATTGCTAGTGTAGTGTAATTCCTTGCACATTCTGTTTTTCTTATTTTGCTTAGTTTCTTAGCCTTAACTTGTTTAGGGTAATCTAGGGTTCTTGGTAATCTAGTTTTCCTTCATGTTGATAATTCCTTGTAATTGTAGTGTAATCAACCAAAACCAACCTTTAAACCCTCAACCCTACTCTCCACTTTAGGAACGTAGCTCACATTAACTTAGCTATAGTACCCCCTCTCTCCCTGAGGATCGACCCATCTCTTACCACTTGCCTATACTACATCATGACCGAATGTGCTTGCAGATGAAGTGTAAATAGTCTAAGCCAGTGTGTTGGACTAGGTCCCATATATAAATTTTTAAAGATCCCATGTGTGTTTGTCTAAGTTGCATCTAATCAAATCTAATTAGCTAGTTGTAACCCAAGGTAATCCAAAACTCACTAGTTGCCTACCTTAATAATTGACTATGGACATTGGTGTTGGCTAGGTAATAGTTGAATTGTTTTGGATTTGGCTCACTGGAATATTGTACGCTACAATCTTCCAAACTTATACATGAGGGTTATCAATTTGAACAAAATATGGGAGCAATAATTAATTAAAGGCCTAATTAATACTATTAACTTATCAAATCAAACAAATAAAAAATATTTTGAAAAAGTTGCAATGTTTCTTTATAGAATCTAATGTAAAACACAAACACGATATTATTGTGATCAATTAAGATAAAGTTCCACAATTGGTTAAGACTTTGAGAAGTGTTATCATCTATGAGCAAAAGCTCTATGTGCTTGAAAGACTAGCGATATAGGAACCACTCCAAATGTGCCTAAGGCTAAAATGGATGCTTAATGGAAGCATGCTAATGATGCCATAGACATTTGAGTTCCTAATGCTATGTTGTATGAACTATGAGTTGCATGAGTGTCATGGAAATTCTTGAGATGGTAACACATCTTAACAATCTTGTAAACCTAGACAAGGTATAATGTCTCCAAAGTGTTGTTTAAGTGCAAAATGACAGAGGGACATCTATTAGAGTCCCGTGTGCTTAAAATTATTGGGCATGTGGAGTAACTGGGATTTCTTTGAAGACAAGAGTTGACCATGGCTATGATTCTACAAGTGTTTCGTGAATCATATAGTCTACCATTTGAGTAACTTGGCCAAATAGCTACCAGAACCACTTGGCATTATAATGCCAAAGCAAGATATAAGAAGGTCAAATATGTGATAGTGATAATTGGAAGTGAGTCCAAAGGGCAAAGGCAAGGCCAAGAAGTGTTCTGAGGCTAAGCTAAAGTCCAAGTCTTCAACACTTAAAATATGGAGAAGGGTAATTGCAAAAGAAGTTTGTCCTTTTCACTTAAAGGGACAAAGGAACAAGGAAGAGATAGAGATACCTACTTCATGACCCAATAAGAAGTAAGATAGAACTATATGAAGCAAGGGTTTCTGCCACTATTGTTGGAATTTATCATTCATGGGCATATAATAGAATTATTGAATTGCTATTATGCACATGCCATTGATGAAAACATCATGTCTTGTGCGGCAAGAAAAATATGTTTCATTTTAAAATATGAGATCTTATATGGCTATTCCCTATGTCTTATAAAATATAATTGATAGTTGTACAAACAAATCTGTATGAAACATATATTGAATAACTTGACGACTCAAAAAATGAATACTTATATCATTATCATCTAGAGTGCATGAATGAGAAATGCATTTCTAGAATCCATGTGATATTTATCTAGACTATTTTGGTTATTGAAACAATGGAGTCATGCATATCTTATCTATTGTGAAATATGAAAAAAGAATCTTCACTAGATGTAGTGGGAGAGTGATTGTTCTATTAGGGCTCATACATAATGATCTATATATACCTTTTAGAATAAATGCTAAAGGTAGTTACTGATACCTCATTATATTTAGTGATGTTATCAATAGATATTGAAATTTGTATAAAATTAAATACAAGTATGAATGTCTTGAAGTGTTCAAGGAGATTATAAATGAAGTATGTAACCAACTTGGTAAAAGTATTAAGATACTTCAGTGTGATCAATGTTGAAATATTTTAAACTAAGAGTTTGAGTACCTTATGGGAGATTATTATAATGTATCAAGATGGACTCCACCTGAAACACAATGATAGTGTATCAGTAAGAAGGACTCACACCTTTCTAGTCATGATGATATTATCAATAACATCTAGCTGATCTTCCAATTTCTTTTGGGCACATGCTTAACACTAAACAATGTACCGTCTAAAATTGGTTCAATAGACACCATATGAGATATGGCTTGGAAAGTTTACTGATATGTCTTTTATAGTGATTAGGATGAATGCTTATATAAGAAAATAGTTTCTTAAAAATCTTTGTCCACAAAATCACATAAATGTTATTTTGTTAAAATACTACTCTTATCCTAATCCAACAACAAAGTTGTTTATTAATCTGGATGGTTGTATTCCTAAAGAGGAACTCAGTTAAAAAAGAATCGGTGAGAATAAAACTAGAACTCAAAATGCTCGAGATAAACAAGAAAACATTGAACCTATAGAGGTATAGCAGGAACAAAGAGAATCACAAGTTGTTGTGGAATCTCAAGTTCCTTATATAGACACATATCTCATAGTTCTAGTAGAACAAGCATTGAGCTTGAAATATTATGATATCTTATAACTCAGAAAGGCATTAAGTTGATCATAGATTATGATCAACAACCTACTAGAAGCTATTAAGGGACCTGATTCTGAGAAATGGCTTGAGATCATAAGATCCAAGAAGGACTACATGTCAACCACCAAAGGTATGACGTTGGTGGATCCACCTGAAGGGGTGAAAACCATTGGGTGCATTAGGGTCTTTGTAAGAAGACTAAAATGGAAGGATAGATTGGTTGCAAAGAGTTTCAAACTAGTTCTAGGTGTTGAACATGATGAAGTCTTTCACCAGTTACCATGGTTAAGTCCATCAAGATCATGCTTGATATTGTAGCTTAGTAAGACTGTAAGATTTGGCATATGGATGTTAAAACCTCATTCTTTAATTGGAATAATTAAGAGAATATGTACATGACACAACCTAAAGGTTTTATAGATTCAAATATGCAAATAAGGTCTATAAGCTACAAAGTTCAATCTGTGCGTTGAAGCAAGGATCTCAGAGTTATTTTGATAAGACAACCAAAGCGTTGGACTTGAGTTAGAATGAAGAAGACATCTATGATTGCAAAATATTTAGTGGGAGCATATTTATATTTCACATGATGATGGGGAATGACGTCCTTATACTAAAAATGCTAAAACTTGTTAAGGAAAGTACCTTCTCTAAAGAGTTTAGGTGAAGAATCCTATGCGATAGGAATTTAGATCTATAGAGATAATCTAGAAAACTTTTTAAACTAAGAAAGAGCACATACATTGGGTTAAACATGCAAGACTCAATGAGAGAAAACTTTTCCATGTTCCATGGAGTTAGCCTCTCAGGACCCTAGTGTCCTAGTTCTTGTGAAGAATAGGAACACATGGATATATTCTATATGCATTCACAATTGGATCTATCTTGAATGCAATGCTATGTACTTATCTTGTTATCTCATATATATTGGACATGCAAGAGGTTATACAATTATCTCATATGTATTGGACATGATGAGAGGATATATATATATATACTTATAGAGAAATATCATATGTATTGGCATGATGAGAGGGTATATGTAACACCAGGGCCCACTGCCCAAGGCTCTAGAAAGGTTTCAGGAATGATGATCAGCCCCAAAGATCACCACTACCCTTAAGTGCACATTTTTTCCTCACCCACGTGCAAGCTAGCAAGAACTTCCCAACCGGTCACCCATTCTAGTACTATTCTAGGTTGAGAACACTTAACCATATAGTTCTTTAGTGATGGGATTCCTAAGAAGGAGGTGCACCTTGGTGATATGGGTAGTCCAATCATTCATTTTAAGATCATTTTATATGAGGCCTCTAATCTTGGGACGTTACAATCTCACCCACTTAGACTCTTGATGCTCTTGTTAAAGATCAACTATATGACCTCATAATATTTCCCCATTTCAATGCAGACCCATTAGGGCCATATACACCCAACTCTCGATCATGGCTACTAGTACATGGGTGGCACAATCACCTTGAATAGCCATTTCCAACATGTCTAGACCACCCGACTCAAAGTCTGACATGTTGTAGGCCCATGTGGGCCCCACCTACTGGTGGGGAAGTGGATCTGATACCATTTGTTACACTGGGGCCCACTTCCCAAGGATCTAACATGGTTTCAGGAATGATGACTGGACCCACATATTACCACTAGCCTTAACTGTGTGCTTTGTCCTTACTCATGTGTGAGCCAAGAAGAACTTCCCAATTGGACACCACCCTAGTACTACTCTGGGTTGAGCACGCTCAGGCACACAATTCTTTGGTGATGGACTTCCTGAAAAGGAGGTGCACCTTGATGATATGGGTAGTCCAATCATTCCATTTAAGATCATTTTATTTGAGGCCTTGAATCCTGGGACGTTACAGTATATGTGAGATGGTAGTGAGAGTCACTGGATTACAATAAAGAACATCCTTTAGTACTTGAGAAGCATTAAAAGGATCGATTCCTTGGTTATGCTAATAAAGAAGAATTGGGTGTAAAGAGTTACACCAATGCAAGCTTCCAAACAGACAAATTAATAATCACAATCTATATTTATGTTTGACCTTAAAATACAACTGCAAGCTGCAAGTGTTATGAGATAATGATAGTTGTTTAATTAAATAATAGAAGAAGAGTATCTCAATGTTATGAGAACAATAGAGGATGCTATATGTATCAAGAAGTTCATATGGGTGAACTTGTGCGATGTTCCAACCATTGATGACATAGTAGAAATAGTGTGACAATAATGGATCTACAAGTTAGGCAAGGAATCTTAGATTACATATGAAAACACTTCCATCTCATACGAAATGTCGTACAGTGAGGAGATGTGTAACTTGAAAAAATATCGAATCAAAGAAAACATTGCTTAACCCTCTATAAAAGTATTTACGCAACAAAACATGATGCATATGCTAAGATTACTTGGAATAAGATTCGTGGGTGATTGGCTCTAAGTGCATATGGGAGTCTATTGGTATGTATGCCTAGAGATCCAATCATATGATGATTGGAGTGTGGCATTAGATACCTAATTTGATTATAATAAAGGTAATTCCATCCATTATGTTTGTCTTAGTCATGAGATAATGACACATACATATTATATGCCTAAAGAATGATCTTACTCAAAGATGTATGTATTCAAGTACTTGACTTGAACAATGAGATTATACAAATGGTAAGTGCATAAATTCTTATTATGTCCCTATTCAGATATTATTGTAGAAGAAAAATAGAGAACAATAATACATAAGACTAGAGTGTGTGTTGACTGATAACAAAATCTCATTAGTCATGATATATCATATCAATTCAAGCACACATGTACATGTTAGAAAACAATGTATCATGCATACCCACCATGAGAGTGATACATGAAGACCATGAAATGGTACTTAGAATCATCTCTCATTGTGATATTGGTGATTGTGGTTCTTAGACTTGAAGTCACTACATTCATCACATGTTGTTTGGTATACTTTGACATTATCAAATGTAATCCTGAATAAGGATTACCATAACAGTGATGATTGGGTAGTTGTGACACACGGGGACTGAGAGTGAGTGATGTAGATGGTATTTGTCCCTCCCATAGGAGATTAATATTCAGAGCCTCTTGATAAGTGAGATTGAGAAATGTACGATCGTAGTCTTATGATTCAATGTGTGATATGTGAACTCACATACATATTAGATGGTCTTCTCGTTCAAGGAACATGGATTCAATGTTTAGAGGATGACGATTCCATGCCTTGAGTTTAATCTAGATGTCAGAGGCAAAGGAACTATATGATCACAATAATAATAACCACAAATTGTAGGTTGAAGTTGTTCTCCAACTTTTAGAATTACTTGGGTAGAAATGATGTGTGACTAGGTGACAACATCTCATTTCATGAACTTTTTGCACCTATTTTATTGCTATATGAACATCCCTTTTTTGGATTTTTCTATTTATTTGAATATCTTGAATAAAATGCTTTACTTTATCCATAAATGTATCTCCATCGTATCCACAACAACTACATGCTGACAAGTATCTCGGCCGCGATAGGTCCACATGTGTATCAACCGAGACACACAAATGTTTAGTGTCACGACCCAACACAACTGTGCATGATGGTCTTGTCCCCTATTAAGGTCTGAGTCACAACAACACTGTCATGCTGCAACAGCTATCTAGAGTATTACTAGCCTTATCTAAGTGTTATTAAGTAGTATGAATGCATGAAAATATTGGAATACTAAAATTTATAGTCATATAGTTTTTCTTGTGGTTCTTTATTTGTCATCTCGAGAGAGAGAGAATCTTATAATCTAGATCTATCCTAAGCTTGAGAAAGGAGGGAATAGATATATATGATGATTGCTTGTAATCTTACTAAGGTTATACAAAGGGGCGTGAGTATTGCATGTTGGTGAGAGATCTTAGTAGGTGAAACCCGATTCAAGCTCTCTTCCATACTTTGGTTAGTTCTTTCTTATTTGACCTTATTTTCTTATTTTATTTTCTTACTTTTTCTTTTATTGCTTTGTTTGGAGTAACATCATTCCCTAGGGAACACCATCTTGATCTATCTTTTCACTTGGTGTATTTGAGTCTAAGGTGTTATGTTTCTAGCACATACCAACATTTTCCCTAAGGTTCGACCCCAATCTACTACATCATACCCCATATAATAGTTGTGGGGGCCTAAGTGTCGGGTTAAAAATCTAAAAAACCAACTACTCTAGATCCACTATGTTTTGGAAGTACGACTTAGTTCGGTCAATATTTTTGGCACTCTTATTTGGGACAATGCAAAATGGTACTATTTAGAACACGAGTTGACTCACTATACACTCGTGCATGAAGCTTAGAAATAAGCTTGACTGCACAATAACTCTAAATCTTCTACTTCTAGATTGCTTACAATATTTCATTTTACACATCTAATTTTATAACTTGACTGCACAATCTACTTAGCTAGCCTGAAGGGAAGCAAATTTAATCAACAACTAAACCTCTTTTCAAGATACCAATGTGCCTCATAGATACAGTAGTCTTACTGGGGAGGATCAGAATGAAAGAGTCTAACATAATCATCCACCTTTAGAATCTAAAGAAGAACGAGAGGAACATCACTCAGATGGTCATCACCATGAGGAAGAAGATCGTGAAGAGAGACAAGAAGAGGAGTGGCACCATCACAAGTGTGAAACCTTGTCACACTAAGCGAGATTACTCAAAACATAAAATGCGAGCAACTTCTAATTAATCACATAGTCAAAATGTGGAATAATTAAAATCAAAATTCAGGTCATGAAAAAGTTCTATAAAATTTACATAAAGGTCCATCTTTTCCATTATCATATATTATAATAGGAATTTACATCTGTGTTCAATGGCCTCAGCCACATCCTGTGTACAAAAGAAGCATGTACATGTTCATGCCATATATACATACAATGGCATACTACCAAAATCTCATGCTGATACAAGTATCTCATCTAGAAAACACCTCCCATACCCAAACCTCCGAGTACATGGATGACACTAGGACTCTACTACATATATCTACAACTGACCAACCTTCTGAATTGATCACCAGAATGGTTCTCTTCTAGAACACAACCTCAACCTCGTTTCCTATGACCAACTAAAAAGATGTTGTGACCCACGGGTGAGACCCAGTCCCAGCAAGAGATATAACTCTCTCCAACATATATTGGTTACAACATATTAATTAACTATAAGTAAACTATGCAGATAGGATATTAAATAAGAAATTTCAGTAAATTGAGCAGTTAAGAAAATAAACTTTAGCAACAAGTAGGATTACTCAATTTTCATTAATATACTTCATGTAGGGTTTGTGTAGTATAAAGATAAAACATGGATTTCTTAACACATGAGAGTCATATTTAACCCTAGCAGATAGATACTATACTGCTTGGATTACATCTTTTATTATGCCCTGGAGAGTTTGAGTGATACCACTCAAAATCCAACGGACCACTGCAAAGTGCTATTCAGTTCCATATAAGATCTAAGAGTGTCAGTATCCTAAGATATCTCCTCTACCCGATCAGTACGGGCCCAAAAAGGCAGTGACATATCAGTCAATGCTACCACTACAATGACATATAGTCAAGATGCTAACAACTAGTCTGCCCTTGGTTGAAGTCAAGGCATAGAGAACTAGCTCACTCATGACCATTCTATAAGAGGCATCATGTAGTTATACTACCACCTTTCACCCATCACAAAATCACAATATCTGAGGCATGACCACAACCATCCTCAATTGCTTGATATTAGGGTACCAAGTTGTCCCTGCATACACAACATGTTATGTAAGCGCTCTGAGTTTCCCTTAGGAATACTCATTTCACCACCAACAAGTTCTGATGCTAAAATGGTTCTACGACAGAGGGAACAACATGATTAGGTTCACTTGATTAGTTATTACCAATGGGATGAATTATTCTTGCATCAAAAAAATGGACATACAAACCCTAATTCATTTCTATGAAGTGTATAAGTATAGAAAGTTCATAGATATAAAATGTTTGAGGTATAAATCTTAATCAAATTACCCCATGCAATCAATCATTGTATAGTAATGAACCACATATGTCATCATATCATTTCAAGATATCCATTTTTTATGACAAATCTCAGGGTTTCGACCCTTATTGGAACATGAAAATGGTTTCACCACAATCAGGGCTCAAACTTGCCTAAAGGTCATTAAGACCATCACATTAATCCCTAAAAGATCATCATTATAATTCTAGTCCTTAAATAAGGCTCAAAAGATCACCAAAACATATACGTCCCATAGGTTTTAACATGACAAGATGTTATGATAATTATTAGCACTATATTGAGGTTTCAACGTAAAAATAGTATAATTCATTGACACATTAATAATTGAAGAGGTCAAATTATGATCAATCACCATCAATTAACCATATTAGAGTTGGTGTAACAAGCCAAGTTTCATTAAGAGTACAAATCTACTAGTTATGGTGATTTATCAAATATATTCATACGTGGGAAAAGGTAAGACTACCAAATAAAGGCATTGAATTATCGAATTCACATCACTACGACCCACAAATAACACTATGAGATTCATTCTCATCCTTTTGATGTTGAAGCATCCAACCTCATATATTAGATCAGGTTCATTATTCAAAATCATAAATTAGGGTATAGGACCACCAAATAGATCCATTGAACCAAGAGATCATTGGTTTAGGGCTGAATTGAAGCTACATTTACATCATTAACTCACCATTTATTGTGATAACCTGATCCACCATTGGCTGTGATCATTTAGTCACCATTGGTTGTTAGATCAACACTATATTCATTTAACACCATCGTACATTAAGCTAATGTCATCATTGATTGATAGCATCATTAGGGTACTTAGTAGTTGATTATTAAACTTCTAATTAAGCCAAAGCCTGACATAAGGGGAGAACATCAGTTGACACCCTTGGTCACCACAATATGTTTTCATGGTGGCACCATCAGGTGATGAGGTAGTGAAGGAAATAGCTTGAAACCCTAATTTGGTCCATCGGATGTTAGGTGCTTAGAACCATCGGTTGTTAGAACAACCTAATCCCAATCATCCTCTTCCTTAAGCAAGTTGTTTATAGAATTTCAGATCTATCTAAATCTGAAAACTAGGCAAGAAACACCATAAAAATCGAAACCCTAGCAAACGTAGCTTCTATATGCACAAATCCTCATTTTTAAGCAAGAACATAAGCAAACAAGCTTGGAGCAAGCAATATAAGTGAAGAAGGTTGTAAAAATTGCCTCCAGCGATAAGAACAAGGTTATAAAACTCACCTATACTAATAAGACCAGACTTCTAGCAGCAAGTATCTCGAGCAAAGAAGGCAAGGAAACCCAAGTTTCATATATGAACTCGGCCAAGTAGGCACCTTTCTCCACAAGGAAGCAAAACCCTAGAAGAAGAAGAAGAACAAGAAGTAAGAAAAGATAGGTTCTTGAGTTCTAGAGAAACTTATACCATGGAACAACAAGGTTCCAATTGTGAGAGAGGTAGGATGAAGAAGAATAGAGAAGGAAATAGAGGAAAGAAGGAACAACTTACTCGTTTAGGCATATTCAGCAAGAAGAATCTTTAGAAACCCTAAAAGGAAGCAAATCGTAATCCTAGATGCTTGTTCCAAGATGATCACCTTCTTCTTCTACCTTGGATAGGGTCTCCATAGATGAATTGAGAGAGAATGAGGTTCTTAGAAGGAGGCAAGTAGTGAGAGAAAAAACTTCGTTTAGGGCATAAGGATAAGTTTATAAAGCTTGGAGGATAAGGTTGATAAGTAGAATGAGGTGTACAAGAAGCTCTCTATGTGTCCATGGCTTAAATCTTGCATAGACGATCAAGAAGCAGGTCCACATGTTGTTGGGGACTGCTGGGACATCGTTTAATGGTCTCCCAGGCCATCCACCAGTTGTTGATTGAATTTTACCTTCATTTGATCATGGTTTAGGTCTAAAGATGAGTGAACCATTAGTTGGTCATATAAGTGAACCATGGGCTCAAGTGAACCAAACCAATTTGAACCATTGTCCTAGGGCCTACTAGTTATGACCACCGGCTGTTCCACTAGTTGTTGGCCACCAGATTATGCCCAAGCTAGTGGAGCCATCGGTTGATAGCCGTGAAGATGGCTCACCATTGGGGGGGGGGGTAAACCCTAATACACATAGAATGAAATCTCCTCCAATTCAAGGTACAATTAAGAACCCCATGTCTCAACAAGCTCAGGAATGATGATAAAACATATAAGGAACATAATTTATGGAACAATTGGCAAAAAAAACCCCTCAATTGGGCAAAATGCAGAAAAGCCCAAAACGTACATAAAATTGCATAACTTGATCAAACAATGTCCAAATTGGACAAAATTTGAAACTTAATCTTGTATTATGATTTAAAAGTGTATCAAAAGGTTAGATTAAGATTACAAGAATTCAATTATGGTAAATAAGCTTATTAAACATTTTAAGCAAGTTTAGGGACCTTACAACTATAAACCCCTAATAAGGATTTGCCCAGAAATCCTACACAAAGAGAGACAGGTACTTCCTACACATCTCATACTCAACCTCCCATGTGGATTCCTCTACACCACGATGATGCCACAAATCTTTCACTAATGCTATATCTTTCTTCTTCAACTTTTTCACTCTTCTATCTAGGATCAACAGAGGACCCTCAACATAGGATATATCTTCATCTAACTCAACATCTACTAGTTGAATTGTATGTTATGTATATGGATGGCATTTCCTTAGCATGGAGATATGAAAGACATTATTGTAGCTTGTGTATCTCTGGTGGTATCTCCAACTTGTATTCCACCTTTCCAACACGAGCTAAGGTAGGGTATGGTCCTATAAATCTAGGAGCCAACTTACCCTTCTTTCGAATCCTCAACACAACTTTAGAAGGAGAAACCTTGAGATACACTTTGTCTCCCACTTGGAACTCAAGCAGTCTATGACGATTGTCTACATAAGACTTTTATCTCTCCTAGGCTTCTTTCAACTACCCTTGTATTACTTTAACCTTCTCAATACTCTATTGTATCAACTCAAGACCCAAAAGTTGATATTCACCTGTCTCATACCATCAAAGAGGAGACCGACATCTTCTTCCATATAGAACCTCATAAGAAGCCATATCTCTAGTTCTCTGATATCTATTATTATAGGAAACACTATTAGACTCATATGTATATCCCAACTTCTAAGAAACTACAACACACATGCCATCAAGAGATCCTCCAAAGTCTGAATAGTCCTTTCAGACTGGTCATTAGTCTATAGATGAAAAGTTGTGTTGAACCTCAGCCGTGTTCCCATTTCTGAATGCATACGTTCCCAAAAATGACTTCTGAACTGTGGACCTGTGTCAAAAACTATAGTCACTAGAATTCCAAGCAGACAGACTATGCCATCAACATATACTTGAGCCAACTTCTCTGCTGTAAACATTGTATTGACTGATAGAAAGTGATCTAACTTAGTTAATCTGTTAACTATCACCCATATGGAATCATGACCCATGGCTGTTCTAGAAAGAACAACCACGAATTCCATGGTAATAAGATCCCATTTCCACTGTGGTATTGGTAAAGGTTGTAATGTTTGTGTAGGCTTCTGGTGCTCAACCTTTACCTACTGACAAGCTAGACATATGGCAACAAACCCTTCCACATCAAACTTTCAAAATGGCCACCAATACAAGCCTTTCAAGTTCTGGTACATCCTGGTACTTATAGGATGCATTGCATACATCAAAGAATGAGGCTCCACAAGTACCATCTTCCTCAACCCATCAACATCAGGAACTATTGTCCTATTATGGAAACTAACTACACCATCACCATCCTCATGGAAGCCATCATGCTTCTCACTTCCTATATCTGATAAGATATTATGTATCACAATATCATTTCATTATGCATCATGAATCTATTGTCTCAAAGTAGGTTTAACTTGTAACTGTGCCAACAAACTTGCCAGTAAAGAAACTTCCAACTATACATTCATATGATGAAGAGATACTAACATATCTCTCTTATGGAACACCAAGGAATATAATTGTGCATTGTTTACCATTGATGATGAAGACGACTTCCTACTTAATGATCTATCTACCACATTCACCTTTCCAGGATGGCACTCTATTGTGTAATGATAATCTTTAATCAGCTCCATCCATTCCCTTTGCCTTATATTCAGCTTTTGTTTCGAAAATATGTACTATAGGTTCTTGTGGTCGGTGAAGATCTGACACTTTTCTCCATATAGGTAGTGTCTCCAAATATTTAAGGAATGGATCACTTCTGCAAGCTCCAAATCATGTGTTGAGTAATTCTCCTCATGTTTCTTAAGCTGTTGTGAAGCAAAAGAAATCACATTTTTATCTTGCATCAACAGGCATCCCAACCTATTCCTTGAAGTATTATAGAAGACAATGTAGCCTTTCCCTTCTTTGGAAGCACTAAAACCAGTGCAATGGCCAACTATTCTTTCAACAACTAAAAAGAACGTTGACATTTGTCATTCCAAGCCAAAGGAACATCCTTCCTGGTTAACCTAGTTATGGGTAACACAACTAAACTAAAGTCCTTGATGAACCTCCTATAGTAACCTACCAAACCAAGGAAACTGCAAATCTCTATTGGTGTCTTTGGTTGTTCTCATTCCAATACAAATAAAACCTTCTTAAGGTTCACACAAATGCCTTTAGCCGATATAACATGTCCCAGAAAAGACACCTCAGATAACCAAAACTCACACTTGTTAAACTTAGCATATAGCTGATGTTGACTCATCAAAGTCAGTGCCTGGAAAAGATGTTTCTCATGCTACTGACTATCCTTAGAATATATTAGGATGTCATCTATAAACATGACCATACACTGATCTAAATAGGATCTAAACACCCTATTCATCATATCCATAAAATTTTTTGGTGCATTGGTTAGCCCAAATGGCATAACCACAAACTCATAATGACCATACCTAGTCCTAAAAGCTGACATGGGTATGTCATCTGATTTGATCCTCAACTGATGGTATCCTGACCTAAGGTCTATTTTTGAAAACACCTTGACACCTCTCAACTGATCAAAAAGATCATCAATCCTTGGAAAATGATACTTATTCTTTATTGTCACCTTGTTTAACTGGCTATAGTCTATACATAAACTCATTGAACCATCCTTCTTTTTGACAAACAACATGGGATCACCCCAAGGGGAAGTTCTCAACTTGATAAAACCCTTCTCTAACAGTTACTGCAACTGTTTCTTTAACTCCTGCATCTCTATTGGTGCCATCTTGAATGGTGATTGTGCTATATGTAATGTTCTAGGAGAAAGATTGATCTCAAAGTCAATCTCTCTAGGAGGGGGAACACCAGCAAAATCATCAGGAAAAACATCTTCAAACTCATGTACCACTGGTGCCTATTGGATACTAGGACCTCTCACCTTGGTATCCACCACATGAGCTAAGGAAGCTTCACATCCTTGTCTCATCAACTACTCTGCTATCATAGCTAACATCAAACAGGTAGGAAGAATCTTCCTATCACCTTGGAAAACCCACTGTACCTCTCCATCATGGAACATTGCCACCTTAGTACTATAGTCCAAGACTACCTTGTACTTTTCCAAGGTATCCATTCCTAGGATTACATCAAAACCATGCATGTCAAGTGGAAAGATATCCACTTGAATGCTGCATCTAGAAAAAGATAGAACACAACAAGAGCACAATTCCCACAACTTGGCGAAACCAACCAAAGGAGTTTGTAGCCACAAACTATTAGATCTATGACTAATAGGAAGATAATAACTACCTATCACCTCTTTGGTGATAAAGGAGTGTGCTGCACTCAGGTCTACTAACACTAATATGAAACAAGAAGTAGACAAATTAGAATGAAAAAACTCCATATGACCTGTCACAAATCGTAGATTGACCACTGCTTTTGGCTGGCTCATAGCATAGAACTTAGTCATCGCTCGCTATCATCCATGTCATCTGCTAGCCTATCCAAAGGATCTTGTATTCGACATCTGTCTACATCCTCTGCCACTACTAGAACAAAACTTTCATTGTTATGATCCCTATTGAGTCTGCCTTGGTTGCTGAGTCACTTCCTCATGCTTCGTAGGGAAAAACCACATCATATGCCCCACCTTTCCACACCTGTAATAGGCCTTGGTATCATATTCTAGTCTAAATGGCCCTGTCACTGAGACAGATGATGAACTGTGAGGTCCTGTTAGTGAAAAACGGTGACCTCTACCCCTACTTGGGGTCCACTGAGACTGTGCATATGATCTTAGTTCAGTAAAGGTTGACCTTGGTTATGACATCAGTGGGAAAAACCTTGCTTCTTAAATCCTATAGATGATTGTCCTTGGGATTGAGCTGGTCATTTATTAGCATTAGTTTCGGGCTTTTCTATGGAAGATCTCTCAATCCTCCTTAAAGATTCCACAAAGGTGGAAAACCATTCCCTATTCTCCAAAGTTGATGTCATTGTAGTCAATTCTGTACTTAAACCCTTCTTGAACCTACATATCCTTTCCTTGTAATTGGCTGCCATGTGAGGGAAGAATCTCTGAAGTTCCATGAAATTTGACTCATACTCAT
The DNA here is from genome assembly GCA_963693085.1 of Alisma plantago-aquatica. Classification (NCBI taxonomy): domain Eukaryota; kingdom Viridiplantae; phylum Streptophyta; class Magnoliopsida; order Alismatales; family Alismataceae; genus Alisma; species Alisma plantago-aquatica. The sequence goes on from OY856411.1 coordinate 598,093,397, forward strand.
TAATAGTCATTTCCCCTTGCCGAATCTTCTTAAACTGAGATATTTTCTCATCGAAATATGTTCTAGGAAGTATCAGATGACAAACTCCCACAAAAATTCCTCCCAACCTATAACCATTCCTGGCCTTTTCTCCTCTTGCCCACCAGTGGCCAACACTACCCTTAAACATGTAGACAACATGCTTTACTTTGTCTTCTTCAGGGATGTTTAGGATTTTGAACCCTTTCTCCAGCTCCATAAGCCACATGTCGATGTCTGTTGGGTTAGAAGTACCAGCATATTCGATCGCCCCAACACATCTAACACGTTCAAAAGTCTTCCCGACGCCCTGGGATTTCACATTAGGGACATATACCCTAGCTTGAGGTGCTGGCATTCTATCCGCTATATGTGTAATTGTGGCCATCATCTATCTAAACATAGACTAAAACTCAAGGTTGGCCATCATTGTCGAGTCCATCTTAGGCATCGTAGATGCTCATGCAATGTCTCTAGCACTCTATCATCACGTGCCTGTCTCCTAGAACCTCCTCTTGGTGCCACATAGCTATTCTTGGTTTGTTATTTATGTCTTCCAGACATATCTGAATAGGCATAAGATATGGTTAGATATGTTGGATTCATAAGAATAGACTCAAACCAAAGTCCTATGTCCCTTTAGACTGAAAGAACCTAGGGCTCTGATACCAACTTAAATGTGACACCTTGTCATACTAAATGAGACTACTCAAAACATAAAACATGATCAAATTCTAATTAATCACAGAAAAAAATGTGGAATAATTAAAACCAAAATTCACATCATGACCAAGTTATGAAACAATTACATAAAGGTCCATCTTTTCCATTATTATATATTATAATAGAAATTCACATATGTAATGACATGTAGTCAAGCTGCTAAAAACTAGTCCACCCTTGGTATAGGTCAGGGCACTAGAGAATTGTCTCACACATGGTCAGTCTATAAGAGGCATCTTGTAGTTACTCTGCTACCTTTCACCCATCACAAAATCACAATATCCAAGGCATGACCACAACCATCCTCACTTGCTTGATATTAGGGTACCAAGCCGTCTTCATATACTCAAGATGTTATGTATGCGCTCTGAGTTTCCCATAGGAATAATTATTTCACCACCAAAAAGTTATGACACCGAAATGGTTCTACGACACATGGAACTACATGATTAGGATTTCACTTGATTAGTTATTGCCAATTGGGTGAATTAAGGATGAATAAAGCAAATGGACATACAAACCCTAATCCATTTCTATCAAGTGTATAAGTATTGCAACTTCAAAAGATATAAAACATTTGAGGTATAAATCTTAATCATATTACCACATGCTATCACTCATTGCATAGTAATGAACCACACATGTCATCATATCATTTTAAGATATCCATTTCTTATCACAAGTCCCAAGGTTTTGACCCTTATTGGAACATGAAAAGGGTTTCACCTCAATAAGGGCTCAAACATGCCCAAAGGTCACTAAGACCATAACATTAATCCATGCAAGATCATCGTATCATTCTAGGCCTTAAACAAGGCTCAAAAGATCATCAACACATATATGTCCCATAGGTTTTAACATGACAAGATGTTGTGATATTCAATTAACACTATATTGAGGTTTCAACACAAGAAGAGTATGATTCATTGATACATAAATCACTCAAGAAGTTTATATAATCAATCACCATCAATTAATCATATTAGAGTTGGTGTAAGAAGCCAAGTTTCATTAAGAGGACACATCTACTTGTTATGGTGATTTATCAATTATATTCATACATGGGAAAAGGTTAGACTACCAATTAAAGGATTTGAATTATCAAATTCTCATCACTAGGACCTACAAATAACACTATGGTATTCATTCTAATCCATTGGATGTTGAAGCATCCTACCTCATTAATTGGATCAGGTTCATTATTCAAAATCATCAATTAGGGTATTGGACCACCAAATAGATCCATTGAACGAAGAGATCATTGGTTTAGGTCTAAATTGAAGCAACATTTACACCCTTAACTCAAAATTAGTTGTGATAACCTGATCCACCATTGGTTGTGATCATTAAGTCACCATTGGTTGTTAGATCAACACTATATTCATTTAACACCGTCGGACATTAAGCTAATATCATCATTGATTGATAGCATCATTAGGGTACTTTGTAGTTGATCATTAAGCTTCTATTTAAGCCAAAACCTAATGTAAGGGGTGACCATAGGTTGAAAACCTTGTACACCACCATTGGTTGTCATGGTGTCACCATCGGTTGTCATGGTGCCAACATTTGGTGATGAGGTAGTGAAGGATATAGCTTGCAAACCCTAATTTGGCCCATCAGTTGTTAGGTGCTTAGAACCATCACTTGTTAGAACAACCTGATCCAAGTCATTCTCATCCTTATGCAGGTCGTGTACAAAGTTTAAGATCTATCTATAGATGGAAATTAGGCAAGAAACACCATAAAAATCGATACCCTAGCAAACATTGCTTCTATATGCATGGATCCTCATTAATAAGTAAGTACATAAGCAAAAAAGCTTGGAGTAAGAAATATAAGTTAAGAAGGTTATAAAACTCACCTTTACTAATAAGAAAAGACTTCTAGAAGCAAGCATCTTGAGAAAAGAAGGCAAGGAAACCCAAGTTTCAGATCTGAACTTGGCCAAGTAGGCACCTTTCTCCAGAAGGAAGCAAAACCCTAGAAGAAGAAGAAGCAAGAAAAGATAGGTTCTTGAGTTCTAGAGCAACTTATACCATGGAAAAAATAGTTTTTTACCTGTAAAGAGGTAGGAGGAAGAAGAAAAGAGAAGGAAATGGAGAAAAGAAGGAACTTCTTACTAGTTAAGGTCAAGTTCAACAAGAAGAAGCTTTAGAAACCCTAAAAGGAAGCAAATTGTAACGCTAGATGCTTCTTCAAAGAAGATCACCTTCTTCTTCTACTTTGGAAAAGTTGTACACAGAATAACAGAGAGAAAACAAGGTTCTTAGTAGCAAGGAAGTAGTAGACAGCAAAAGCTTCGTTTAGGGCATATGGATAAGTATATAAAGCTTGGAAGATAAGGTTGAGAAGAAGTATGAGGTGTACAAGAATCTCTACATGTGTCCATGGCTTAAATCTTGCATGGATTAGTGAGAATTAGGTCCAATGGATGTTGAGGACTGCTAGGCCATCAGTTGATGGTCTCCTAGGCCAGCCACTGACTGTTGTCTGGAGGTTACCTTCATTTGATCATGGTTTGGTCTAAAGATGGGTGAACTATCGATAAATCATGTCCATAAATGAACCATGGGTTCAAGTGAATGAAACCAGATTGAACCATTGACCTAGGGACTTCTAGTGATGACTTCCAATTGTTCCAATGGTTGATTCCCATGATAGTGGAGCCATCAGTTGGTAGCCTTGAAGGTGGCTCATCCATAGGGGGTGTAAACCCTAATTCAACATAGAATGAAATCTCCTCCAATTCAAGGTACAATTGAGCACCCCATGGCTCAACAAGATAATAAATTATGAGAAAACATATAAGGAACATAATGGAACACTTTGCAAAGAAAACCCTCAATTGGGCAAATTGTAGAATAGCCCAAAATGTTCATAAAATTGCATAACTTGCTCAAACAATATCCAAATTGGACCAAATTTGAAACTTAAAATTGTCTTATGATACCAAAGAATTTCACAAGGTTATATTAAGGCTCTAAGCATTAAATTATGGTAACTAAGCTTGTTCAACATTTTAAACAAATTCAGGGGCCTTACAACAAGCACCGCTACCATCGCTACAGATGACACAAAAGGAATCATCACGATCGCAAACATGATCATAGTTAAAATGAAGAGTAAGATGATGATTAAGATAAAACACTTAGATAATTGGCTTATACCAAATATAAAGAATCATGACGCTCAATCTTCATCCCACAATTGAATGTAGATACTTTCGTGCTAAAACCTATTGTCATTTCAATGATGTAGAACAAGCCTTTCTGAGGGAATTTCAAGAACGAGAATCCTTACCATCATCTTGACACAGTCAAAAACATCTGCGACACCATCAAGATGAGGGGAGTGCCTCAAGAAGTCATATATTTCAAGGAATTCATTTTCTCTCTAGAAGATAAAGCTCTATCCTGGTATCTTAACCTACCTCACCGGTCTATAGATGGATGGAGGCCCCTTGCCAATGATTTCATCATTAAATTCTACCCCACTGAGAAAACCACTCAAAATAGGCAAAAGATGACTTCCTGCATGCAAAATCATAGATATAATCTTCATTAAGCTTGGGAATGGTATCAAGAGTATCAAAGGGATTGTCCTCACCACAACTACTGCAAGGGATTTCTTTTGACAAAATTTTACCACGGGATAACTCCCACGGAGCGGACCTCGCTGAATTTTAAAACAAAAATGCAGTAGGAGAGAACTAGGCTTAGAAGACCCACAGTCATGGCTTCCTTTTTGCCACCGTGAGTGATTTTCTTGGAAAGAAGTCGAGAAGGACTATGAAGATCATTGACAACATGGCTGTACTACAAGTAGTCATGGAGTATGAGAGAAATGATAGAGGCTCAGCCAAGAAGGCTGGCATTGAAGGACCTTCAGTCGAAGCCAAATATCTAAAAACTATCACAGCTCAAATACAGAAGATTGCCATTGATGTCAAACAACTAAAATACATTGGAGGCAAAGGCAAAAATCCCATTTAGAAAGTGATGAAGTGTGTCATGTGTGGTGAAGGAGGCCATGGAATCGACAACTGTATCTATACAAGGATGGAAGAAAATGAAGAAAGTGAAAAAGAAACATAGAACGTCTCTTATGCAAATTTCAAATGACCAGATCATCCTAGATTCAATTATGGCAATAAAGACACTACTAAGAATTCTCATCAAATGGGTGTCTCATCTAAACCACCCGTAGGATTTGGGAAAAAAGTGGACCGAGTCGGTGTACCATTTCTACTAGCTATCAATCAAACAGGAACAATTATCAAGGACAATATTAAAACAAAAATGCAAGCCATCAAAATCAAGGACAAAATCAAAGTCAGAATCAGACCAAGGATGAAAACCAGCCTGACATGATCATTCAACTGTTTGATTTTGCAAAAAGGCAATCTACAGTGAACGATCAACTTACTCAAAGTGCCATCACTGAATCAAGAGTGTTAACCACGATGCAAACTTAGATGGTGGACATGCAAACTCATCAAAGATGAATTGACCAAAAACTAGCCCAACTGGTAGAGCTCGTGAAGAATTCTCTGGCGAAGATCCCATCGAACATAGAATGGCTACCCTTCGACCAGGAGAAGTTGTATAAAAATAACTAGAATATATCCACCTTGAATTAAAAACAAAAGGTTGTTGATCCAAAGACTAAACCCATTGTTTTAGAGAAGGAATATGAAGAGCCAGTAAAGGAAGAAAAGGCTGAAGAAAATGACAAAAAGAAGAAAGATGAAACAACCAAGAAGTTAGATCCAACCGAAGAGATCTTTACACAAAGAAATCCATATGCACTAAGAATCCCATTCCCTTACAAATTGATTAAAGCTCATTTAAAGAAGAGATATGAGATATTCATGGAAGCGGTAATAAAACTACACTTAGATATCTCATTTCTAGATGTGATTGAGGAAATGCCTACCAATGCCAAGTTATTAAAAGACTTGATTAAGAAGAGGATGAGAGGTGATCATGTTGAGACAGTACAACTAGACAAGATGTCAAGTGCATTTGTTCAAGCTTCCATGCCTACAAAGAATAAAGACCCAAGAACATTTACTATTCCTTTCAATGTTGGAGACAATGTGGAATGAAATGGACTCGATGATCTAGGAGCAAGTATCACTCTTATGCCCATTTATTTAGCCCAAAGACTTGGACTGAAAGACATGGAAAAGATAAGTATGGGAATTCAGCTTGTCGAACACACCTTTACAAAGCCAGTAGGAGTGGTAGAGGATGTCCCAATCTGTGTCAAAAAAATATATATACCTTGCGATATAGTAGTGATTGACACCGTTGAAGATCCATCATGTGCCATGATATTTTGAAGACTATTCCTTGCCACTGGGAGACCCCTGATAGATGATGTAGAGGGAATCATTACTCTCAGTGTGGATAATAATCATATTGATTTTCATGTACAATATGCCATGAGAGGACCCTCTATGTTTGAGTCAGCCTATTTTATGGACAATTATACTCAATACTGTGAGGAATTACAAGAAAGAAATGTGATAGTCAACCCTTTCATGAAATCTTAAACAATCCTAATCCCAATCTAGCAGATCTTGAAGTAGTCGAGATTATGGATTACTTAAATCAACCTGAGGAGGAGGCTTTCAGTGACAAAGAAGGTACAACAGAAACTATGATGTATGCCTCTCTGTAATAGACACCAGAAGAAAAAGATGCACTACAACCAAAACCCAAGCTAAAGCAACTCCACGAAGGCCTAAAGTATGAATTCCTAGATGTCGATGAATGAAACCATGTTATCGTAAATTGTTCTCTAATAGAAGATCAAGAGGAAAAGTTGCTAAAGGAACTCAGACTGTGAAGGAAGGCTATAGGTTACTCTATGGAAGATAGAAAAGGTATCAGCCCAATTCTTTGTATGCACATAGTCAATTTAGAGGAAACTACTAAACCTTTGTCTCAACCACTAAGAAAGTTTAACATATGATGAAAGAAGTCGTAAAGAAATAAGTAATAGAGTTATGAGGTGTTGGAATCATTTATCCCATTAGTGACATCAATTGGGTTAGCCCAATCCATATTGTACCTAAGAAAGGTGGAATGACTGTAGTGATGGGAATAAATGGGGATGAAGTGGCCACTCGGACGGTTACTGGGTGGAGAATGTGTATCTACTACTGCAAGCTCAATATCACCATGAGAAAAGACCACTTCCCCCTACCTTCCATTGACCATGTTATAGAAAGGCTTGTAGAACAATCACATTTCTATTTTCTTGATGTATATTCTGGATTTTACCAAGTCCCTATCCACCCTGATGATCAAGAAAAGACTACTTTCACACGTGTCTATGGATGTACGCCTTCAGAAGAATGCCTTTTAGATTATGTAACACACCTACTACTTTTCAGAGGTGCATGATATCTATGTTCTTAGATTTTATGGAAGACATAATGGAGGTATTCACGGATGACTTCTCGGTGTGCACACCTGACTTTGATGACTTGTCAAAAGTCTTGTAAAAGTTCAAGGAGAAATGACTTGTGTTGAATTGGTAAAAATGCCATTTTATGGTGACAAAAGGCATAGAGCTAGGGCACAGAATATCCAAAAAATGCTTGGAAGTAGTTGAAAGTAAGATCGAAAGTATATCAAAGTTACCCCAAACAAATTTTGTTACAAGAGTGAGGAGTTTTCTGGGGTATGTTAGATACTACAAAAGATTTATCAAATATTTCTCAAAGGTTGAGAAGCCTTTGTCAAACCTTCTTGTTAAAGATGTAGATTTCGATTTCTCTGATAAATGCCTTGAAGCATTCAATTTCCTAAAATATGCTCTGACCAAAACCCCAATATTTCAAGAACCTAATTGGGGATTACCTTTTTAAATTATGTGTGATGCCAGTGATTATGACATTGGATCTATACTAGGGCAAAGAAAATATCAAAAGCAACATAGGATCTACTATGCTAGTAGAACTCTCAATGAATCTCAGGTAAACTACACTACAACTAAGAAAGAAATGCTAGCAATAGTATTTTCTTTCGAAAAGCTTAGAGCCCACCTAATAGGATCAAAGGTGAAGGTGTATATAGATCACGTGGCCATCAAATATCTCATGTAGAAAAAGGACACAAAGCTGAGACTGTTGCGACGGAATTTGTTGCTATAAGAGTTCGACCACAAAATCAAAGACAAGAAAGGAATGGAGAATGTGATGGCTGAACACTTGTCTAGAATAGTATTCACTGAAGAAAATTAGATACTAGTAAATGAAAATATGCTAATGAGGCCATGATGATCGCCAAGTCAATTGAACCAAATTTGCCTTGGTTTGATGACATCTATACATATATGGCTTGCGAACAACTACCCCCCTAGATAACTTATAATCAGAAGAATAAACTTTTCTATGACCTGAAGAATTATTACTGGGATGACCCCCTGTTGTTTCAACAACTTATACTGGCATTGTGTACCAGAAGAAGAGGTGCCTCAGATCCTCAAGGAATTCCATTCCTCGCCTTATGGAGGTCATCATGGAGGTAAAAGGACAACAACTAAGGTCCTAAAGTCATACTTTTATTGTATGACACTCTTAAGGGATGCCACATTATTTGTCAAGTCCTATAATGGCATTCTTGATAGCAGCTACAGTCCTGTAATGACATTCTTGATAGCAGCTATAGTCCTATACTTTTATTGGACGAAAATATTACAAAAACAAATGAGATGCCTATGTCTTACTGGGTGGAAGTGGAGATCTTTGACATTAGGGGAGTGGATTATATGGGCCCCTTCCATCCCTCTAGAGAAAAAAGTACATTTTGGAAACATTAAATTATGTCTCCAAGTGGGTAGAAGCTGTAGAAACTCCCACATGTAACTCCAAGACAGTTGTGAGACTATTCGAGAAGACCATTTCCCCCAGATTCATGGTTCCACACACCATCATTTGTGATAGGGGTCCCTTTTAGCAAAAAATTAGTTTGAAGCACTGATGAAGAATTACAGGGTCAAGCATAAGGTAGCCACACCATACCACCCACAGACGTCAGGTTAGGTCAAAGTTTCAAAGTGAAAAGTTAAGCAAATATTAGAGAAAACCATCAGTAGGATCTATAAGGATTGGTCCATGAAGTTAGATGATGCCCTTTGGGCCTATAGAACTGCTTACAAAACACCAATAGGGACTACCCCTATCAGATGATCTATGGTAAGTCACATCATTTGCCTGTTGAACTAGAGCACGTGGCCCTTTGGGCCATCAATTCTTAAATATGGATCTAGATAGAGATGGAAAGAAAAGGTATTTGTAGCTTCATGAGCTTGAGTAACTGAGGCTACATGCCTATGAGAATGCCCACATCTACATGCAAAGAATGAAGGTGTGGCATGATGCCCACTTCAAGAAAAATGATGTTTCCAAAGGAGACAAGGTTTTGTTGTTCAAATTCAAGAATTAGGATTTTTCCAGGGAAGCTCATGTCTAGATGGTTCGGTCCATTATATGTGGTAAAGATCTACCCATATAGGGTAATGGAGATCACCAACAAAAAGACCGGTATGTTTAAGGTGAATGGGCACATGGTCAAAAGATATAATGAAGATGAAGATTTTGTCAGAAGGAGAGAACTAGACTAAGAAGACCCACAGTCGGTACCAACTGGAGAATCATGAGAAGAAAGAAATGAGAGTCAAGCTAAAGAATTTAAATTAACACTTTTTGATAGGAAACCCAAGGATTACTTCTTTCTTGAATTTGAAATGCTTTATTATTTATCCTCTAGGTTAATATCATGTTCATATTTAACTCTAAACTTTCCCTCTCTAAGTAGCCTTTATTTCCTTTAAAATAGATGGTCAATTTTGTATTCCCATGTTTTTTATTTTATCCTTGATTGTTTGGATGATGTGTATATATGATGCTTGGTTCAAGGCTTAGATGTTTGCTATTAGAGGTCCTGGTATCAGTCAGAACACTTTCATAAGTGCTTCACCCACTACACCTTTTGAGTGTCTCAGTCACAACAAAGAACACTTTGCTCATGACACATGATTAGACTGAGACACTTTCACCACAGTTTTGACCAAAATGATGCCCAATGCTTCAAAGGGTCTATACCATTATGTTTTTAGTGACCAAAACACTTAGTAATGTCTGGACCACTACGTTGCCTAATAGAAAGGGCACTATCACCTGTATTATAAACCTCTCACACTCTAGCTCTCTCTCACTCAGTGCTCTGACAAAGATTGACAAAGACAACTTGTGCGATCGGACCTCTAAAGTGATAAAGCTTGTGATTTGATCATTGGTGCCACCCCCGTGCTCACCGTCAATGTTCTCAACTTGTCATTTCTCTTTCTCGCCTCTTGTTACCATTCTATTTTCTCTGCAAGGTAACCATCCAAACCATCCTTTTAAAACTTTTCCATCTCACAAATTTTCTACCTTCTTCATCCTCTTATTGCTAGATTTTGACCTTGCTTCGATCATCATCCCAATCTTGTTCCTCTATTCTCAGCCGAAACCAGCTTCGTTCCGACCCTCCGCATTTAAAAAAAATCCCCTTTTTTGGCACAGACAAAACTCACCTTTTTCTTTCCGATGTTGTTCATTTCCCCTTTGAAAGAAAGACACCTCACCTACCTCTCTTCTATCCCTTCACCTTTGTTCCTTCTCCAATCATAGTTCTATCCCTTTCTTTTGTTGTTTGGAACCACCGTGTTTGTAGGTTTGTCACAAAAGAGTGTTGTGGCCGTGACATTTGTTTCGGTCGTAACACCTATCTCGGCCACTACAAACATATTACTCATGACACTTTTTTACCCCTTTACAATAAAATGTATCGGTCGTAATGGTTGTTTTGACATTTTGACCACGACATCTATTTCAGTCATAACACAATTTTCGACTGCTACACATGTTACAGTTGAAACACTCTATTTAATTGTTGGTCATAACACTAATCACTTTCTTTCTTAATCAATGATTGTAAGTATATATATGATGTTAGTATAATTTTCACCCCCTATTCGTAATTCCTAGCTCTGAAAGTGATATAAAATTCTATTTCGACTGCTATACCTGAGACCAGTAGTGGTCAACACACTTTGACATGCCTTGTGTTTTAACTGAGACATATAGTGATCTATCTCAACCGATACACTCATATTATATGTCTAAATATATGAAAAACTCCTAATAATTAAATTTATAGAATGTCGACCACCAACCCTAACACCATGACCAAGAAAGAAGAATCCCTGGAGGGAGCACAGAAGGCCTTGGAGTCAGTCACCAAGGTTTTGAATGACTACCCCAACCTGTCATCACATAAGAAACTCCAGTTGGAGCTGCTCTAGAAGAAGTACTAGTACCTCTTGGCCCATAATTCTCTACCAGAGATAGAGGACACTTAGAGTGATGTAGAATAGAGACATCTGAATATGTCTTTGAACAAGAAGGGAGGCGAAAGGTGGCAGTTCCAATGGAAGATAGAACCAAGAAACAAAAGAAGGCTGACGCAAATTTATCGTCCGCAGAAACGCAAGTGAACGCATCAAAGTAGTACAAGCCTTTGTGAGGCCCGAGTCAAACTCAGGGATACGTGAAATCGTCGGGGACTCCTACTAACTACTCGCGATCAGCTAAGCCGATTAAATAGTTGAGAGTTGTTGTTAAAATTAAAAGAAAATAAAAACAAAACAATCAATCGATTAAATGTTGGTTTAATCAATTCAAAAGAAGATCTTTAGGGTTGTGGTTTCACCGCGGGTTTTCATTGTATTAAATTCTATATAGCTACTCAATTTTATCTCTCTATCCGGGTAGTGGCCTGAAATCAGAATTGCCCATTGTCGTGGTACAATTCACTACCTATGTCTAGGTCGGTTCCACCGTCGTAGTAACCTATACCCTAAACTAGGTGTATTAGGAATGACCTCTCGGTATCCACCATTAATCTTACACCACCTTGTTCAAGGGATTTGTCAATTAATGTAAATTCTATCTCTTTTCAACTGTTAATTCTTCTTTCAAAGCAATTAAGGGCATTAGGTTATTATTATGGTGATCAAGCATAACAATATATTGGAGAAAACGAAATTATACCACGAATTTAAGAGATAAGATATGAATTACTATTATAAAATCATCATACAATGAATCCCCGAGCTACTCCTGGTCCTAAAGACAAAGGGCATTAGCCCCACATGTTCATTCCAGAGTACAATGTGGAGAAGAAAAAGGGAAACATGAAGGAAAACGTGATTGAGTGATTAAACCCCTGAACAGAGAAGGTCTAATCGATCCTTGGCGTGGAATCCGCGTTCTCCCGCTTTTCGGTGGTGGAATTCATCTTCTTCATCATCCAGATTGGCTGGGGCATGCTCTCGTGCTCCGTTCTTCTCTCCTTCCTCTCCAGGATGTGTGCAACAACTAATGACGTCCTCTCCGAGTCAAGGGCGCCGTCATTAGGTATATCTCCCGAATTAGGTCGCCAATTAACCACGGCCGTCCGATTAAGATTAATCTGAAACAAACTCATATCTGATGGTGTCGATACCATCGACGCGGGTCGATGGTATCGACCTAGCATGATAGCAGAAATCCTTCTTTTCTTTCGTCTGTGCGCCTGATGTCATCTCGATACCATCGACGCGTGTCGATGGTATCGACGAACCTGTAGCGACGGTTTTGTCATTTTGTGTCACTGTAGCTCCACCAGTCGATAGTATCGACGCACTTCTCACCAGCAACCTGATGGTATCTCGATACCATCGACATCCCTGTCGATAGTATCGACTTTCTTCTGGTCCTTACGGCTGGCAACCTGTGGTCCGGTCGATGGTATTGACCACCGTCGATGGTATCGTTGGCAGTAGATACTTGTTTTTCCTAAAATTAACACACGGAACCACATAAATCCACATAAAATATATTCTTTCGATAATTAATACTCAAAATGCTTAAATAAAGGGAATTTGACATAAAGAAGTAGCATATACCAAAATGAATGAATTATGCAACATTAACCATTAAAATGACTAATAAATGCATAAAACACCTATCAAACAAGTCTATAAATGCGACTCAAAATCATCGCATCAAAGGCTATGGAGGAGACATCAAAGAATACAAGGCAAGATGCAGAGTCACCAGAAAAGGAGGTGCATGATGTGGATAAGGAGGCACCTATAAAAGAACTAGAAATTTTCATGCCCAGAGATCAAACACATCAATCTCACTTCGACATGATGTTGAGGATGAAAACCTTCAAGCCTGCATGATATTTAGATGTCCAGGACTTCAAGAATCTAGGCATCTACAATAGGGTCACTGAGTTCTTGGCTAGAGCTAATTAGCACATCCTATGCATAGTAGAGGCTCCATCACTATCGAACTTGACAGCCAAATTTATGTAATCGCTAGACAAGATACCTATCAGTGATGCATAATGCAAAGATGTTGGAGGGGAGTTCAAGATGGAGGTCAGAATGGGAGGCAAGAACCACTACATCACTAAAGCCATCCTAAACACCATCTTCACCAATACCCTATAGGAAGCTCAAGCTTACTCACAAGACCCCAGTGATAAAGAGGTTGTAGGATACAACTCCCACAAAGTATGGAGGATGTTGACTGGGGGCCTGAACACAACCTAAGAAAGTGCAAGGCTTCACTAGTTACTTTCTATTATGTTAGGGTTTCCCAAAAGATAACTTCCACCACCGTCTATACAAGATCAGAGACAAGGGTGTCTAAGGAAGACCTGTTCCTGATATTTTCGATGCTGAACACAAAACTAGTGAACATCGATAGAATACTAATAGACAAATTATCAGCTGTCGTGGGGCCATATGCAAAGAAGATCAAGGATTTCTACATGGGAGGGTAGATAGCCTGTATTGCTTCCTACTATATGAAGAAGGAGCAATTACAAAAGTACAAGGCCGCTGAGGGACACATGGAGATCAACATCAAGTCCCTAGTAAATGTTGGCATCCTTGCCCAGAAAGGTGAGAGGTTCTTCTACATGCCAAGCAACTCAAGGTTGCTTCTGCAAGTTCCAAAAATGGCATACTATGACGCTGATAAACTGCAACCAATTATTGATGAAATTGATAAAATGCACTCCAACGTTATCAAGTGGCATGAAGATACTACGTTTCTTGTTGGGACAGAACTGGATCCTGAATAAGTGTTGGAAACAAAACAACACCGACCAGAGAAGAGGAAGAAACTAGAAATCCAACCACGTCAAGAGAAGGTGGCAGAACCCCAATTCTCTAGAAGAATAGAAACTACAAAGCCCCTACCTCTGGTGGATGAACCTAGTAATGATGATGAAGGGTTCTCCAATGCACCTTCCTATTCCCCTGTGGCAACTAAAATGGCTGAGTTTCCCGCAGAAGAATAAAGTAGTGGTCTTGTAGATAAGATGATTAAGGAACAACATGTCACTGTCATGATGCTTGAGGCTGTAAAAGAAGTTGAGCAAGCTCATACCACATCTTCCACAAACATAGAAAATCCTGAAGAGTCGCAGGTGAAACAAGCAACACTTGACACACAAGAATATGTAATTGTTGTGATCTCCCCTTCTGTAGACAATGCATCTCCTGTGATACCATGGCAACTTACAATGAATGTCAGACAAGACACCAACATAATACAAGAAGATGCACAAGAAACATCTATGAAACCAATACACCGTCAACAACAAACCAACTCCCATGAGGAAGTCTACACGATCACATCACCAACACAAAGGACTTTTTATCTAATAGAGGCTACAACAACCACCAGGAGTGAATAATTGCACTTCCCACAAACCTAAGATAATGAACATAATTGATTAGACTTGGTAGAAATTTTGGGGAAAGCAAAACATGCATGAAATCTAGAGTAAAGATGAGATACACACTTGATGATAGTCTCATTTGAATTCATGGCCATGAACATGTTCGATTGAGAATTGATAACATAGACTTTGATAATACAACTTGTTCTCATATGAAGATATGAATAAAAGCCCTATGAAGGGACACTAAGGGATGGGTAAACCCTAATGTTGTGATGATGTCGTAATACAATATTAAAACACAGAGTAATATGTATATATATGAGATGAGTACACCATGATGATGATAACCTAAGTGTGCATCCCATTGTAGAGAATGTCATGATAACCATGGTTAAATACCTAGACCTGATGGTTTTAGACTTGACTCTTAATTATAATCTTGGACAAATTTCGAGGATAAAATTTCTTATAAGGAGCGAAGGATGTGACAACCTTGATTTTCTCTCTCTCCTCTATTGTATTCCTCTCTCATCAATTATCTCTTACTCAATTTGGCATTAGTTTCATAATTGAATAGTTGTGATGTTCCAATTTGGCAACTACAATGGTCAATTTCGCAATGTGTGACTTCAATTTGTACATTTAAACTAAGTATCTTGCTATATCATGTCACCATCTTGTATCTAATTTCGAACCTCAACACCATGATATTTTGTTTTTCTAATATGCACCACGTTTTAGTGACTCAATTACAAATTCAACGGCACAAAAATCGAAGGCTCCTAGCCCAAGATATGATCATTTGAATTTAGCTCAATTTGCACATGTATTGATCAATTTTATTGGGATTTTGAGCTTATTGGGCCCTTTTTACCCATGGCCCATCCGCCTAGCCTATTTGGGGTAAAAGGGGCGCATATCTTCACTACCCTTGGATCTTGAGAAGACCACCATGATCTAAAAATATGACCATCCAACTGCTTACCCGCTCCATACCCTTCCTCTTCAGGAAATGAGCTTGCGCCTAGGGAGGTTGCTCAGACCTCCACCCCAAATACAAAAATGAAAGTGAGGGGAAGAGGGGATTGAACCCTAGATTTGCTCCTATATAAACCTCACATCTCCATACTTTGTCCCTCTTCTCTTCTTTTCCCATGCTTGGCCATACTCGACCCACTCTACTTCACGCCCAAATACCTGCTCGGACATGGGGTCTGCCGCAACCGCCAAGGGAAGCAAGAGCAGGAGCTCCTTGCGACTCCACGACACCATGACCACTCATCGGCGATGCTCCAGTGGGGGGGCTACCCTGATCACTGGCAGCTCTCTTCTTCCTCTCCATCGGCGAGTAGGGGTGCTGCAAACCGCCCATGTTCCTCCTATGTTCAGAATAGGGGAATCATGACGACTGAAAGCGGGCTGGAGTGTGGGCCGTCGATCCATCCTGGAGCCACGCTGGACTCAGTGACGAACGACTAGGATCACTCGAACCGCCAGCCATCCCAGGTCAAAGCAGTCAAACCCAAACCTAGGGAAGCCATATGACATGCATCGTAGGATTGATGGATAGACGGTGCTCCCACATCAAACAAATGGTATTTTTTCAGTTAATGAAGTGGTAACATTGAACTGATTTCTATATAGTTTTAATGCATCCATTCAAAAATGCATCACTCTCAACTCCTATGGCCAAAGTATACAAAATTATATATCAAATTGATCCTATCAAAAAGATATACACAATGGACTAAGTTTTAGGGTCTAATTCCATAGGTTGTTCCCTATTTTCCAAAAGATGCATACTTTAATCATTTGGAGTACAGTTGATTTATGATTTTGATGCAAACTTGGATCTTGATTACGCAATCTACCCTATGATCCTTAAATTAGTGCCTATGATGAATACTTGAACTGAATGAAGGTCCAACTCTCCCTATTGCTCATAAATGACTCCTTCTTGTACATATGTGCCTAGTTTGGACTGTAATGATGAACTTTGCCCTAGATTGCTAATCTTGTTTCTAATGGTCAACCACCTAATCTTATTATGTATTTCTAATCAATTAATGTTTCTGATCTAAATTATCTTTAGGTTTGGACCTCTGGACTTGAGGAATCATGATCTAGGGTGCTCTATTGTGAGTCTTTTGACCCTAGAATGCATGTAAATGCCTTAAACCTTGATATGATCATAGAAAGTGCATGGAATGTCATAATGGCATGAAACTCGAAACAAAACATCATGATGACCTATAAATCTATATGAGATCATCTAATGTACTATAGCCAACCTTGAACCCAACTTGGCCAAAACCCTAAAATGAAGATAATCAGGGTTAATGATGAGAATCTAATGTATATATGCAATCTTATTCTTAATCAGGTTTGGCATGTGGCTAGATGGTGAAGGATATGTTAGGTTATGAAATCACTAAATCAGGTATGTGCCTTATCTAGTTATATGAATATCACTTTCTTGCTTGAAAAGACATGTATTGTATGCTTGTTTGTTTACTTGCTAAAATATTGCCATGTAGTATTTCTATGTCTTACTCGATGTTTGCCTCGTCAGTTTTATAACTTGAAAACATATATATATATATAGAACTCCATTATAATATTGTTGACAAAGGGTTAGCTCTAGGCTAAGGCCTTGAGGTACCTCTCGTATAAAAGGGTTAGATAATCCTGAACACCCTTACAGACCCTTCCGATGGGAAGATGGTCAAAGGCCTTAAACATGCTTGATATTGTTGGTATACTGGAGTGAAATGACATAAAATATGGTTTCACATTTTGTTAAATAGTTAACATGTTTATTCTTGTTCGTTTAGTCTTGAAACCTTTTCAAATTATGCAAAGCTTATACATGTATGTATCTTTCTGCCCCATACTCAACACCTTATGTGTTGACTCATTTCTCGTATTTTGTTTTTAGGTTCAGAGATGGCTAGAAGGCTGATCGGCTTGGTGAGCTATGCCAGGTGTACTGTTTGTAAGATCCAGATTTAGTGCACAAGAATGACTTGTACCTTGACTCTGGAAATATGTAAGTGAATTCATGAATATAATGCATTTTGTATAATTTATACATGTTGAATGTTGAGACTGTGTTGGTGACTTTATCTTGTTATCTGGTCATGTGTGCTTAGCTTTACACTTCTGTATGTTACCTTTGGTATTAGTTTGGTTCATGGGACTGGGATTCTGGTTTCGTGGCATTGACGCCCATCCTTCTTTCCAAGAAGTTGCCCTGACTATCTCAACAAGATCAATCCATAGGGTCTTCAGATATTCTTGCCATGTTTTCTTTTTAGGAAAGGGAACTCTCGTGTGAAGCCAACATGGTATCACATTTGAGGGCATCACTGGATCATTGGAGAAGCTGTGATCCTAGATCATTTCCATAGCATAGACACCACATAGGACATGTAGATCTTCATTGTAGAGGTCTTCTAGAAGCATTTCCTTTTTCATTTCTTCCATAATTCTTAACACAATGAAAGAACAATCTCCTATCCCTGCCTCTTCCTGAGGTACCTTCTTACAGATAGAGAATTGTTTCCAGGCTCCCTGGCGGCGGTCCCCTACTGTTTGGATTGCACATAGTAGACACAATGGTTCCTTCAGGTTATCCATGACTTTCTTCCTTTTGTAGATCAGGGAAGTGATGTACAACTCAACGACACATACATTATACACTATGGTACGACGCTCATATAAATTCACAACTATTGAGTCAGTGATTTCCTGTCCTCATAGGCAGGGTTACAAACTGGGCTTCTTCCATGTTCACATCCCGTTGCAATTCTTTGACATTTTTATAATTAAACCTCTGATCAAATAGACAACCTACTAGATGAGTTGTTCCATTGAACATCGATTGCACTTTCTCAGGGTGAAGGAACTCTTCAAGCAGTGTTGTACAGGGTACTTTAAATAACTTCTTGTGAATGTGTGCTCGCTTTGAAAAGATTCCTTTAAAGTGTTCCCTACTTAGAGACCTTCCTTTTTTATGATATAGAATGTTTGTACCTAGAAGGTTGTCATCTAGAACATCTTCCAAGACATGGACATCCCTGCATGTTATGCTAGAGAGTGAGACCATGTCCATGCCCACCATCTTGCATGGGAAAGGTGGAGCAGAACCCAACTCTTCTTGAGTAGAAAATGGGCTTCACTTTGTAGATGAGTCATTGATAACGAATGAAGTGAGGCCGCCTTCATCATCCTCGAAAGTTCCTTCTCCCTCTACTTGTATAGGAGAAGTTGGGGTAGCATGAGTAGGGGTCAGCTCTTCAGTAATCTTCTTCACCTGTGGCTCAGCTTGTACCACATTGTTGGCAGTAGTTTCTTTAATGGACTCCTCTAGGAATTGGTTTTCCTCTGATGGCAACTCAAGCGTTGTTTCATTTAGTTCTACTAAAGTGTTGGCCATATTTCCATCATATATGATGTTGTTGTGTTCATTGTGTGCATGTTCTTGGAGGTAGACAACGCAAATATCATGCCAATGTTCATTTCATCTAGGATTTTAATTAGACTTGTTATCTCACTAGATGTTTCCTTATCAGAACTGGAGGCCGCTTGACCGGTGGTGCATTTTTTCAGTTTCTCTTCCCATATTGTCTCATCTTGTGTTGGATGAGAGTTCAAATCGAACTCATGTACATTGTTGCTCCTCCTGTGTTTCTTGTACTTCTACTAATCATGTTCATTTGAGTTATGTCCCCTAAGACAATTGTCATGTCAAGTTGCTCATTTTTTTGGGTGCGAGATTAGGCATGTTACCCATGATTATTCATGCTAAGATCTTATGACATCATCATATCAATTTCATTATTTCAAGGCTACATTTTTTATGTATAGTATGATTTCATACTAGGTCTAGCTTATGAGAGTGGCTCATTGCACATATCAAGATTTTAACTTAAGTGATATTTTTTCATGTATCAAGCGTCATTCAAGAAACAACATTATCATCAATGAAAAGGTTTTGAAACTTTCTCACTTGTATCCGAGAAGAGCTCCACAAGCTCAAACCACTCAAGCTAAGATGTATATATGTTCAACAAGACATGCTAACCACATCTTTCTACCAATAACAGAAAATTTCTACCCAACTTTCGAGAAACAAGAGTAACCACTAGATTCCTTTATAAACAACTATAACCCATGTATGAGGCTCATCATGGATATCAGACATCATGTACATCATCTTAGGGTCTTGGGACATCTCCCTCACCTATATAGCAAGCATCAAATATTCAATTGCCTCTTTCTCTAGGGTTAGATATTTTCATAGGACATCTAGGGTTCAACATTTTCAAGGAAACCGTCCACTAGGTCACTCAACTCATATACTTAGAAGTATTCTAGCTAGGGACTCATCATCAAGTATTTCATCATTCATATTATTCAACATTTCAAATATTTTGGTGTTTAGGTACTCTAACCTTCTCCTGATACGGGTCAACTCATATCAACAGGTCACCCTATTCAAATGTCCCATGTCGAAGGTCCTTCTTTGTAAAGAAATTGAGGCCCCTATTTGTCTCAAACTATATGTCAGATATCATATCTCAACACGCACAAGACTAGGTACAAGTAAACATTCCAACCCACTAGCTATGTCTAGCACATCAACCAATTCATATGTATCAACAAGGTGCTAGGTCTAGTTAGGGTTGCATGGTCAAACTCATTTCATATCATCAAACTACCCTCTCAAGGACAAACTTGGGTCTTATCAACATCAACATCATCATCAATAACATTATCATCATCTTAGGTTTCTAGGTTACTCACTTGCCTAACCTATATCATGGCTCTAGACAACTCTAGAGACTATTACTATCATCTAAACTCTCATCTAGACTTGATGTTACATCCCTTTCTCTTAGGTTACATAGACAGTCACTGCCTTTCTTGGTGTGGTAACATTTTTCATAGCTACATATACTAGTACTTGAAATAGATTTTCTCCAACATTGAAACATTCGATGAAAACCACCATACTCCATTCGAATAAAACCAAAACCAAAATGAGTTACCACACTCATTAGGCAGTCTAGTATCATGATACCTAGTGAACTAGAAAGAACATGGTGCACACTTGTGTAGACATCCTAAGCACATGTCACAAATCATGTCTAGGGAGGTAATTTACACAAGTCTACACCTAGTTCTAGAACATCTAGGTTCTAACCTAGAGGCTAAGTCAATTTAATCCACAAGGATATTTCATTGTGTTTCAAGGGTTGAGATGCAAAGTGAGTTTAGTTTGTGTTTCATGTGAGCAATGTTTGGTGTAGTTATTGTTCATGCTCTGATACCATCTGTCACGGAATCAAAATCCTAGTCCCATGAACCAAATGAATACCAAAGGCAACATGTGGAAGCGTAAAGCTTAGCACAGATGAACAAATAACAAGATAAAGGCACCAACACAGTCTCAACATTCAACAAGTACAAATTATAAAAATGCATTATATTCATGAATTTAGTTACATATTTCCAGAGTCAAGGTACAAGTCATTCATGTTCACTAAATATGGATTTTACAACAAGTACACCTAGCATAGATCACCAAGCCCATCAGCCTTCTAGCCATCTCTGAACCTAAAAACAAAATATGAGAAATGGGTCAACACACGAGGTGTTGAGTATGGGGAAGAAAGATACATATATGTATAAGCTTTGCATAATTTGAAAATATTTCAAGACTAAACGAACAAGAATAAACATGTTAACTGTTTAACAAAATGTGAAACCATATTTAATGTCATTTCACTCCATTATACCAACAATATCAAGCATGTTTAAGGCCTTTGACCATCTTCCCGTCGGAAAGGTCTGTAAGGGTGCTCAAGATTAGCTAACCCTTTTATACGAGAGGCACATCAAGGCCATTTCTAGAAGATAACCCTTTATCAACAATATTATAATGGATTTATATATATATATATGTGTGTGTGTGTGTGTGTTCAAGTTATAAAACCGACGCGGAAAACATCGAGTAAGACATAGTAATACTACATGGCAATATTTGAGCATGTAAACAAACAAGCATAAAATACATGTCTTTTCAAGCAAGAAAGCGATGTTCATATAACTAGATAAGGCCCATACCTGATTCAAAGATTTCATAACCTAACATATCCTTCACCATCTAGCCACATGCCAAACCGGATTAAGAATAAGATTGCATATATACATTAGATTCTCATCATTAACCCTAATTATCTTCATTTTAGGGTTTTGGCCAAATTGGTTTCAAGGTTGGTTCAAGTACATTAGATGATCTCATATTGATTTAGAGGTCATCATGATGGTGTGTTTCGAGTTTCATGCCATTATGACGTTCCATGCACTTTCTATGATCATATCAAGGTTTAAGGCATTTACATGCATTCTAGGGTCAAAAGACTCACAATAGAGCACCCTAGATCATGATTCCTCAAGTAAAGAGGTCCAAACCTACAAATGATTTAGATCAGCAACATTAATTCATTAGAAATACATAATAAGATTAGGTGGTTGACCATTAGCAACAAGATTAGCAATCTAGGGAAAAGTTCATCATTAAAGTCCAAACTAGGCACATATGTACAAGAAGGAGTTATTTATGAGCAATAGGGAGAGTAGGACCTTCATTCAGTTCAAGTAGACATCATAGGCACTGATTTAAGGATCATAGGGTAGATTGAGTAATCAAGATCCAAGTTTGCATCAAAATCATAAATCAACTATACTCTAAATGATTAAAGTATGCATCTTTTGGGAAAATAGGGAACAACCTATGGAATCAGACCCTCCAACTTAGTCCATTGTGTAGATCTTTTCGAAAGGATCAATTTGATATACAATTTTGTGCACTTTGGCCATAGGAGTTGAGAGTTATACATTTTTGAATGCATGCATTAAAACTATATAGAAATTAGTTCATGTTACCATTTCATTAACTGAAAAAATGCCTTCTGTTCGATGTGGGAGAACTTTGGATCCATCAATCATGCGATGCGCATCATATGGCTTCCCTAGGTGTGGGTTTGATTTCTTTAACCTGGGATGGATGGCGGTTCGGGTGATCGTAGCCGTTCGTCGTTGGGTCTAGCGTGGCTCCAGGACGGATCGACGACCCACACTCCAGTCCACGTTCAGTCGTCACGATTCCCCTGTTCTGAATAGAGGAGGAACATGGGTAGTTTGCAGCACCCCTACACGCCGGTGGAGAGGAAGAAGAGAGCTTCCAGTGATCGGGGTAGCCTCCCCACTGGAGCATCGCCAGCGAGCGGCCATGGTGTCGTGGAGTCGCAAGGAGCTCCTGCTCTTGCTTCCCTTGGCGGCTGCGACAGACCCCAGGTCGGAGCAGGTATTTGGGCGTGAAGTAGAGCAGGTGGAGTACGGCCAAGAATGGGGAAAGAAGAGAAGAGGGGTAAAGGATGGAGATATGAGGTTTATATAGGAGCAAATCTAGGGTTCAATCCCCTCTTCCCCTCACTTTCATTTCCGGATTTGGGGTGGAGGTCCGAGCAGCCTCCCGAGCCGCAGGCTCGTTTCTTGAAGAGGAAGGGTATGGAGTGGGTAAGCAGTTGGATTGTCATATTTTTAGATCATGGTGGTCTTCTCAAGATCCAAGGGTAGTGAAGATCCACGCCCCTTTTACCCCAAATAGGCTAGGCGGATGGGCCATGGGTAAAAGGGCCCAATAAGCTCAAAATCCCAATAAAATTGATCAATACATGTGCTAATTGAGCTAAATTCAAATGATCATATCTTGGTCTAGGAGCCTTTGATTTTTGTGCCATTGAATTTGTAATTGAGTCACTAAAACGTGGTGCATATTATAAAGACATAATGTCATGGTGTTGAGGTTCGAAATTAGATACAAGACCATGACATGATATAGCAAGATACTTAGTTTAAAAGTACAAATTGAAGTCACACATTGCAAAATTGACCATTGTAGTCACCAAATTGGAACATCACAACTATACAATTATGAAACTAATGCCAAATTGAGTAAGAGATAATTGATGAGAGAGGAGTACAATAGAGGAGAGAGAGAAAATCGAGGTTGTCACAGTCAAACAGTCAGCCCTATGGAATCCACTCAGAATAAATAACAACAAACTTAGGTTGTAGATGAGCAAGAAGTCACCCCCATAGATAATAAAGAGAAAGAAGAACCTGCTAATAATGAGCCTGAAGAGGGAGAAATTAATGAAGGTGATATTCCCAAAATCAAGTTAGATGGGCTAGCAGGGGAGATAGGTCCTACTTTCCAAAACTTTGATAGGCATGTCACTGGAATCTTTGCAACTGTAGATGAATTTCCAGAAGGAAGGCGATATCATAGGAGATGTAATCATTGAGAGGCATGTCATCTGTGTGCAAAAGGATGACCTCTGTGAAATTTTGAAAACATGAGGGTACCTTTCAATGATTATAATGTCACCAATCACTAATGGGAGACAACATGCCAAATGTGCACATGGCATACTTCTTGCTTATCAACGACATTCCAAAAGATAAGAAACTAGGCAAAAAATAACACTTGTAGCTACGTTTGACAAACTCTCTTCCAAACTATGTATTGTAACGTATTCTACATGATAACCATTGGACTCTCCTAGTAGTCAATTTCATAGTGAAAATTGTGATTCTATACGACATTTCAGATTCAACCTTCACACCAAACAAATGCACAAACATGACTATTGTGAAGACGCCTATAGAAGAGAAAGTAGCTACATGAGCAGAAGTAATCATTGAGATAATCCATATTCAAGGAAAGGGATACATGCATAAAAAGGGAAAAGACTTCAAAAAGACACAATCCTGCCACAAAAGCCCAAAACAAATGCACTTATCCAACGATTACAGATTCTACCGCCTGACATGGATGAAAACCCTAGCCCTAATGATCACGAAGATTGAAAACATGCAACATAAACAATATCACACACTCCATGGAATATACGCCAACATGCTCTTGCAATCAAAATGGGAAATCAATGAAAACCAACAAAAATAAAATAAGCATGTTTATACCTACAACTTCATTTTTTACACTCTCAGACAGAGTGAATGATAAGTTTGGGGGAGGAGTTACAAATGGGAATGAGAGGTACAATTTTATCACTTAAGTTTAATTTCAAGTTGTACAAATTCTTACTTTTACCTCTATAGTATTGGAATTTTTCAAACAATTTTGAAAATTTTGAATAATCTTGAACAAACTCTAGCTATAGTTCATAGTTTTAAACATTTCTCTATGTGATTCAACTTTTCCTTTTCTTAGACTTGTTTTTCCTTTATCTACCTTTTAGCATAACCATTTTTGGAGTGGTGCAAATGAGCAACTATTTCATGTAAAAAGAAAATAACACAACAATACAATTTTACTCCATTCTTACAACAAAGTGTCATGTAAAGGCAGAAGAACACCCCTGAATATATGGAACCCCTAGAAATAAAGAGGACTTTACCAACCAAACTTCTGACCAATCTTCCTAGACTGATAGTACTAGCTAGAAAGTCTACATTTCCAACAAGAAGGAAACATATACCCCTTCTAGTTTTAATTATCCCCGCTTTGGGATGAAAAGAGGCTTTAACACCCAAAAATCCTACCATCCCCTTTCCCAAGCCTGAGAGCAGAATGAAAATCCAAAAAGAAAAAAAAATCATGAATGTTGTGCCTAAAAAGATGCCGAAGGATTCCACATGGCTAGTGTTTTGCTACACTCATGAATGCAAATATGTCATTCCTGTAAGTGGAATCTTGAACCCAAGTTATACCCATATGAATTCCAAATCAACCCTCACAGAATCACCTGAAACTACATCATGTCCCACTTAGGAAACACTATCTTTATGGCATCCCTTTTTCGATGTAAACTGAGGGGTGTAGCAAAACACTGAAAGCTTGACCTACCCAAACATTATAGCTTTGGCACAACCAAAATAAAGGTAGGGTGTGAATGCTACCCCTTGCTAGAATCATTTATAAGTATAGCTAGAAACCAAGGGTAGGAAGATCATTGCAGAGAAGAGTCCTTTATTACATAAGGAAGTGGCTTGGGTACAAAGTGACATAACTCTGGAAATAAAGGGGGAGATGGAAGTTTGGGCACTGAGCCAAGCCTATAATGTATCCATGTAGATCACTACCAATGCATCTCCATCACGACTGCAACAACTATGTGTCGACAAATGTCCTGACCGTGATAGGTACATAGGTGTATCAGACGAGACACACAGATGCTCAGTGTCACGACCCAACACAACTGTGCATCATGATCTCATGTCATGTTAAGGTCTTGGTTGCAACAACGCATTTAGGAGGCAAAAACCATCATGACCGCAACAATATTCACGGCTGAAACAACAATCACAACCATGATAGATATGAAGGTTGAAGAATTCATCGTGACCAGACCAGTATTGTGACTAGTACTAGGTGTTGACTGCAACCCCAATTTCTACCAAGGTGTGGATGCAACGAAACACTTGTTACGATTGCTACGCATGTCATGACCACAACACTAGTAGAAGTCATGACGTATGTAGTGACTGCTACATCTAGACTGATGTCAGTGAATGATGCCTATAAATAGTCTCCCAACTCCACACATTGGATGGGTAGGGGGATCATCAAGAGCAAAAAAGTGTTGTCAAACTCCAAAGCCATTCTCATTCATCTCCGTTGGTTATACATCTCTAAGCACAAAAGTTAGAGGAGAGAGAAGATCTACCTCTTCGAGAAATAAGGAGTTGACATCTTCCATGCCGGTACGAGATCTAGATCTAACAAAGTATAGTTGGTGTATTGCCTTATCCCTTTTCTAGATCTATTATCTTCATCACGTTGTACCTTGCCCCTCTTCATTATTCTTGATGTATCTACACTTTTGTGACATTGAGATGTTTCCCATTAACATGTGTGACTAAACACCTAACTTGGGTTGGGAGTAGCCACGAAGTATCTCCCAACATGTATATACTTGCATCCCTTTGAATATATATATATGCCCCTAGAAGGATTATCTCCATACTTTTATTCTTAACGCTTCACTTGTAATCTTATCTACCATCTTGTGATATTTGTTTTCAGTGCCTCGAGATTGTAGTGCTAGCCTTATCTAATGTTATGAAGTAGTATGAAGCATAACAATGTTGGAATACTAAAGTTGATAGTCATATGGTTTGCCCTGTGGTTGTTTGTTTGTCATCTCAAGAGAGAGACAACCTTACAATCTAGATTGATAGAGGATGGAATAGACATATATTATGATTGTTTGTAATCTTCCTAAGGGTATACAAAGTGGTGTGAGTTTTGCTTGTTGGTTAGAGATCTTAGTAGGTGAAACTCGATCCAAGTTCCCTTCCATACTGTGGTTAATTATTTCTTGTTTGACCTTATTTTCTTGTTTTTTTTCTTACTTCTACTTTTATTATTTTGTTTGGAGTAACATATCTCCTTAGGGAACACCATCTTGATCTATCTTTTGAGTTGGTATATTTGAGTCTAAGGCTTTACATTTCTAGCACATACCAACCTTGTCTATGTGGTTTGACCCAGATATACTACATTGGACCCCGTATAATAGTTGCAGGGGCCTGACTGTCAGCTTATAAATCTAAGAGTCTAACTACTCTTGATCAACTCCATTTTAGACGTCATATTTAGGCCAATCACTAGGCATAGGTCTTTGCTTGTGATGTCATAATAGATTACAAACATTCACTACCAAGGTAATTCTGGACCTATAGGGTCACACACATAGGATACACTCAGATTAAAGGAGTTTATTGATTTATGTTGTTTAGATTGATTTCAAAAGGTGTCTAGATATTCAATTAAACAACTGAGGTTTAAAATTGACTGATTAGACTCTGAACCAACTAGTTCAAGTGTTGAACCGAACTATTGGGGTGTCAGGTCAATTGGAGAAATATTGGTTGAACTTTTCCAAAAGTGATCAAGTGAAATGACTATTTCACTTGTGAAATGACAATTTCATTATATGAGACAACCGATTCATCCTCTGGGTCACCCGATTTAGTTTCCAATTTGATTAGAACAAGGATTGATGCTAATGTCATGTTTAGAATCAATCGAGCATTGAATACCAACGTGATTCAGAATAGGAAACAACATGAACTGACCAGTTCATTTAGTGAATCGACCGGCTTATGCATCAACTGACCGGTTGGGTGTGTAAACTTACTAGTTTGTCATTTTTAGGTTCCCAAATATTCAAGATTCCAAGAACCCTGACCCTGGCCTCTACTGTAAATAGAGGGGTACTTGGGGCTTCCCAACACACATAATTGAGAATCAGTTACTCTAACAATTGTTGTCCTATCTGGTTTTGGTGACTAATAGAGAGACCGAGCAAGTCCTACTCATTAATGGGAGGGACAACAAGGGAGAGAACAACTAAGAACATTTGTGGGAGAGCATGTTGGTGACTAGTACACAAACATAAGGGGACAACTCCTTCCCGTCAGCTCTAGTAACTGACGTGGTATTTTGAACGCACTAACAAACTCACTCGGGGTTGAAATCCCTGAGCATTTACCAAAACCAAAGTGCAATAATACCACCTGCAAGAGGACGAGTCTTATCACAGTATAGTTAAGGATCAAACCCAAAGGACAACATTTTTAAGAATCCTTGTCAGTCGAATCTAGCTCAAGTAAAACTAATATTTAAAACGATTTGTTGATTTGAGGTTAATTAATCTAACTGTAGAAAAGTAAAAGATGAGTTAAAGTTGGGTTTAGATCAAAGATATGGAGTCGCTGGGATGGTATCGGGTTTCACCACCACTACACATGCAAACACATTCAATCCCGAACAAACCAGGAAAGATATAACAATCCAAATAGAGCTGCTGCAAAACCCCCCATACAGGCATTAGGTTCGCATAAGCAACACTTTAGGCATCAGATGTCTCGTCACCATCCAGATCACTTTCTTACGTCTCTGAAGAAATCCCATCCTATTTCTAGTTTGGGAGTTAGCCGCAATAATCGATAAGCAAGAAGGCAGTTAATATACGTGGAAACATCGACGATTAACAAGAAGATACAAAATCCAACTAAGGCTGTGAACCCCCTATACAAGCGTTAGGCACTCAAAAGTGTCATCGAAGGCTAGATGGCTCATCCCCTCATGGATCATACACTTACTACCTCAAGGAATCCCATTCTATTTCTAGTTTGGGAGTCAACTTGTTAAACGACATTCAATCCTACATATAGATGTTCTCGCAACATAGGAAGAACAAAGATGAAATCAAACAATTAACCAAACTAAGAACATAACGGTTAACGATGAAATGAAGAGTTATATACATTGCCATGGACAATTTAACAATATAACATATTTGAATGGGCAGCGGGGCTAGTCCCCGCACCCTAGCGAAAAGGTACTACTCGCTCATGATGCGAGAAACAAGAAGAATGAGAAAGAGAGAGAAATCTGCCATAGACTCGGTGAAGAAGGTAGTCACAACTCGGTGAAGTAGATACGGCCTCTTACGTCATATCGGAGTAGATCTGGATGCGAACAAGAGTTGCCAAGACAGATCGGACAATCTCCCTTGCTCTATATTTCTTCTCTCCTCAACCTCGTTGGTTGCAATACAGGCAGTAGGTGAAATGAAACTGGCACAGATTGGACTGGTTTCAGATCAGATCTATATACAGGCAGCCTTTCGGCGTCCCAGAACCCCCATTCAAGTGAGGACCCTTGGGGTCCTATTTATAGGAACATGACAGACCCTTAAATGGTCTTGGATCTTGAGATATTTTCTTTCTCAAATGGTTTACTACTGTTATGGGAAAACGATCTGGCCAAAAAAATCTTCTCCAAACCATCTTCACTGCTTTGACTTTTTCTTCATGCAGTTTACTCTATTTGGCCCCCAAACAGTCTGTAGACTGTTTGCTATCAAAGCTGGGCAAAAGATCCTGGATAGAGGCAAACAGTTTGTAAACTGTTTGCTAGAAAACAGTCATCGCTTCGGTCAACAAACGATCTTGGCTCTCACATTTTGAGAGAGCAAATTAGACTAAACAGTCTCACAAACCGTTTGCTCTCCTCCAAACAGTCTTGAAAATGGAGCAAACGGTCTTTAGCAGCAACAAACCGTTTGTGTACCCATCATGCCCAAACGGTCTTCAGTCAGTTTCCATTCGGTCTCGATGCTTGCTAATCTAAACGGTTTCCAAGCTGCAGCCAAATGATCTGGGATCAAAATCGAGAAAACGGTCCTGCTTCAGTCAATGCTCCGTAAACGAACAACAGACAGTCCGCTTGGTAAATCGATCTAGTAGCCCTCCGATCGATCAAATGATCTTCAGCCTACTTCTGTAGAGGCGACGACCTCAGAGCAAACCCATTTGGTATGTGAACCACCTCCAATCGACCTTGCTCAACAGCTGCAAATGTGTGCTAGTTGGAGGTTGAAGTCGACGCACCACAGCCGTGGTTAGGCACCATGGTTGTGGTAAAGCTGCTGTCCCACGGCCGTGCCGCCTTGCACGGGTGTGGTGGGTGAGAAATCTGGCTCAGATGGCATTGTGCCACAGCCGTGGCATGACACCACGGTCGTGGTGAGGTAGCTGCCACACGGTCGTGCTACCTCGCATGGGTGTGGTGAGTTAGAGCTCAGGCATTGGGGATGATCCACCACGGTCGTGGCCCCACCACATGGTCGTGGTAATGACAGTAGACCACAGACATTTTGGACCACCACGTCCGTGGTTAGGACTCTGCTACGAGGTCTTGAATCCATGTACTGCTCGATTCCTTGCAGCTGGATTATGCTTCCAATCGATCTCTGCTGGTCATACGGTCTTGAGACTGCATGGGCTCAAACGGTCTTGAGACCACATGGGTGGAATTGCTTGGTTAGATTTCTTAATTGGAGCCAGAGATGAAGGTGGACCTTGACTACTTGTTCAACTTTGTCAAAACCTGCGTTAAATGAACAATATTTAGTTAAAACCTTGATAATCGAATCAACTAAGTAGTTTTGCACATTATGATTCATATTGAGTGAAATGGTATGTATAGAGTTGAATTGGTCCCAAAGTGATAATTGAATTTCATGATGAATATACATTCATAAAAATACCCCGAACTTAAACATTGCTCGTCCTCGAGTAACACAAAATCTGAAATAGTCGCCAAATGAATACTTTCAATTCGTGTGATTGCTTCATCTTCACATCACGAATGTTTTCATTCTGCTCAATATGACTCAGTATCTCAAACTCCTTAGACCATTAAACACATCTTACCATATCGTCGTTCTTGAATTCGCTTTCCAATATCACTTCCTCCCCACTTTTTCCGACAACAAGCATGTCAAAGAGTTTTGTAAGAATCCAGAGACACCCACAGAACAACAAGATGCATTTGATCTGACACATGTGTTTTTTCAGGATAGGGTAGGCATTCATTACACCATTAGGTAGAAAATGGAGTGAATGGTGGTATGGAAGGAAGAAATAAATCTCTCCTCTATTCGAATCAAGATTTTTATTTGCTTTGCAATTTCATTTATTGCATTTTTTTGTGCAAATCTCTCCTCTATTCGACTCGAGATTGCATTTCTTTATGTGTACGCTTTGGCATTTTTTGTTTGCAAATCTTTCCTCTATTCGACTCGAGATTGTATTTTTGGTGGTACACCTCTATTTATTTGCGAGGGGTATGGAAGAAGCGGATGAAGAGGGAAGTGGTGTGCCACCCCGCACTTAGGGTTTGGCACATATTCGGCTATTTTTGTTTCTTTTTGATGAATGGAGGGATACGAAGATGATAGAAGAGGTGTAGAAGAGAGTTCAGATCAGAATGCAACTTGATTTACAATTCGGTGCACCGGGTTGTTCTCTTTATCAAACTCTACTCAAATAATGACTTGATGAGGATCCGATGGGGATTTCGTGCTATTGTTCCACAAATCAGTTAGGAAGCACGACGTGTTTGATCCCTATCAGTTTGACAGGCACTTATCATCTTTGCAAAAAGTATCATGAGGTTAGGAATCATAAACTTCACAAGATGATTTCAATCAGAAGACTTGTTTCAAAAAGTGGTCCTTTTGAGGATTTACTTCGATTAAGGAGGATATAATAATTCAAAATGCATAGTAATTTAGTTAGTGACTTTTAATGAAACCAGGAAGTGTCAAAAAGTGTCAAAAAATTCATCAAGTATCTGTTCAATTTCTTTGAAAAACATTAAAGAATTTTGAAAATTTTGAAATTGTTTTATCAAGAATGTGATAGTGAAAACTTAAGTATGAAAAGGATTGGTGTAGGTGGAAAGTGAGGTATGTACCACCCACCCTCCACCCTGAAATTAGAGATTTGCTCGTCCCGATCAAACCTTAAATCCAAGATGGAGGGGGAAATTCATGCCAGAATGACCACCAGGTGTGGTTGTGTTCTGATCAGCGTGCATCGTCTTATCTGAAAATCTCAAAGGTAAAGAGCAATTAGATCTTAAAATTGCATCTTGCGATGCAAATTTTATTTAATGAAGAATTAACTAGAATGTAAAAACAAAATTGAAGAAATATTCTAATTTGAAAAGAAAAGTAAAACAAAATTATTGATCGGGTTGCCTCCCGACAAGCGTCGTTGTTTTATGTCGATGGCTCGACTGAATTCTTCAGCTTCATGGTGGATCCTTAGGATTGGTGAGTTCCAGCATTGTTTGGGTGCCTATGTCAATTGAGGTGAAATATCTCTTTAAGCAGTGACCATTTGGCATAAATTCTCCTGAGTTTTCACTCCATAAAGGGAAAGCACCATGTGGGGACATGCTTTTGACAATGTAAGGTCCAGACCAGTGAGAACAAAGTTTTCTTGGAAATAACTTCAACCTTGAGTTGAATAGCAGAACTTGGTCTCCTACTTGTATGTCTTTGCTTTTTAGATATCCATCGTGCCAAAGTTTTGTGCATTCTTTGTAGATTCGTGCATTCTCATAAGATGTCATCCTGAGTTCATCCAGTTCTTGGAGTTGTAGAATCCTGTCTTGGCCAGCTTCTTTCATATCAAATTTCAGTTGTTTAATTGCCCACCATGCCTTGTGTTCCAGTTCGACTGGTAGGTGACAAGCCTTTCCATATATTAATTGAAAATGTGTAGTCCCGAGAGGAGTTTTATAAGCAGTTCGATAGGCCCATAAGGCATCGTTGATTTTCGTTGCCCAATCCTTTCGATTGCGTCCTACAATTTTTTCCAGAACAACCTTTAGCTGACAGTTAGAGACCTCTACCTATCCACTTGTTTGTGGATGGTAAGGTGAGGCTACCTTATGTGTTACACCATATTTTCTTAGTAAAGCTTCAAAGCTTCTTTCAAGGAAGTGGGGCCCTCCGTCAAATATCACAGTTCGTGGCACTCCAAAACGGGGAAAAATAATATCTTTGAATAATTTGATGATGGGTTTGGAATCACTAGTGACGATTGGTATGGCTTCAACCCATTTTGAGACATAGTCTACCACCACTAGGATGTATGAAAATCCATGAGAAGATGGGAATGGACCCATGTAGTCCACCCCCCAAACATCGAATATCTCTACTTCTTGCCATAGATTCAGCTGCATATCATCTCTCTTTGTTATATTACATGTTCTTTGACATTTGTCGCATGATAGGACAAAATCGTAGGAATCTTTGGATATGGTTGGACAGAAGAATCCGCATTGCAAAACCTTTAAAGTAGTCTTTTTAGAGCTCATATGTCCTCTTACTAGTCCTGAGTGACATTGTTCCAAAATAAGTTGAGCCTCTTCTTCGGCGATACATCGTCTATACAGACCATCGACACCTATTTTAAAAAGGTATGGCTCATCCCAGTGATATTGCTTCACATCATGCATGAACTTCTTCAGGGCATTCCCGGTGCATTGAGGATGGATAACCCCAGCAGCAAGGTAGTTCACAAAATCCGAGTACCATGGCATAGCTTCTGAGGCCTTCATTAGTTGATCATTTGGCAGGGAATCATTGATCAGAATCTTCTCAGTATCTAGAGTGTGGATGCGACTGAGGTGGTCTGCTACAACGTTCTATGTACCCTTCTTATCTCTTATCTCTAAATCAAATTCTTGTAACAGGAGGATCCATCTAATCAACCTGGGTTTTGCATCTGTCTTTGTGAAAAGGTAACGAATGGCATCGTGGTCAGTGTAGACAATAACTTTCGAACCAATTAGGTAGGATCTGAATTTGTCAAAGGCATACACGAATGCTAGTAGTTCTTTCTCGGTAGTTGTATAATTCCTCTGGGCTTCATTGAGAGTTTTTGATGCATAATAGATAACATAGTGTTTCTTCTCTATATATTTCCCTAAAACAGCGCCCATAGCATAATCACTGGCATCGCACATAATTTCAAAAGGATGGTCCCAGTCGGGAGCTCTAATGATGGGGGTGGTTGTAAGGGCCTGCTTCAGTGTGTTGAAGCTTTTGATACATTCTTCATTGAAATTGAAATCAACATCCTTTAGTAAAAGGTTTGTCATTGGCTTCATTATCTTGAAAAAATCCTTTATGAATCTTCTATAAAATTCGTCATGACCAAGGAAAGCATGAACTTCTTTTACATTTGTGGGAATAGCTAGTTTAGAAATCACTTCAATCTTGGCTTTATCTACTTCAATTCCTCTATTGCTGACCCTATGGCCCAGGACAATGCCTTCTTTTACCATAAAATGGCATTTTTCCCAATGTAGCACAAGAGCACTTCTACACAACGTTTGAGGACCAGGGAAAGGTGCTTTAGACATGAATCAAATGAATCTCCGTGAACAGAAAAATCATCCATGAAAACCTCCATAATTGTTTCAGTAAGACCAACAAATATGGCAGCCATGCAACGTTGGAAAGTTGTGGGCGCATTACAGAGACCAAACATCATTCTTTTAAATGCATATGTTCCAAATGGGCAGGTAAAGGTTGTTTTCACTTGGTCATCTGGATGTATGGGTATTTGATAGAATCCAGAGTAACCATCAAGATAACAGAAATATTCTTGATGAGCCAACCTTTCTAGGACTTGATCAAGGAAGGGCATTGGAAAATGATCTTTTCGAGTTGCCTTGTTCAATTTTCTATAAACTATGCACATCCTCCACCCTGTGACTGTTCGAGTGGGGATGAGTTCATTGTTTTCAGTCCGTATAACAGTTGTTCCACCTTTCTTCGAGACAACATGCACTGGGCTCACACATGGTGAATCAGATATCAGATAGATTATTCCAGCTGTGAGCAATTTAATGACCTCACTACGGACCACTTCCTTCATATTTGGGTTCAATTTCCATTGATACTCAATAGTAGGTTTGTGATCTTCCATCATAGGGATCTTATGCATACACAGCGCTTGACTGACCCCAGTGAGGTCACTCATTTTATAACCGATGGCTTTCTTTCCCTCAATTCCTTCAGAAGTTTCTCTTCTTGTTCAACTGTTAGATAGGGATTTATAATAACTGGACAAACCTTGAGATCGTCTAAAAACACGTACTTCAGTCCTTCGGGCAGAGGCTTCATTTCGGGAGCCTCTGGTTTTTTGCTTGTTTCTTCTGTAGTTTCCATAGCCTTGAGTTCTTCACTATTGACTCCAACATCTTCTATGGTAGAGTCGAGGGATTCGATGCAATCCTTTACTCATTCGTCGATTGGTTCATCCACTGATGGGATTGTTAGAGAAATTTCCAAGGGATCGTTTGATTCGTGATGCTCTTGAGTAAGAAGTGACATTTGTTCAATGCACTCAATTAGATAGACCTCTTCCTGCATACTTTCAAAAACTTTAAATTCGAGAGTTTCTTTTCCTAATCTGAGCAGTAAGATACCAGCTTCAACATCAATCAGGGCTCTTGTAGTGGCGAGGAACGGACGACAAAAAATGAGAGGATATCTGGCATCTTCTTTTATATCCATAATGACGAAGTCGCATGGAACATATGTGTGCTTGCCTACCTTGACCGAGACATCTTCGAGGATTCCTAATAGACATTTTATCGAATTGTCTGCAAGCTATATAGTCATGCCAGTAGGAAGAAATTCTACAAATCCTAATCTTTTGCATAGGCTAAGCGGCATAATAGAGATGCTTGCACCTAGATCTGCCAATCCTTTCTTGCATGATGAATCACCAATATGACATGAGATTCCAAAGGATCCCGGGTCTTTTTGTTTCTTGGGCATCTTGCTCAATATGATATCGGATGTAGTTGTTTCCAGTTTTACTGTCTCATATTCCTCAGCTATATACTTCCTGGTTAGGAGTGACTTTAGGTACTTAGTCCAGGCTGGTATCTCAGCCAGAGCATCTAAGACGGGTATATCAACATGAAATTTCTTCATAGCCTCTTTAAATTTATTGAATCTAGTATCGAGCTTGGTTTTCATTAGACAGACTGGGAAGGGTATATGAGGATTATATACAGGAATATCAGGTTCTGGTGTTTTAGTTTCTTCATCAGTAGATTTCTCAGGACTTGCCTTATCTATCTTATCATCTTTTGATTGAGACTCTAGTGTTGTTGAGTGTTGGGCAATCACAGGTTCATCTTCGTATGTAATAACCACATGTGTCTTTACTAGGGGATCCGAATAGTCTTTTCCTAACATGGTGGTGACTGCCTTTAACTGTTCAGGATGCTTGAGATTATTCTCGGGTTGGCCAGCAAAGACTCCAACGGGTGGCTTTATGCTAGCTGCAAGTTGAGCTAGTTGAGATTCAATAGCCTTCTGATGAGCTTGTTGGTTGGCTATCATAGTTTGCTGAGTTTGCAACATTTTTTCAATGGCTGATAGCTTGTCATCAGAAGAGATGGGTCCTGCTTGCTATCCTTGTTGTTGATAAAGATTCTCATACTGAGAGTTGTTTTGATAATTATTGTAGTTCCTATTCTGAAAGTTCCCCTTGAAATTTCCTTGATTCCCAAAATTTTGTTGTTGATTATACTGGAATCCTGGTGGGCCTCTTGGTTGGTTGTTTGAACCAAATTGATGCGAGTTTACTGCTCCAGATGGGTTTCCATATTGAAAACCTGGGTGATTCCTATTCTGATTCAGATTGTAATAACTTTGCCTAGGAATAGTGTTGATAGCATTAAGGTTTTCCATCTGACCATTATCTCCTTGTCCACATACATTGCTCAGTACAACGTCATAGAGAACATTGCATGATAAAGTGGAATGATCAGTGCTCTTACATGCTTCACAGAGCAGGGAAGTGGACTTGACCTATTCCGGTTGCCGAGTGGGTGAACGTCCTCTTCCAATAGCAGCTAGAGATGATTCAATATGGTCTTGCTTGGAAAATAAGATCTTCAAGGTTTCAGCGATAGACTTGTACTTAGGAGTAACTTCGGCCATAGCTACTTTCAAGACTCCTTTACCTATAGATTTCCCCCAATTGGCTTGATTTTCTACTC
The DNA here is from genome assembly GCA_963693085.1 of Alisma plantago-aquatica. Lineage (NCBI taxonomy): Eukaryota > Viridiplantae > Streptophyta > Magnoliopsida > Alismatales > Alismataceae > Alisma > Alisma plantago-aquatica. Next base: position 598,130,438 of record OY856411.1, read on the forward strand.
CCATGGTGACGACTCTCCATGCGCTGTCATAACTTTGACGCATGAAGTTTCCTCCAAATGAGGAATCTAGAAACCTCTTAATATCATCATCCACACCCCTATAGAAAATTTCGATGAGTTGATTCTTAGGAATTCTATGGTGTGGACATTTGCGTAGAAGCTCTTTGTACCTATCCCATGCTTCAGGGACTTGAGTGAAATTTGTTATCAGACCCCTAATTTCATATGTGAGAGATGGAGGATAGAACTTTTCCATAAACACATTTTGGAGTTGTTCCCATGTGGTGATGGGTATTTCACTTTGCAATGAATTGTACCAACTTATGGCTCTATGAGCAAGGGAATACTTGAAGAGACGCAGTCGAATGACATCATCAGTGACTCCATTTTGCTTTGTCATAGCACATAGATCAATGAATCTCAGAAGATGTTCTTGGTTGTCCTCTTCTTATTTGCCATAGAATGGGTTGTTTTGAAGCAATGTGATCCAATGTGCCCTAATCTCAAAATTAGCAGCATTGATGGGAGGAGGTTGTACTAGATGATGAACATTCACAGCTTTCAGGATTGAGAACTCTCTAAGATCCTTTTATAGTTCAGTTGCTTGTGCTGCTGCTTGTACTGCTAGGATTTCCTGCTAAACGGTAGCCATGGCTTCTTGCATGAGCCTCTTTCTTTATGCATTGATGGCTTGAGCCACCCTTCGGGCTACCTCTTCTTCTTGAGCCATCCTTGCTTGATTCTCTCTGATCTGATGATGGAAAGTTATGTCTATCTCGGGATCAAAGCTTGCTGTGAGTCCGGGGCTGTCTGAACGGTGCATACACTATGCCTTGGGTTGTACCTAAAAATAGAAAGATTTCAAAAATGAGATCCACAAAGTAGAGTCAAATTCAAGTAGATGATCGATTGTTTCAAAAGAAAAGGCAAAATCCTAGATTAGTCTTAAAAGAACTAGATTTGACTGACTGATTCCGTTGTCCCCGACAACGACGCTAGAATTTGACGTGGTATTTTGAACGAACTAACAAACTCAGTCGGGGTTGAAATCCCCAAGCTTTTACCAAAACCAAAGTACAATAATACCACTCGCAAGCGGATGAGTCTTATCGCAATATAGTTAAGGATCGAACCCAAAGGACAACATTTTTGAGAATCCTTGTCAGTCGAATCTAGCTCAAGTAAAACTCAGATTTAAAACGATTGGTTGATTTGAGGTTAATTAATCTAATTGCAGAAAAGTACAAGCTTAGTTAAAGTTGGGTTTAAATCAAATATATGGATTCGTTGGGATGGTATCGGGTATCACCACCACTACACATGCAAACACATTCAATCGCAAACAAACCAGGCAAGATATAACAATCCAAATAGAGCTGCTGCAAAACCCCCCATACAGGCATTAGGTTCGCGTAAGCATCACCTTAGGCATCAGATATCTCGTCACCATCCAGATCACTTTCTTATGGCTCTGAAGAAATCCCATCCTATGTCTAGTTTGGTAGTCATCCGTAATAATTGATAAGCAAGCAGGCAGTTAATATACGAGCAAACATCGACAATTAACAAGAAGATACAAAATCCAACTAAGGCTGTAAACCCCCTATACAGGCGTTAAGTACACAGAAGCGTCACTGAAGGCTAGATGGCTCGTCCCCTCGTGGATCATACACTTACTACCTCAAGGAATCCCATTCTATTTCTAGTTTTGGAGTCAAATTGTTAAACGACATTCAATCCTACATATAGATGTTCTCGCAAGATAGGAAGAACAAAGATGAAAGCAAGCAATTAACCAAACTATGAACATAATAGTTAATGACAAAATGAAGAGTTTTATACATTGCCATAGAAAGTGTAACAATATAACATGTTTGCATGGGCAGCGGGGCTAGTCCCTGCACCCCAGCGAAAAGGTACTACTCGCTCCTGATGCGAGAAACAAGAAGAATGAGAAAGAGAGAGAAATCTGCCATGGACTCGATGCAGAAGGTAGTCGCAGCTCGGTGAAGTAGATATAGCATCCTACGTCATGTCATTGCAGATATGGACGTGAACAGGAGTTGCCAAGACAGACCAGACAATCTCCCTTGCTCCGTCTTTCTTCTCTCCCCAGCCTCCTTAGTTGCAACATGGGTAGTAGGTGAAATGAAACTGGCGCGGACTAGACTGGTTTCAGATCAGATCTGTATACAAGCATCCTATCGGCGTCCCGGAACCCCCGTCCAAGTGAGGACCCTTAAGGTCCTATTTATAGGAACAGGACAGACCCTTAAATGGTTTTGGATCTTGAGATATTTTCTTTCTCAAACAGTTCACTGCTATTATGGGCAAACAGTATGGCCAAAAACATCTTCTCCAAATGGTCTTCTCTACTTTGACTTTTTTTTCATGTGGTTTGCTCTGTTTGTCAAAGCTGGGCAAATAATCCTGGATAGAGGCAAACAGTTTGTAAATTGTTTGCTAGCAAATGGTCCTCACTTTGATCAACAAACGATCTTGGCTCTCACGGTTTGATAGAATTCATGAGACTTAACGGTCTCACAAACTGTTTGCTCTCCTCCAAACGGTCTTGCGAAAGGGGCAAACGGTCTTCAACAACAACAAACGGGATGTGTACCCATCATGCCCAAACGGTCTTCAGTCAGCAGCCATTCAGTCTCGATGCTTGCTAATCTAAATAGTTTCCAAGCTGTGGCCAAATGATCTGGGATCAAAATCGATCAAACGGTCCTACTTCGGTCAATGCTCTGCAAACGAGCAGTAGACAATCCGCTTGGTAAATCGATCTAGTAGCCCTCCAATCAATCAAACGATCTTCAGCCTACTTCCATAGAGGCGACGACCTTGGGGTGACCCCATTTGGTCTACGAACCACCTCCAATCGACCTTGATCAGGAGCTAGAAATGGGTGCTGGTCGGAGGTTGAAGACGACGCATCACGGCCGTGGTTAGGCACCACAGTCATGGTAAAGTTGTTGTCTCATGGTTGTGCCAGCTTGCACGGGCGTGGTGGGTGAGAAATCAGGCTCTGATGGCATTATGCCACGGCCGTGGTGTGACACCATGGTCGTGGTGAGGTATCTTCCACACAGCCGTGCTACCTCGCACGGGCGTGGGGACTTAGAGCTCAGGCATTGGGGATGATCCACCACAGTCGTGGCCCCACCACACGGTCGTGGTGATGACAGCAGACCATGGTCGTTTTGGACCACCACAACCGTGGTTAGGACTCTGCTACGAGGTTTTGAATCCATGCACTGCTCGATCCCTTGCGGCTGGATTATGCTTCCAATCGATCTCTGTTGGTCATACAGTCTTGAGACTGCATGGGCTCAAATGGTCTTGAGATCACATAGGCTCAAACGGTCTTGAGACCACATGGGCTCAAACGGTCTTGAGACTACATGGGCTCAAACGGTCTTGAGACTGCATGGGCTCAAACGGTCTTGAGACCACATGGGTGGAATTGCTTGGTTAGATTTCTTGATCAGAGCCAGAGATGAAGGTGGACCTTGACTACTTGTTCAGCTTTGTCAAAACCTGCGTTAAATGAACAATATTTAGTTGAAACCTTGATAATTGAATCAACTAAGTAGTTTTGCACATTATGATTCATATTGAGTGAAATAGTATGTATAGAGTTGAATTGGTCCCGAAGTGATAATTGAATTTCATGTTGAATATACATTCATCAGTAGTGCAACGTGGAGCTCCCAATGGTCCGCGTGAACTACTCTAGAGGTAGGGGTCTGTTGGCTGCTATTGGGAGAACATTGTCAACTGTTGTCCCTAGTTCCAGACTAGGAGGTCGGTGGAGATGATTGTTCCAGTGTTGCTACTACTGAAGGAGCGTGTTTCTTCCTGAATAAGAAGAAGCATGATGCTACGGTAAGAGTAATGACATTGGACTTGCTCCAGGACCAGGTATAACCTTGCAAACATTCCTTCCTAAATACATTGTTGTTGATGCAATCTTTCTATTCTGGGAAACATGCATTTCTTTATTTCTTTCACCTTATATGTCACCCCAATTTCCTTACAAGTACCCTATCTTGATTTGGTGATGTGTTTTGTACCTTAAAACAAGCTTAATATGGATACCTTGATGTTGCATCTCAAACCTCACTCACATGTTGATCTTTTACGGCCAAATTAACTATGTAACCTCAAAATCAGTAAATCAACATGCCATGTACCCCTAAATTCATTGCAGTTCACTTTTATTCACTAGTATGACTAATTGACATGATCTTGATATGAAATGTGATCTATTGTGCATATTGCTAATGCAAGATTTATTCTTATCCAAACTTTCTATAATGATAATCCATGTTGTATAAATCTTTAAAATCATTATATTGATGATTCTTTTGACATCTAATGTAAATTTATCTCATCAACATTCTATGATTACTAACTTGCATTAAAATGACCCAATATGACTAGCTTTGACAATGTTGATGCCTAATTCATTTAGCTTGCTCAAATGCTATGACTTATCTATTTAATATATTGAAACTTTAATCATAAATCCATGATTTATTTGTTGTCACGCTATGATCTAAATGAGTATATGATATATTATTTAACATGATAATGAACATACATAACCTAGTTTTGGATATAAAAATCAATGTTGAAGAATTGAAACTAAACTTAGATGACACATCCAACCTTCATGAAAATGACTTTAATGAAAGTTAATCAAATCAAACTTCTTTTTATTGTAGAGATCACTGTGATGGCTTAATTTCCAACATCTAGGCAAAATTGCTAAATATGGTTGTCTAAATGAAGTGGTTAAACATGTTCTCTTATCATGGTTCACTTTATCCTCATATTAGTCAAACTAGTGGTATCGAATCTTACTTGTATATATGTATTATGAAATGCTTGAATTTATATAATTGTTTGATATACATGTTTCATATGACTACTATGTGTGGTCTTTCTTAAACTATGTTGAACCAACTTATAAACATAATCGAACTTGTCCATTATACAAACCTTGTGCACTTGCCTATATTTTTAGGATAAGGAACAAGGATGGGTGCCCTACTTGAATTGTAAGGCATGGGAGGGCCATGTTGATAATGGTGTTAGATCTTGACTTTGGTCTTGTAGTCCCTCAAGTGAAAACGTGTGTCATTAGTAGCATTAGATTTAATGACCCTCATAGACCCTTCCTCACCTTGATATCGTTGGTATAATGGAACCAACATAAACACATGTTATGTTTTAAAAGGAAGTCTTCTAAGTATTATAGTTTTTTTTCTTCTTGTTACTACTTTAAGTTTTTGTCAAGCAGTATATGTTCTCTTAAACTTATGATTTGATGAATTTTATAGCTTATTCAACAAAATTATGCATTTGTGTACCCATTTTATGATTCAAGTATTATGTACACTATCAACATTACTATCATCACTTCTTCCTTTCTTATATGATAATCTATTTCTCTTACTCTATTGGAATCATCTAATGACATGAAAATGAACCCACATGGTTTAAATCTATAAGAGTTATAATCTTGATGTCAAGTACTAGTTTAGATTCTTTTGATATGTTGTGTTGTTTCATACATTGGTTTTTCTATGTTGTTGATTGTGTTTTTATTCATGCGTATGTTATGTGATCCATTCTAGGGATAGACACTTGGGTCCTCTTGCCTTTGGTTTTCTACCATTAGGATTGAGGATTCAGGTAAAGTGGTTATGTGAAAAATTATATTAGAGTAGTCACATATCCTCTATGCTTTCTTACTAACATAATCACTCATATGAATCTAAGAAAAAACCAAGTTCATAATGGTGAAACAGAGATGTCTAGGTTGGTCACCACAAGGGGTTGATAGATCTTCTATTCACCTAGATGTGGTGGCTGAGATCTCCTTTATATACGTACTTGGATAAAGTGAATCAAAGATTGGATTAAGGAATCTTTCCTACAAAGCTTAGAGTTTTCCAACATCTCGTCTCTTCTCTAAGGACTACCCCAACCCAATTAATTATATGATGATTAGTTATCTTCCAAATGCGATTTCACTTAAATGATATATTTCTCCCATGATGACTCAATTTAGGGAGTTCTATGTTTGTAGAAATGAAATTTGAATGATGTAGAAAAATGTTTATTATGAGGAAAAGAATGCCATTATTTGATCTTGAAAGTACTCATGAAGTTAAGTGTTCATGTGTAATCTTACATATCATGTAAGCTCCACTTTATCAAATCTTTACTAATGCATCCTATGTTTGAGGTAAATCTAAAAATATTTAGGATAAGTCGTACGTTATACCTCATGATTGATAAGGTACTTATTTGATTAAGTTTATGATTCCCTATTTTCTTTATCAAACCTCAAACAAGAACATGAAAACTTTTCCTCATATTTTTATGTACAATGACCATGCTATAAAATGACTATGTTCCTAATCTCTCAAAATCATGATAAATGACTTTACTACATGAAAATGTCCCTACTTATTGTTGTACCTATTTGTAACCTCAAATTTGAATAATATGATGAACATGGATCCCAAATCTTGCACTATGATATTCTAACTTTTGGAGTTCTCAATCTGACTTCTCTATTTAAAAAATATACCCTTACGTTGATCATGAAAGGATGGGGATCCAATTACAGTCTCAATATTACAATATCTTGAAACATGGTTGGCCTTATATGATATTGATCATTGATATCCTACCCTCATAAAGTATGAATCAATAATTTATACTTGTCCTATTTTATTATGATTGATGGTTCATGAAAATAAGGGAAAATGTGTTAAATTAGGGTGTAGTTTGACTTATGACTCCCCTAACCTTGCTCATTTTCTATTATGATTTCCTATTAATCTTCATCTTTTTATTATTTAGAGTTTTGTAACGGTAACCCCTTCCTCCAATTTTGGTTTTTGATCTGAGCCATTAATGGATAACATCTATGATAATATTGACACTTGATGAAACCCTCATTTAGGGTTTCGTCTTGTACCATTTTACTCTATATCTACATCTAAACATGTTAGGATGCATACTATTAAACTTAGTAAGTAGTTTATTATCAAATGCATTTCTTTGAATGTTTTCTTGGTACTTTGACCATAATATGGATGGATGGGAGAGAAGGAGAATGAACTAAGGGCTTCTCTACCCGAAGAGGAACCTAAAGAGAGTCCATTGGTTTCTTGACCTAAGTCATTATTGGATCAGATATATGATAATATTGACACTTGATTAAACCCTCATTTAGGGTTTCATCTTGTATCATTTTACTCTGATTTACATCTAAACATGTTTATATGCATACTATTCAACTTAGTAAACATTTTGTTATCAAATGCACTTACGTAGTTTCTTTGAATGTTTTTTTTTGTACTTGGACCATGCTATGGATGGATGGGAGAGAAGGAGGATGACCTCCGGGCTTCTATTACCAAAAGAGGAATTGAAAGAGAGTCCAAATGCTTCCGCAACCTTCCCCTAGTGGCTAAGATTCAAGACAACAGAAAATAACTCCATGGATGGTGAAGATAAAGATGAAAGTGTAAGAAAAAGACCCAACATGGCCATGGTGCCACAAAAAAAACATTCTATAAATGCCAAAATCACCACAAAATTATAGACATGAAATAGCTCCACGCAACTCCGGCAGCATAGCCATGCTGGCCAACACAACCATGACAAGAGGACCTCAGTAGGGTTGTGCCAACCAGAATAGTTGTATTTCCCAATGTCTTGCGGGCCCATACCAAGAGGAATGACCAATATCCAAGTGCCCCATCACGACCGTGCTACCCAACATGACCATTCGACCTCATAGCCAACACGACCATTCTGCCCAATGTGAACATTTTACCAACCTCCAAAACTCAATCCTCCACTACAATTTTTTTCACTTCACCACTAGAGACGTAACCTCCTAGAGCGCCCATTCTACCATTCCACCACCACAACCGTTCTTCCTAAAATGACCATGCTTCCACCAAACCCTAGTATATTTTTCCTCTGATTTTCCAATTCTACTCCCACTTAACCTATGCTTCCCTAGTAACTATATATACCATGGAGGCACCTAGGAGCTGTGGTTAGAACTTATTGCTACCCATCCTAGTAGTCATTGAGCCACCTACTCTCTGTCACCTACTCCCACTACATTTCCACCATCTTCCACCTTAATAACATAATTGTATTAGAAGGATTGTGGAGATTCCCATCTTTGTTATGACATTTTTATTAATAATCTAGGTGAGGTGTTTAAAGCCAAGCCTGATAATGGGGTTGGGGTTGGGAACTTGGTGCTCATGGAGTGGGTCTTTGTAGCTTAGACACATTTGTATAGTACATGCAATTTCTTATCCACTATACTCTTTTTTATTATATAGAAATACTTCACCTTCTCTAGAAAAAACATTTATGAAATTCTAATTTCAAATTATTCTTTAACTCAGACTAGTTTACTGACTCATCTAGTATGACTGCATTCAATATTTATCTTAAAAATTTCTATAATTTCAATTGAACAATGGACCTAAGTAGATTTACTATTAGATCATTACGAAATTTTATAAAAAAATTATAAATATTGCATCACATTTTTATTTAACATACATAAAGTGACATCTTCATTATCTTCTAGCAGAAAGCATCAAGGCAAATACATCTATTGTGATATCATATCAAGGTTTTTATAATCATAAAATGACTGAGATCATATGAAATGGATTGCAACACTTTTCACATCTATTATATAGTGCACTCCTTAGAGTTTTTATTAGCCAAACACTACCTTAATCTCACCTCTCTTAGATTTAACTTTGATCAACAAAAAATGGTGTGATAGGGTCATTTAATTTTTTTCTATATGGTTTCAACTTTTTTATGTACATGTTATACTATGCTTAAACAAGAAACAAAATTGTATAAAATGCAATCAATTTACTGTGGGTAGTTGCAATCTTGAACATGTATATGATATTCCTATGGTTTTAACCCATGTTTAAGAGAGAAATTGTGAGTTTTTGGTATTCAAGTTGAATGTTCATGGGGTTTGATATCACATATCATACTTATGCCTAGTCAACCCATTCATTAAAAGTGGTTTAGAAAACTTTAGTTGTCACACCTAATTTTAACTAATTTAAACCTTAGAATGGGGTTTTCCTAAATAATAATAGTTGAGGGTCTCAATCTACAAAGACCATAAGATGGTATTTCTTATATGAAAATGAATTAAGACTCAAATATACACTCTCTGTCATATGTATTATATGACACAATTAACTCAAATTGATAAATAGTAGTTCCCCTTCCTTTACTCTCTTCTCCAAGGTGATATTCCCATAAAAGCACAAAAAGGGATGTAAGTTAAATCTAGAAAATAGGATACTCAATTACCATCTCGTGTTGAAGTCAAAGGAAATAATTATGAAAAGATATTACATTTTATTTTGAATTTTATGTACATATTTCAAATATAATGACTTTTAATGTATTAATAGACATACGATGGAAAAATATAAATCTAAGTGTGTAAGAAGTATCTAGACTCATTTTAGGGCATGCGATTCAAATTTGGTAGCATTTTGGCTTACTTTGATACTCCAAATGAATTAAACAAGTTACTATATAGTTTTGACCAAGATTTTAATACAAAATCATTTAATGCATCAAAATAGACCAAAGTCCCACATTATTCTCCTATCACACGCCCCTTTTTCTTCTTTACTTTTATACACACATCGTTAGCCATCTATTTTGGATTAGACAACATCCAGATCATCTTCCATCTTCCACCCCCAATCAGTTTCAAGACAAATGTTACATTGTGACTCCTTTCCTTGAACCATTCTCTCTCCTCTCTCGATTGTTTTTAGATATTTTTCTTCTGTTGACTTCATCTCTCTCCTAGTTTCAACAACCATTTACTTTCATTCTTCTTTTACCTATACACAAAATAACCAATTGGGCTTCTTCTCCTCTCACTGCTCCAACTTACAAACACATTGAGGCACTCCCCCTTACTATTTAATCCATCTTTTAGCACCAACAAACCCCATGGTTTACTCCTCCCCTTTCAATTGTACCTCCTTTGCCCCCCAAACACTGTGACCTACTTGTTTTGGTTTTCTGGTGACTTGGCTTCACCTTCACCTTCAAAAGCCCCTCTGATCAAACTAATAGTTAGGTAAGCATTGAAGGGTGTTCCTCTTCCTCTTCCCTTCTTAATTGTTGTATTGGCTCTCTTTTTCCCCTGGAGACATATCATATAGACCAGATTTGGGAACCTTTCTGGTGATATTGCCATGGGACTTTAGTGCCTCTTCGCCACAAACTCCCCCACTAGTTTCGCCTCACCCTCGTTATGGTTTCTTGATCTTCAGAGACCACCCTTTGCCCTCTTACAATTGTTTGAACTTTTATTCAATTTTCTTATTTCTCTATTTATCTAGTGTTTCTCATGGATAATGAGATCGACATTCCCTGCCACCTACACCTTTGACTTTGCCAGCCTCCTAAGAACCATATTATGCCTTTTGGACTCAATGACTCACAATATTTTCCCCTTCTTGGACTTGTTTTGACAACCTCTCAGCCTTGGTCGAACTTCTACTTGAGCTCCAACACCCCCAACACCCGATCGTAGGCTCATTAGGTGTGGGGTTCCTCCTTAGGAACATGATCGATAGGTTAGCTATCCCTAGATGGAAGCATATCTCACTCAAGATTGGATCCAAAAAGCTCCTATCGAGGAGGCTCTCCCCAAGTATGCGAGGAGAAGATCCCATGTCACCGAATGACCATGGTACCCCCCATGATGGTAATAGGATGATTTTTGTACAAGGGCAATTCTAGTTTTTTCTTTCACCACTCGATGGTTCATTTTTGAGATGTGATGCCATCATGGTAGTTTCCTATTGGGCACGAGAGCATGTGTCTAGGCCCAATATTCGCTAATTTAGATAAAAGTGTCCATGTGGCTTTTTTCAAATTTTTAGTGGTCCATTTTTAAAAAATTCAAAGTAATTAGACCATTTGTCATAATATTATGAATAAATAGTGATTGGAAAATATTTTTTACACGAAATATGATATTATGGTTTTCAAGCTGTTTTTTGTTTGCATATTTTGATGTTTTCAAGGAATCCAATTTTAGGGTTTTCAAGCCATGTTTTGCATATATATTTTGCTGTTTTAATAAGGAACTCTAAAATCCTAATTTTGAGTAATATGATCATTAATGGAGTTATATGAAAGCCAAGTTTTTCCCTCACTGCATGAATCCAGTTAGTAACCCTAACCTAGTTTCCATCAACCCAAATACAATTTAGGATAAATACAAGGTATTGATTTATAATATCAAATCATTATGTACATGTACTTAGAGCCTAATCAAGACAAGGGAAGGTTTGACCTAAGATTTGATTAAGATCAAAGAGACCATCATAGGACCTACTTTTCTCCAAGGAAAAGGGGTTATGCTGTTGAGAAAAATTACTTATAGTTGATTGAATCCTAAGTATAAAGTAGACATTATGATTTCAAGTTTACTAGTTTAATCATGTTCACTACATTAATTGCTTTATGATTGATATATGTTATGTCCTATGGTTATAATGTTTAGTAATATTAGAGATTATGGTTAGTGATTCATGAAATTAATATTCAAGTTCAAGAGGGATAAATACCATTATTTTAAAGTTCTAGGATCATGATAATGTTAATGTTAATATTAATGAGCAATGTAATTGAAATTGAATCAATCTTTATATGCTCCCGAATCATGGACCATAAGGGGTTGTCAAGGGATTTCCTCGAATCAAGGGCTTACCTAGAAATCATGTGATCCTAAATTGGCGTCGTAGAGGGATGCATACATTTATTGTTCAATTATTCATTCTAATAATGATTCAATAATGTTTATAGTTAATTCATGTCAACTTTTCTTACATGTCAAGTATACCATTTTGTTTATGTCTAAAGTGTCAGTTCTATTTACTAATTTGTTGATTTTCCCCTTTGCATGTCTAGGGATGTGATGTACCCAGGAGTTGGAGCAAATAAGGACTAAAGAGGAGCAAGCAAGGACTAGAAGACCTCAAGTGCCAACTGGTGGGGTGCCATTCACATTAGGTGATCCTATTAATTAGAATGTTTACTTTCATGATTAGTTTTCCATGTTTAAAAATAAATAGAATCTTAGACTTGATAAAGAAGTCAGTTATAATTTTCCTTCAAAGAACAATGCATGAATCTTAATGGTGATTTATTTATTTGCAATGATTACCTTATTATGACATCCCCCTTCTAGATGAATGTTTCTTCTCAATTATGTTACATATTCAAAAGGTGGGGTGTTACATTAATGGTATCAGAGAGGATAAGTGGATGACCATGAGGAAGAAATATGATTCATATGTTCTAACCCTAGGTATATGTGACCTTTTTTAGATGGCCCCAAAGAAAGCTGACAAAGGAAAGGATAAGATGGATGATGGTGCCAGTTCATTTAGTGAAGGGTGTGATCATGAAAGAAACCCTAAGGAAACACTACAATATCTTGTACAACTACTCACTTATGTCCTAACACTAGGACAACATAAAACCCATACATCACGGGCTAACTTTAGTAGACTTCCTAAAGATAAGGCCTGACTCTTTCTCGAGTGAAGGAGAAATTTATGTAGTCACCAAAGTTGAGGAGTGGATATAGGCATGGAGAATTGCTTCCATGACATGGACTGCCCTCAACACTCTAGGGTTTGGTTTGTAGCCCACATTTTGAAGGGTGCATCCCATACATGGTGGGAGAACTTCCTCAACTCAAAGGAAGCCAATGCACAACCACTCAAATGGGAAGTATTTTTTTTAGCTTTCAATGAGAACTATGTGTCTGAAGCCATGATAGAGAAGAAAGAGCTAGAGTTTCTCAATCTATCTTAGGTGGGTAACATGGCATTGACCCAATATGCCATGAACTTCAGGGTCCTACAGAAGTATGGCTATGATTATGATTAATGATGCAGAATAAAGAAATTCATCTGAGAACTCAAGCACGATATAATCATTTCCATGTTTTGACTATCTATTCTATTGTTTTCATAAGGAACTCTAAAACTCTAATTTTAAGTAATATGATCATTAATTGAGTAATATGAAAGCCAAGTTTTCCCCAAACTGAATGAATCCAGACAATAACCCTAACCCTAGTTTTCATTAATCCTAATATGATCTAGGATCAATACAAGGTATTGATTTATGATATTCAATAATTATGTACATGTACTTAGAGCCTAATCGAGACAAGGGAAGGTTTGACCTAGGATTTTATCAAGATCAAACAGACCATCTTAGGACCTACTTTTGTCCAAGTTAAATGAGTCATGATATTGATCACAATTACTTATGGTTGATTGAATTCTAAATATAAAGTAGACATTATGATTTCGAATTTAATGATTTAATCATGTTCACTATATCAACTGCTTGATGATTGATATATGTTATATCCTATGGTTATAATGATCACTAAGATTAGAGATTATGATTAATGATTCCTGAAATTAATGTTCAAGATGAAGAGGGAGATATACCATCATGTTAAATTTCAAGGATCATGTTAATGTTAATGTAATTATCAAGGTAATTGGAATTGAATAAGTTTTTATATGCTTTGGGATCATGGACTCAAGGGGTCTTCGAGGGATTTCATAGCATCACGGGCCTTCCTAGCAATCATGTGCTCATAAGTGAGCATCATAGAGGGATGAATTTATTGTTCATTTCTTCATGTTAATAATGATTCAAGAAAACTTATAATTAGTTCATGTCAAATTTTCTTACATGTCAAGTATATTTATTTATTTTATGTTATAAAGTGATAATATCATTTACTGATTTGTTGATTTTCCCTTTGGCATGGCAGGTGAAGGGATGTCCCCAGGAGTTGGAGAAAATAAGGATTAAAGAGGAGAAAGCAAGGAATAGAAGAACTCAACTGTCAACTGGTGGGGTACCATCCACATTAGGAGATCCTATTAACTAGAATGTTTACTTTCAAGATTAATTTTTTCATGTTTAGAAATGAATGAAATCTTATAATTTGTAAAGAAGTCATTTATAGTTTCCCTTCAAAGACCAATGTATGAATCTTAATGGTAATTTATTTATTTGCAATGATTACCTTATTGTGACATCCCCCCCTTCAAGATGAATGCTTTTACCCAGATTGTGTATATATTCAAAAGGTCGGGTGTTACATTAGTTTTATTGGAAGTAATTCATGTAAATGGATTTTGGTTTGAGCATATTGACCAATCTGAATTTATATAAATTTATATATTAAGATCATTTAAATTGGACTATGAAACATAATTGGGTCATATTTATTTGATCGATGGTTCTCATACATCCACACAACACATTAGATAGGGAAGAAACAAAATAAATAATATTTTATTGTGGATGGTTTTGTTGTACCAAGCTTGGTTGGACATTGTCTAGATACAATTGTGGATTGTCCTTTTGTTCTCATTGTTAACGAATGACACAATGATTAGGAAACTTATCCTATATTGAAGAACTCTTGTCTACTCATCATCCAAGTGGAACAGATGTTAGGGGAGGTGGTCCTAAGGGTTTTAAACAATAACCCTAGGTAAATACTAAAAAATATCCCCTGATTTCTTTAGGTGATGTCATACTTATATGTTTTTACATGTGGTTGTATGATTTTAGATCATTTGGTTGACGTTTGATCAATTTTAAATGAGTGTTTGTTGTAGTATTTAGAATCTGATTAGAAACCAAGTTTGCATAATCTAAAATGTGCCCAAATTGGGCTTATTAATATGAATATCACTGGGAATGACTTATCCGGGGATGTTTATAGATTCTTTCGATGTTTCCTATATCGATGCATGTTTTATATGTACATATTATACTATGTCCTTCTGATTTTACAATAGGAAACAAACTTTGGGGGATTTAGTGAAGGTTGTTATGAGTAGCTTTGATATTATTTGGATGAAAATTATATGTGTGTACAAATAGAATATGCCTTTGGTGTTCAACCATATACAAGAGATATGTTTCATCTAATGGGTGTTAGAAGTTATTGTTTGTGGGGTGTTGGTCGGCACATATACCATTTGTTCCTAGTCAACCGCATTTCGAATGGTGGTTAAGATGACTTTTCAATTGTTTTCTTGGGAGTGGTTAATGTAGGAGGACTAGGGGTATATGGATATGGACCAATCTAATTTTCCTTTGAATACTGATGTTTTGGCAATGAATTTTATTTTCTAATCATGATAAAAAAATATCATGCAATAAGATCCAGATTGGGAATCCACAGTTTCACGATGAAGAAATGTAGGAAAAGTTAATTGTCCAATCATGGCACCGACCATATTTTACTATATGGAGCAAGCAAGAATGCAAGAACTTATAATCAAACCAAAGAGACAAAGTTAAAAAAATGCCACTATTTATCAAAGTTAGTTTTCCATGATTAAAATTCTAGAGCAAGGATGTGGATGGATTTTCTTCCCTTAGTAAGAGTTAAGTGAAGATAAATAAAAGAATCAACAACTTAATCTTAACAGTCTTTGACCAAAATTTGTTCAACCTACATGAAATGCATGAACAATATGTATTGTATACACAATTCACTCTATATACATCAAAATGGATACCATGTTACCATTATTAACAAATGAATACATTCAATTTATTTGTACACAGAATCAAAATGTTGGAATGTCTTCTCAAATCCTTAAGCTTGATATTTCTCTAATGATAGTGTCAATCATTGGGACAAGGGGAAACATCCTCCATATCTAGAGTTAAAAAAATAACAATGAAGTGATAACAACAAAGGGAAATGATCAGCAGATAACTTTTTTGTGGTTCTCTCTCATGAAGTCAATGTATAGAAAAAGGAGACTAAATCACTTTTTTTACCTCCCCGTGAAACCAAAAATAATGCTAGTAGGTAAAAAAAATGGAAGACACTCAGATAGAAATTGTTGTAAGGAAGTTTTATGTGTTAGAACTAGTATTAATATGACATTTAATGTCACTTTTTATAAGTTCATTTCCTAAGAAAAATTGACACCAATCTCTCAAAAACAATGGTTCTTCATGAAAACCATCACCATATGCAAAGTCTTGCCGATTTAGAAAAGACACGGGTACCTCTTTCACTATAACGTCAGTTTTTGTTCATAGAAATCGACATCTTAAATTGCCTACAAAATACAATTTTTAGGGAAAAAAACTGCCTTGATAATTTTCAGTCCGACGTCGATTGTACATGTAACCGACGCAAAGTATTCATGTCATGTCCCCATAGAAAAAAAATTACCCCCCCCAAATTGCTTATTAGACATTGGGTCTACTAAATAGCTGACGACTAAGTCCAATTGGTGAGACTCAAAATTTTTTTATTGGAGATTGGTCTATGTCATCGGTTTTGTTGAGGAAGCCAACGACTATGTGTTTTTACGCCATGTCCCTGTGAATATATTTCTCTGTCGTCAATTTTTCTCGCTTAATAGATGACTATACCCCTAACTCGAGGTCAATTTTTTTGTTTAGATATGTAGTTAGTCGTTGATTTTATCAAAGGTAACTGATGATTATCTTTAAACTATTTTTTCAATTTTCTTACCAATAGAAAACTATGGCCCAAAACATAGGTTAATTTTTTTTATTTGAATATAGAATTAGTCATCAATTTTGTCAACCATAATTGATGGATATCTTTAAATAGTATTGTTGATCTCTCTTTGAACCAATGACTATAGCCCTAAATCGGGGTCCTTTTTTGTTTGGATAAGGAGTTAGTGATCAGTTATGTATGATTAACCGAAGATTGCATGCTTTGTTTTCATCTTTTCTAAAATATTGATGACTATGGTAACTTAATAGCACCCATGCAAAATAGATTATCTCTTAGTCATTATTTCATCGTGATTTCTACTTAGGTTTCTGACAATCCCACTGTCGTTTCTCAATCTACAACCACTACTTCGTTGCTCTTCCTCCAACCACTGCCACTGTAGACTTTCTATGTTGCTTTCCGCCACTAGGGGTGGGCATTCGGTTAATTCGGTTAGTTACGGTTAATTTGGTTTTGTTAAATGGTTAATTTGTGATTTAATATTTTAACCATTAACATAACCAATTTTGTGTTGGTTAGTTCGATTATGGTTAATCTGTTGATTGCTAATTCCGTCAGTTAATTTGGCTACAAAATAACACTCTTATAATAATATTGTATGAAAATAATTATAAAATTTTGAAAAATTATTATATTATAGCAATATTATATACAAACATAGTGATATATAGTTCATAGAAACTTGATTAGTTTATAAACGGGCTGATTTTTTGAAATAAAAGTTAAATTATATATGTATATATATGAGCAAGATGTTTCATTTTGAATAAATTGTGATTATTTGATTAATTTTGTTAACCAAACCCAAAATATTTGTAACCAACAAATTAACCATTTAACCAATTAACCAAAATAAATTAACAAAATTAATAAAATTGTCTAAGAAAATTTAACCATTCAGAATTAACCATTCAGTTAATCAGTTATTAATCGAATTCTTCTCACCCCTAGCCACCATTCTTTTACTGTGCTCACCTGAGGAGTTGCTCACTACCAGGAGCTTGGGCCTGAGGATGCTGGAGGAGCTATTCTTCTCACCGCCTGAGGAACTGATGTGCTCACCACCGTCAAACCTTGGTCCTGAGGATGCTAGAGCATCTTCTTCCCCTACTGCTAGGTAGGTTACATTTCTACCAAACAACCCACTACCCTCATCACTTGCTAAAATACTAATTTTCCTCTTTGTAGCTAGTTTTAATCTAGATTCATTTTTTCTTACATTATTGTAGTTCCCTTGTTGATAGTCAATCACTTTTTTATGGTTAGTTACTCATTTTTCTTACATTGATAAATGTTAATTAGGATTACTATATCTTAGTTAGTGTAGTTTGCCTTCTTTCATTAATTTGTTAACTTTAATTTCTAGTTTACGTTATGTCATTTCTTCCTCCCTAGGCTATGAATAATTTATGTGTAGTTATTATCCTGATGATGAACATGCATGTACATTGGAGATTTCGAAATCAATGTTATAAAATATGGTATCTAGACTAGGTTATGATTAAGATTCCAAGATGTTTCCATTGTAAATAAACTCATACATTGTTCGTAATCTTAGGACCTCTTTTAGGTACACTTTTCAAAGATCTAGTCAAGAATCTCAAATCAAGCTACCTAATCTAGTTCTCTTAATTAATATGAATATTTTATTTCTCACTTGAATAATTAATCCAAATGGAAGAATGAATTGAATTAATCATGTTACATATAACCTAGGATATGAATGAAGAAACTAGGATAATAGGTATAGGAATGACAACATATATGTATTTTATTGGCCTAGAAACCTATCCAAGATTTACTCATTAGGTGTAAATATTGGATAGTCCCTACTTTGGAACTATTCTTGAACACTTGATCTCACTTAGGATGTAAGTGTAAAATGTATATTTGATTTTCAAGATGTTTCATCAGCACTTTTCTGTTTGTTCTGTAATTACATATTTTGGTGGACATTTTCCCATCTGTAGCGGTGTACTTAGAGAATGGTAGGGAAATGCTGCTAAAATTTTCTTGAAAATCGAGTACAAATTACACATTTACTAGTGAGACTAGGTGTTCAAGAATGGGATAGGTGGTACACACATTCATTACTAAACCCCAAACCCTAATCTGTAAATCATAAACCCTAATATTTAAATAGTAATCCCTAATCTATAAACCCTTATCCCTAAATCTAAAACAATAAATCCTAATTTATATGTAAATCCTTAACCTAATATGTAAACCCTAAACCCTAATACTTGTTTTCTCTTTGATCATAGAATGGATAGATGATGGATTTCCATTCCAAATCAATGCACCTCATAGTTTATTATTGGTCTTGATCAGTTATAAGATTTGCGGAGCAACATAGGAAACAACCTGGAGATAAGTCCTATTGTACATATAGGCATTGAGGTAATAACTGGAAAGTCAACACTGGTGATGAAATCAAAAGTGATTTCATGTGTACAAGATTGTACAGGGATATAAAGAATGGTATTGGCATGGAGAGATTCCAAACATGAGATCAGTAGATGTCGATAGCAGTACTTATATTGAAGAAGAAATGGTTGCCAATGATGTAGATGTGAACGAACCGATTCTGAAAGACATGGTTGATTGATTCACCTTCCTTATTTAGGAACATTTTACAAGTTGTTGAGAGACCATTACACATATATTGTACTAAGTCTATGAAGCTGAGTGTTGTGTTGAGATTATATATTCTAAAGGCTAACAATATATGGAGTGACAAAAGCTTCATGTCATTTTTGTCTTTGTTGAAAGAAATTATTTCTAAAGGCAACAAGCTTCCAATCTCAAGATGCAAGCTACAAAAAATCGTATGCCCAATAATAATGAAGGTAATGAAGAAATATGCATGCCTGAATGATTTGTGTTATTTTAACTATGTTGATTTGAAATATTGCCCAAAATGTGGGGCGTCAAGGTATAAAATGATGACTTCGGGGAAGTCCAAAACTGGGTCTCATCCCAAGGCGATGTAGTATGTGTCTCTAATACCAAAATTCAACACTTATTTGTTAATTTGATGGATGCAGAGAATTCAAGGTGGCATGTAGAGGTTAAGAAAAACAATGATGGGATCCTACGACATGTGTATGATTCCCCAGAGTGGAAGAAGATTGATTTATTGTACCCTAAATTTTGAGAAGAAGTCAGGAATCTAAGAGTTGGGATTTGCACCGATGGGATGAATCCATAAATCATGATGTGTTGCCAACATAGAACTTGGCTTGTTATGCTTGTTATATACAATCTTCCTCCCTGGTTGTGTATGAAAAATAAGTATGTTATGATGTCCTTCATGATAATGGCCCCTAAATAACCTGGAAATGATAGCGACGATTATCTAGATACTCTTATTGACGACTTAAAGAAACTCTGGGGTGAAAGTGTGATGACCTATGTTGCTTTGCATAGAGAGACATTTCATTTGCATGATATGTTGCTTTGTACTGTGAATGACTTTCCAGCATATGGTAATTTTTCTGGATACAGTGTGAAAAGATCCAAAGCTCATCCTAAATGTGAAGAGAACACTGATTCAATATGACTAAAACATGGCGGCAAGACCGTATATCTTGGTCATTGAAAGTTTCTTCCAAAATTCCATCATTATATAAGGTTGTGCAAATCGTTCAATGGATCGAATGAGGAACGAAGTTCCCTTAAATCTATACTAGTGGTGGTTGTTAATGAAAGAGTAAAAGACTTTGTCAATGAATTCGGTAAGAGATCACAATGTACCATTCCCAAATAGAGTGATAAATCTTTATTCAAGTAGAGGTTAATATTTTGGGTTTTTCCTTATTGGAGTTCTTTGATAGTTAGGCATTGTATCAGTGTCATGCATGTTGAGAAAAATGTTTATGATTGCATCATTGGTACTTTGTTGAATATACCAGGTAAAAATAAATATGTTATCAAATTTTTTGATGGACCTATGTGAAATGGGAATAAGGAAAAAAATAACAGAATTAGTTAGGAGTGATCAAAACACATATTTACCTCAAGTTTATTACATGTTTTCTAGAAAGGAGAAGAAATTTTTTTGTGCGTGCTTGCTTAATGTTAAGGTACCACATGGATACTCTTCTAATATCTGTAGAGTGGTATCAATGAAAGATCTAAAGCTGATAGTTCTTAAATCTCATGATTGTCGCATTCTAATCAAACAAATATTTTCCATGGAAATTCGATATATACAGCCGAAACATGTAAGGTTTGAAATCACAGACTTTGTTTCTAATTCAACTCTCTATACAACAAAGTTATTGATCCTTAGAATCTCGATAAGTTGCAAACATATGTGGTTGTTACCGTATGCCATCTTGAGATGTATTTTCCTCCTTCATTCTTTGATATCATGGTACATCTTGTTATCCATTTGACTAGGAAAGTGAAAATGTTGGGACCAATTTTCTTGCATTGGATCTATCCTTTTGAATGGTACATGAGTGTTTTTAAAGGTGATGTTTAAAACTATTATGATTATAAAGAGAGTAATATTGAGGGTTATGTGGTGAGGGAGGTTATAGACTTTTACAATGACTTTCTGAGTGGTCATGAAGCTCCTATAAATGACAAGAATATTGTGGACTATTCTAGCAAAGGGACTTTATGAGAATGAGTGAAAGTAATGAGTCATGAGCTGTGGGAACAAAATCACTTGTATATCTTACACAACATCAATGAAGTGAGTGTTTATATCACCGAACATACCAATTTCATCAAGACAAAATATCTAAAAGCCAATTCAATGTGGCTTTCTAGAAGCATAACAAGACATTTATTAGGTGGTTTGAAGATAAAGTCATACGTCAACTATCTTAAAACCAAATAATGTTGTTGAACATATCAAATGCCTCACCTTTAAAAAAAATGAACGTTATTATGAAGGGCTTGACATAAATGGGTTCTCATATTACACAAAGTGTCAAGATGATAAGAGCGTCGTCCAAAACAATGGGGCCACCCTTTAAGAATCTTCATTGTTTTTTCCTAGTGTGAAGGATAAGAGTCCACCTGAAGCTAAAATGTCATATTATGATGTCATTGAATACATATGGGAGTTTGACTACGTTGATTTCAGAATTTTAGTCTTCAAGTGCAATTGGGTTGATAACACCAAAGTATTTGTAGTGGATGAATTGGGTTACACATTAGTGAACTTTAAAAAATAGCTGAGAAGGGTGAACCTTTCATAATGGCATCATAGGCGAAGCAAGTATTTTATGTTGATGATCCTGCTAATAAAAATGGTTGATTATTCTTCATGTTAAAAGACAATTCATTAAAGATCTTATAGAGGAAGAAGAGTACTATGACAAGTATGATGAATTTGGTCCTTTCTCAGTTGGCCTGCCAACACCAAATATTGAAATTGATGCTGACTTATAAGTGTGTGGAGATCACACTTAGGGAATATTAATCGATTAAAGATCTCAATATTAGAGGCATGATTTTATTTTTTTAAATGTTAGATGTGCATTTTACAACCTTATATTTCATTGTATGACTATATTTTATATGACATTTTTTTCAGATGGTGTTTTACCATGAATATGTTGACCATTATGATGATTAATGAGACGATGAGTAGCATCACGATGTGCACCTTGACACCGATGTAAGTTGTGCATTTTACAATATGTCTATCTTGTTGTATTGTTATATCACACCTATAACTTATATCTATTTATGTCCTATGTGTTGTTTTTGTCAATTTAGGTTGCGGATGTACGTCCTGAGGATCTTGTTTAGCTTGATGAGAAGCATATAAAGACATTAAAAATAAGGGGCATCACCACGAAATAAATTGATCAATTCAAGGTATTAAGCCTCACTCCCCATTTTGAATACAATTTAGCTTGACCTAGAATTTTATGTTTTACTTACCAATTACTATTGATGATTGCCACTAACCAGGCTGTAAGAAATGCTCAAAAAGAAAGGCATGCAAAGAATGTGTACAACTACATAATGGGTCTAGGTGGCTATGCAAATCTTTGCCAAAAGCAATTACATTCATCTTCTTCTTAGTAGCTTACTCCTGGGGCTGTTGAGTCGTCTACTACTACTAATGAACCTCTACTTCTCCATGATATATGGATAGATGGGAGGAAATCCAAATCTAGAGAAATAACCAACCCCACAATTGCTGAGGTGACTATAAAAATGGTAAAATTCAATTCTCAGAGCAATTAGTATTGATGATTGTTATGTCTTAGTTACCGATTACTATTGATGATGATTAGCAGGAGATCTACAGGCAAAGGAAACAAGGTAAGTTCATCCATGAGGGCACAAGTAATGAATTGACAGTTGCTCTAGGTAACCCAGAGCATCCTAGATGTGTTAGGGTTGCAAGCACTGGTGTGGGTATAAGAGCGTTCTTTGGGTCATCAGAGTGTAAATTTGTCCCAAAAGGGGGATTCTCGAAAGAGGAGGTAAAAGAGTTAATTGTAAAGGGAATTCTGAAAGCAATGATCCAGTCGAAGGCTTCTCGTTCAGCTACTCAAACAATACCAGTTGTGTCACCTCACACTTCATACAAGTTGGATCCCCCTAGAACAAATGTGGTTGGGAGTAATCCTATGGACCCAACACCTAGCATGTCTGATGTAAGTATTTTTATGACATAGTAGTCTTTTCAAGATGATATGTTTAAGTAAATATATATAACTCTCTATGTAAATTTGTAAGAGTTGAGGTCATGCCATCTAAAACTATAAGAATATGTCTTTGTTTTAGGCGAGACTTACCCACCCCTTGCCGGTGCCATGCTTCATAGTTCTCTATTACCCGCCGATGTGGTTCGAGTGTTCCAGAGGCTTGTCTATAAAGCTTGGAAGAAGTATCCACTGCCATATGACCACCCTAATGCTGAGTTGATAGGTGAAGCAGAAGACAGTGTGGTCATGTGGCCCAAAGCGGGAGTTATCTATACAGATAAGATGTATGGTAAATATAAATTACGTTTGAATCTGTATATACATGACAATTGATATGTATATATATACATGGCATAAGCCCTAAGAAACCCCTTACAACTCGTCCTCCTCCTCCTCCACCTCCTCAATCACCTGGATGGCTTGCACAAGACCTATTCCACTCAATATGCCCTCAATAAAGGGGTATGGTACTATGTATAGGCAAATATGAATAAGATTTGCCTATGAAGGTTTCTATTAAGGAGGACGTTGTAGGTCAATATTATGATACTAGTATATTTCTACAAGATGTTTCAGAGTTGTTTCATTATGCTTGGTTGAATACATCTATGATAGACTTTAGACATGGTGAGATCTTATATAGATATATACCTCATTTTATATATGGTAATTTGTTTTTATATATTAATGCATACATGATACATGTTTTGCAACCACTTACACATGATCTATATAGTATTTTCAATGACCCATGTGGGATTTCTAATTCCCTCCTTGATTAGCCATGTAATTAAAGACTCTTTATTTGTTACCTAAACTGCTCTAGTGTATATAAATATTTTGGTAAAAAGAGAAAGAGAGTGATATTATCTCCATACAATGTTGGGTAAGTTTACTTACTTTGTGTATAATTTTGACTTAAGAAATTACATTATATTCTAGATTTTGAGTTTTTTTTTACCTTCTTATCACTTAGGAATAACCATTGGGTCTTATTGGCTGTTGTCCTTGTGACACTAACTGTTTATTATTTAGATCCTAAGGGTGACAAAATAGATGATGGGGAACACTATTTAAAAAAGGTGTTATCCATGTGACTATTTACTAATGTAAATTCAATATGTTATATTAGCATATCGGGCTATAAAATAATTTAAAAAATTAAGTGGTAATGTGGACACGAAAAAGAAAGTGATATTTTGGGAGAATGTTGAGGTAGTTTTTTTTTACTCCAATGCAAATTTATGCCAACTATGCTTACTTTTATTTATTATTATATTATATGTTGAAATTTATAGTGTTCTATACAAGATAATGGTTGGGCACGCGCATACTACATGATGCAATATATAGACATCATTGTCAAATGTGTGGCAGTAGACATCGATGAGATACATAATGTAATATATATATATATATATATATATATATATATATATATATATATATATATATATATATATATATATATATATACACTCTTAATCATCACAAGTATATATTCTCATTAGATAATATGAACACATCAAACTTATTGATTATATTCATCATTCTCTTTATAAGTTTTAAAATGAAAAACTTCGATATGCTAGAAAAACTCATAGATGTACCTGTGCCATATACGTGAGAACAACTAGATGAGACACGAGAACAATTGATAGAAGCCTTCAAAAAGGATCTCAACTTTAATTTTGATAGGGATAAAGAAGAATGATTTTTCTAAAATTTGATGTCATAAATTCTATTATACATGTAGTGTTTATGACTTCTTACAACTCTAAATTTGATGGATGGATATGTGAATGATGATCTATATAACTATGTGTAAATGTGAAGATGAATGGATGAATGTTTCTACATGTCATGAGAATAAAATTGGTATATATTTAAATGAAGTAACACATATGTGAATGAATGTGAAGACGAATGAATCATGATTGCACATGTGATAAAATGGAATTGGAGAATGAATAAAATTATGTGCATATTATGTTTGTTATTGCAGGTTTCGTGCCATGTTGTTAAATTGAACTCAAAGGATGTTGTTAACCTATAGTTTAGAATTGAACTACATGTTCTGCATCCTGTTGATCAATCAGACAGTAGGCATGCATCCTTCTATTTTTTAAAAAACTACACATAATCGTCAGTTATTAAAAAATCCATCATCATAGGTCTGCCTCATTGGTTTTATGATCAAAACCGATGACTATGTCCCTAACTGAAGACCAATTTTTTATTTTGGATAAGAAGTTAGTCGTTTCTTATTGTAACAGACTGACGACTATGTTCTAACTGTGTCGTCAGTTTTTGCAAGGAACAGACGACTACGGTCCAAACCTGATGTCAATTTTTTCATTTGGATATGGAGTTATTTGTCAGTTGTAGTAGGAGTAACTGACATTAAATGACCGTCACAGAAAAAAATTGACCGCCAAAAGTACTGCGTCGTCGGTTCCATCCATAGAACCGACAAAAATAATTTTAAATCAGTGTCGGTTTTTCTAAAAACCGTCGAATATGGGAAAGTTTGATTTGTTGGATTTTCAAGAATCCTACATATATGTCGTCATGTATTTGCAAAATACAACATTGTCAAAATCTTGCAAATAAACATTTTATATTTGGTTTCCTAAATTTGTAAAACACATTATTTTTTTTTTTTGGGTCCACGGGTCAGTACAGTTGGATTTTGACGTCTGGGAGAATTTTGATGGAAATCAAATTATAGGATTCCTTGTATGTATGGAAATCCTAGGATTGGCCCCTTTTCCAGAATCCTACAAACCAGACATAAAAATTTCTCAATATGGATGCCAAAATACAATCCAATACGACAAAATCCAAGAAATCAAACATGGCATGTTAGATAAATTGCATTCATTATGTAACATCTTTCTCATAGGAATCATTTTATAGTTATAGTTGTTTAATAGAAGACCAATCGAATATCTTTAAAGCATGTAGTAAAGGTTTTTCTCTCCATTAATTTTATTGGGTGAGTTTTAAGGGCAAAATGTTCCATTCTCATTCGTCCCCTATGGAAAAAATATAATAGAACCCAATATGACATCTTCCTGAAATATGAGTCCATATTTGTTATTGTGGTCATAAATAGTTATGAAACTTGTACCAATATTCAAATCCAATCAATTCAATACATTGTCTCATATCTCGCCCAAGAGGTCTTTAAACATCATGCATAATATTTTTAGTCACGAATTTGCATATTTTCATTTGCATACTTGTTTCATTGTTTTGCCCTCTCTCCATCCTCATTCATTAGGTACCTCTTCCATTCTCCATGCATGCAACCTTCATTTATTGTCATAATGGGAGCTCAGTACAACATATTTAGCTATCATCATTGTCACCATGGCAAATATTGTTTTCCAACTTGCCAAAAATGTCTCTCCTTTAGCTTCACGCCTCACTATTATCTCCCTTTCTAGCCTTTAGAGCCCTCACTTTTACTTTTGAAAATGTTGCATCAATATGGTTATTGATGTGTGTGTTGTAAAAGTGTTGACACTTCATTTTTTTAGTCCACCTAGCCGGGTTGCAGAATGAGTACAATCGTGAAAATTGTTGATGAAACTGATCAATAAATCAAATCAAGATATGCTAACAAAATTTAAAACCCGAATAGATTTGAAGACAAATTATGGACGTTACCATAGTCTCTACAATCTGACTAACATGCTTAAAGGCTAAATTAGTATTAGAGGAAGCAATATTAGCATTTAAGGTTCACACATAACATCACGAAGGTTGTCGGGTCACAAAAAGATGATTCAAAGCAACAATCAACAAATCCAACCAACAACAAGAATTCTAACTAGCTCTATGGCCCCTTATCAAAATACAATTCCTAAATAATTATGATTGGCAGCCACTGAACAAATTAGTTGAAGTAGTCCAAAATCTATGATGATTAGAGGGCATATTCGTATAAATTCAGAAATTTATTTTCCTCAAGTGAGAATGTTATCAACCGGAACAAGCATCCAATTAATGGATTTTTGTTGTGCACTACCTTGTTTGAATGTTTTCATTGAGACCCCGATTCAAGACTATGGCATAACCTAGTCCTGGATCTTTAGCTCAAACATGTGATATGTGTTCCAAACATACACCTTTTTGTGGCCTCTACTCATATCCAGGCTCACATGCCACCTGAGTTGAATTAGCTTCCAAAGACTAAGTCAAGTGGGGCACTCAACAATCATGTACATCCACTGTGGGGGATTTGACCTCCCTGTGAGTCAACCTTTGTTATGACTAGTTCAAACCAACTCAGGACCCATGAGATGGGTTGTGCACTAGGCATGTGCCACATTTTCCCAACTTCGTTCAGTCAAAAAAGTTTTTGTGAAACATACTTACAATACTTTGGAAGGCAGGCAGTAGTGGGAACACGAGCACTTTTTTAGGCTTTGAGTGGACAACATAACATCAGTTGAAGGAACCTATACTCCTCTAGAATTACACTAGGCATGCACCATCTTCCCCCCTTGACCAACCAACTTAATAGTGTCAAACATGCTTGAAAGCCTCTAAAAGGTAGGGGACTCACTTGACACACATCCCTGACATAACTTTTATGTGTGTGTAAAATACAAGTGTATGTGTCAAATTAATTTCTGAATTTTGAATTATAAGTGTTGCATTTAGAAAATTGGATGCTAGAAACAACTACTAACAAGGTAGGGGACTCACTTGGAACACACCCTTGACACTTCTTTTATGTGTGTATAAAACACAAGTGTATGTGTCAAATTAATATCTGAATTTTGAGTTCCAAGTGTTGAACTCAAAAAATTGGATGCTAGAAAAACTACTAACAAGAACCAAATCAACTAGGTTGATGAATATATTGAGTTTGTTGACTAAAGGTAAATAATATGATTACAAAAGCAATTTAAAAGATTAGCTTGAAACACATTAATGAAATCTCTAGGATTAATACTTCCGCCATGACTTACTTGAACTTAATTTCACCTATTTATAAACAAATCAATATTTCCTTTTGAATTGGGATTATGTAGCTAGTTCTACCCCCTTTCAAGGTATATTATCCTATTCATTTATGGTCATAATCTTACTTTTGTAGTGTTAACTACTCCAATTCAATTGATTAAGTTGTTTCTCTGGATGCTTTTCCTCACAATTGTAAGGCATCTTTTAAGGAACGTTACTAATTGTGTAAATGATATATCATCTGATCTTTCACTCTTCTTTTGAATCTGTTAACTATCCAAAATATGATCATAATAATTAATCATGAACATGATAGTTCTAAGTCAAATTATCAATATAATTACAAGCAAAAAAAATCAACTATAAATGGATATTGTTAAGTACAAAAACAATCAAGCTACTCTCAGTCCTAGAGAAGAAGGAGATTAGCCCCAAATGTTGCACATAGTATCAAAGATCATTTCTAAAAAAAGAAAAACATCAATCTATATGGTCAGAATCATGGATCTGTGATGAATGAAGATCCCTTCCAAAAATTAGCTTTAACAAATAACATTTTAGCTGCCAAATTGCTCCTTGAAGTAGCCAAAACCCAGATTTATCATCACCTTGATGTTCTTCTCCTCTCCTATTAATTCTTTTGTACAAAAATTGATAATATCGTTGACGTACGTGATCACTTGGTCATATAGGACCCTAAGTATCCAAGAAATGGAATGGAATGTCATATTATTATATAATTCAATATGTGAAACCAACAGACTCTATGGCTCCCAGTTGAGTAGCTGCCACTAACTTTGCTTATTCATTGTGCAATCAGGATCGAATCAGTGCCACCAACAACAAAGTCAATGGTATTGGCATTTACCTAGATATTATAGACACCAGGCCGACACCACCCAAAATGGTGTTGGTGTTACCAACAATGGCTCTGGTGGTATCGATAATTGTTGATGGAAGTGACTTTCTCTTGTGAAATCCTTGTCCATTTTGGGACAATATTTGTGGTACTAAGATGAATTTTGGTGGTAGCAACTTTGTCTCAACCAATTTCTCTAAAATTGTACAAGGAATGCATTAGGTGGAGACACAACATGATAACCTTGTGCGAAATGCATGCTAAATAAGAAATATTGATGCGCAATGTACTAAGGGCTAGTTTTATATAATAAGTGAAAACATATATATTTTGAGAATAGTCATCACATAAAATTACCAAAATAGAATATGAAATAATGACAAAATTGTGTTTGTTGAAAATCCCCAAGATTCAATATTGGTTGTCCTCATGCAACACTTCTCCTAAATGTGATTTAATGAGTCAGTAATAAGACAAATATAATGAATTTAACTCTCTTTACCACCCTCCACTAATTGGTCCCAAACCCATCCAAGACAACCACAAAGTGTGTGGATACACTAGAGTGATCAATCATGCTCACAGCAGAAACTTTGAAAATCATATCAATGGAATCACATATTGGTTGGAGTACAAAAGTATTATGAAAATTTGGATGCACAATGAGTGCACCACATGATCTCCCTATCTAAATTTCTCTGATCAGAATTATCTTTTAAATAGATGTATTTACTCAAATAAACAGGAATGAGGTGAAATATCATGGTGGTTGCCTACCTTGTAGAGCAGTGGGTGTATGAAATAATGTAGAAACAAACAAGAATCACAAAAAAATATAAATCAAATATGATGCACCTTAATGATTGATGAAATGAAATGAGATGTCTCCTAATGTCTACTAACGTTTTTGGCAGAATGATGCATGCATGGAAAACCTCATCCTAATGATGCAATAAAGATGGTAGGTGTTTATCATGACTAGACTTTACAACCTTCTTCTTTAAGACTTAGTGATATACATCGTTGAATTTAGAGATCCCTTTTCTCCTTTTCTCCACTCTTACTTTTTTCTGTGTACTTATTTTAGAAAGATAAATAATGCATGCTTGGGATTTCACACTTTGGAGAAGGATAAAAGATATATATTCTTTCTCTCTAATGAAGATATATATATGTAGAGGATACAACACTAACACATTATGAATGATGAAATGCCTTTGTGTAACCTATATGAAATTTTTTATGAAAAATTGAATCACATGTTCTTTGCTATTTTATTTCAATGCAAAAAAAATTACTTACTATGTGCTTCTTATCATGTAATGTAATGCAACAAGAAGAAAACGGCTTGCATGAAAATTATTCAACCCACAATGGTGAATAATGATGAAAGGTGGATGATATCATGTGACCAAGTGACATTATCTTCCTAACCAAAATATTTGTTTCTCATGTTAACATTGAATTAGAGTGAACTCAAAGTATATTTTGAACATTTACATGATAAAGCATGCTACTCCTTGGTTGGTTTGGACTCAAACATCATCATCATCATCACACAAGCCACAAGAAGTTAAGTTTATTGTTGATTTAATATGTCCTTGGTTGATTGGTCCAAGTCAATTCTAATTATACCTTAAAGGATGAGAATGAAAGCATAATCAATACGATATGAGCATAAGATACCATGTAATAATGAATGACTATCCTACTTCCAGTTATGTACATAATTACACTAAATAGTTGTGGATTTTTTGCCAAATTAAGAACAATAAAATTGGAAATAAGATAAACAAAGAAAATATAACATAAGGAAAGAGATACAAGATGGAAGATGTCATTCCATACCCTCCAATCATGGAATTAACATTGTCTTGAATATCAAAACCACATATTGGTGGAATGATTGTACCAGTTCTCTTCATTGTGGTGGTGGCGGTGAGAAATGTCTTGTGGAAATTATAAATCTTGAATGAAGAACATGCTAGTGAAGCTGGGGTAGTAGGAGGGAGGTGGTGGTGGTCTACAACAACCAAAATTCCCCTGGCTCCAATAATTATCAAAGATTGGCAGGGTATAATGGCTCAAATGCTACATGCTAGCATGAATCTGCTCCTACTTTTGAAGAAGCAGGCACTAGTTTTTGAACATGTCCTTTTGGTGAGGATCTCCTCTTGGTCATGAATGATCCTCTCCTAATAAACTTGGAATTGATTCATTGATGTATCTTGATTTTGCTGACCCTATATGATATTTGTGAGCATGTTTGACATGATTTCCATAGAGTAAGGGTCCTACTATGCGACCTGATAAGTAAGGGTATAAATAGTGTGGGTTTGGTGATACCCCTACCCATAGTCATACCTATTTAATTTAGCATGTCTGATTCCAGTTATAGGCTTGCATTATAAAATTCTAGACACACACAATACCCATACCTGCAATAATAGTGGGTATGTAGTGTGGGTAAGCGGTTATACATAAAACATCATATTGTTTATTTATAAATATTAGGAGTATGTTATACATATGTTGATACAACAAGATATTATATAGGACATCATAATGTAATAATTATATTAGACAATTTAATACTTTGTAGGCTAAAGATTAGTTGAGTTATTTTTTACATATTTGTAGTCATCGTCACAGTCTTTTAATTATGTAGCATATCATGTTATTATTTTGATTTTGAGTTTTAATATGTTTCATAAGATTATAACGAGAATAGTTAATTCTCAATTAGATCACTAGTCTCACCCTTATTATAATTATAGTGTAATATAATCTTGAGTATTGTATTAGTTAGAATAGTTAAGTATGATGTAAATAGCATATCATTTAAGTAGTTATTTATGTATAATGGGTACATTGGTCTAGAGGTTCTAAGTCTAAGCATACCCATTAGTTGACCCACTTATATGTGATTCCACGGGTATGTAGGTAAATAAAATTAGAACCATGATGGGTTTTCAAAGGGTTTGAATTGGCGGGTCCCCGAGTCTAGCCATACCCATTTACAATCTTACTAATAAAATTTCAAATAAGATGTGCCATGGTGATATCAGATGTGGTTTGGTATCCCTCTTAGAATAACTGGTGTAGCTTCCTCCTCCATTGCCTCACCCCAATAGAGTTGAAAAACATTGTGAAGGTCAAAAATTGGATCAATGATTACAAGTTCACCATTATTAGCTAGGTGTAGACCCTTAGACCGCTTGGAGGAGATCTTGGCATTGTAGAAGTGTGTGAAATCCATGGTCCCTTTGTAATTTAAAGATTGTAGGAGAGAGATGTCTAGGTAGAGATAATCTTCCTCCTGGGTGAGCAAGCCTCCAAAATGAAGGGGAATATTAATGTTGTCACTCTTGGAAACTTGGTGGGCATCAATAAGAAAGAACACACCCATATTGAATTTCTGAAGTAACTTTTGTGTGAAGAGACTAGAGCACATAAAGTTAGTAGATTCGACCTTTCCCCACCCTTGATTTAACATGGTAAATAAAGTGTTTGTCAATAGATTGTGAAGGAGGCATACAAAAGGGTGTCCTATATTGATTATGGAGGAAATATGCTAGTTGATTATGGCATCATTAGGAAAATGTGTAATCAGTCACCAAGGAACGTAGTGGTCAAAGTCACATAGGTCACATCATTGTCCTTGGTTGGACCACCCATAGATGGCATTGAAATACTCTAACATGAGATGGTGGGGAATGTTGAATAGGTAGAACTTTATACATGCCTCTTCCCATTCATCTGTGCCAGTGTGGTAATCGAGGCAGCATACCTTAAGAGAAGAGAGGAACTCCAGGGTGATCTCTGATTAAGTTATTGACTCTCTAAAAAATGTATGGTCACTTGTCATGACTTTGTATCTACACAACTTCTTCTTGTCATGAAATAATCCAATATTTTTTATGATGGTTTGGTTACAATACCATGTCATCTCAAGGATATTTTTTTGTAGTTTCACAAAACACTTCCTCTTCTCATCATTGATGTAGAATACTTGTGTAATCTTGGAGATGAGTTGGTGTGTCACTATTGTGGAGGAAGATCCTCCTTCCTTTTTTGGATGCCTGCTCTCCATGAGAGAAGGTGGAAGGAAATATCTTAGAGAGGATGTTTGGTGAAGTAGAATTATCTAGATGTCAGAGATGATTTCTCAAAGATGCTTAGAGAAACACATGCTAGATGATAAGTTGTTTGGTGTGAAGAATGTGTATTAGAATCTCCTCCTTTTATAGTCAAAGAATTTTGATGATCGAATAGACTTGGTTCAACTGCATGTAGAGTTGATGGTACTAATATAAGGTTGGTATACATTTTCTCGATATCCTCCATTTATAGAGACAGATGTGGATCATTGATGGTACTGATCCATAATATTCCCAAGTCAGTGGTATTGACATGACATCATTGGTATCAACATGGCATAAGTGGTACCAACTTAGCGGGAGTTCTATAGATAAGAAATTGTAGTCTTTAGATCGGTATGCATGTGACCATCAGGTTTCTTGTCATAGATCATGTTTATTTTCAAAGTTGGTGATATCAAATATGATTTCGGTGCTACCAATTTTGTTTTAGGAATTTGTTGACCACTTTTTTTCATTATCTTCGTGCCAATGAGTCAGTGTTGATGGTACCGAGGTTGTGTCATTATAGCCACTAGAAACCATGCTCAATTTTTAGTGCCACCAATAGTTAGGTCAATGATACTTACTTTTTGTTGTAGCTTTCTAACAAATTTGTAGTTAGTTGATAATAAATGCATTAGTATCGATTACATTTCTTTATGAAATTTCAACATCATTTGAAGTAATGCATGTTAGCGATGAAATATTGATGGTACCAACTTATTTCCTCTTTCTGCACAGGAAGAACACATGTTAAATATATCTCAATCATCATCAACATCATCATCTAAGCCTCAGTCCCAACTATGTTGGGTTTGGCTACATGGATCCTTCGTTTCCATTCATCTTTATCATGGGTCATATTTTGGTTGAGATGTAGAGATTCAAAATCTCTCTGTATAAGCTCATCCCATGTTAATTGTGGCCTTCCTGTTTTTCTATTTTTTGTGCTTGACTCAACAACATTGCTTTGTATAGGCATATTAGTTGGTCTTTGTTGCACATGTCCATACCAATTGAGTCATCCCTCATGCAACTTGTCCTCAATGCCCTCCACCCCCACTTTATTCCTGATATAGGCATTTTTCAAGCGATCTTTTCTTGTCTTCTCACACATCCATCTCAGCATAAGCATTTCAACCACATTCATCTTGTTGATACCTTGTTTCTTCACTGCCCTACATTTTCTCTCGTAGAGCATGGCTGGTCATATAGCTATTATATAAAACTTACTTTTTAACATGTGAGGGATTTTCCAATCACATAAGTTACATATCTCAATCTTCATCAAAACCTTAACTGATAGAAAAAAATATAAAGATGAGATTTTAAAAACAACAGAAAAATACTAAAATAGTAGGTACTTTTTGGAATTTATGGTTTCTATTGGTGCAAACCCAATTATCTCAAATTGGGTTGTGGGTTGCCTCCCACCATCATCCTTTTTTAACATAGTGGGATTGACATGATTAAGCTCACTCAATTAACTTAATTAACTTCATTTCTTCATGTTCTACAAATACATGTCCCCAAAAAATAGTGCTTCAGCCTTTCATCACTTGCCTTAAATGCATTGGAGTTCTCACTCACATCACCAATACCATGTGGATAGACCTTTGGAACTTCATAAGTTTCACTCTTCCTAAACCTCAACCTAATAAGATGCAATTTCATGATCATGAGTTAAAAAGAAGCTCTTATTTCCACAGATGGACTTTCCTATGCAAGATATGTCAATCATTGATCCTTTTGGTCCTCTTTTGTATTACATGATAGTCTCATACACATTAAAGACTATCTCATTCAGATCATTGATGAATCCCTCGAATGGGTCCTCATCTTGTGTTATATTTCCCATTATTCACATTTTGAGGTTTCATAATGTAATCTTTCCCCAATAAAAGGCCTTTCATATGAAATGCACTTATGGATGCTATTTGCATGATTTTCAAGTATTTGACCACTACTTGATGGAAAGGAGAGGATGTGAAATACATATCTTCTCTAGACTTGGACAAGTCCAAAATTTAAACAAAGATCATTTCCAACCTACTACAAATGATAAAAAATTACATTAAAGAAAAAATCTCCATAAATGACCACATTAAAGACTAAAGTGTAGCCTAAAGACCCAAAATTGATAGTGGTAAGTCAACATTGCTATGCTATCAAGACAAAAACCACTGAATTGGCATCAAATGAAGCCACCCCAGGACAAGAAACCAACATGGCTAATCTCACTAGAGTGGTTATGGCATTCAACGACCAAAATGTTTGTCATGTTCAATAGCCAAAACGAGTTCATCACAACCATTCCAACTAGTACTCAAAATGTCCCTTCTTAAGAGAATGATCCTTCCTCAACTCTCCACCATGGTCATGCTACCTAGCATGGTCATGCTACCTTAAGTCCACCACAACCATTCTGTCCATAATGGTCGTGCTAACCCAATTCCAAAAACCCAAAATCAACTTGACCATTTTACATTCCTAGAAAGACTTCATTTAAATGACACATCCATTCCTACCAACTTGTTCCATTCCATTTCATCATCTTCCACTCCAAAACCCTAACCTTTTACTATTTTAGCCACTATCTATTCCATTTCCATGCCATTCCACCTTGAAGGAGGAAAGTGATCTAGCTTGCAGCTATTATAGAAGAATATTTCATCCACTACTTTGAGCTCCTAGGATTATTCTAACTATTTCTTCTCCATTTTTGTATTTTCCATTGCCATGAGTAGCTAAGTCCCCTTGGTGGACTGTTTGGGGAAATTAATTTGACTTTGATAATTGGGGGGATTACTATTATAAACACTATATTTTCATTTCAAAATAATCCTTATTCTTATATCTAATTTTCCCATCTCTTTCTATGGCGATTGATGCTTGAAACCACCTAAGTCTATGAGAATGGTGTATATGTGACTTTTTGGGGAAGAGCTCTTAAGTCTGACTATTGGATCATTAGCTAGATACCCATGTTCCTACATATATATCTACTCTCCTACTCTTATATGGAAAATATATGTAGCTAGTTGTGCATTGATTAATGTGCTTAGCAAAGAGCATGTCTATATGTTGGATGGAGCGTAAATAGAGGTGAAACACCCTTATCCTACATTCCATCCACACTTTGTTAATAAGTACATTAGGAGAATCACTTCTCAAAACCTAGACTAGTATCATTGTGGTTGAATTATACCTATGCCTTAGTCAATTGAACCTCATAAAGTTGGATAAGGGGTAAAAAAGACTATCTTCTCTATGTACTCTCGATACCACCCATGGTCAACTAGTAGTATAAGACAATTCACCAGTATCTGACTATGTTGTTTGATTATATAAATTCGTTTGATTATATGTGTTGCATGATATGACCCTAACTAGGTTGACAGTCACATTTTCTCCCAAACATCCCACTGCCACAATTAATTTCTTAAAACCCTAATTTCTCATTTTGTTAGCTAGTATTAACTTAGTTAGATTCAATACATGTTTACTTAGTCAATTTCCTTCTTCATGTTAGCCAACCCTTTCTAGAGTAGTTAATGATCATTCTTAGTTGCTAGTGTTAGATTTTTCTAGTTTAGTTTTGTTCTTGCTTTCCTAGTGTAATTTCCATCTTAGTGTAACTAGTTGCTTCCTCTCGCCTTTTTTAGCTATATTTCCCTCTTAATTTGAAAATTAGGATTACTTTGGTTAGTGGGGTGCTAATTGCTAATCTAATCTATTAAATTTCTTTTCTTTCTTAGTTAGATAGAATTTCATACCAGGTTAACTTAGGTTTAATTCTTTTT
Organism: Alisma plantago-aquatica; assembly: GCA_963693085.1. Lineage (NCBI taxonomy): Eukaryota > Viridiplantae > Streptophyta > Magnoliopsida > Alismatales > Alismataceae > Alisma > Alisma plantago-aquatica. The sequence goes on from OY856411.1 coordinate 598,167,598, forward strand.
AATTTCAATTACTTGTTCACCTAGTGTAATCCTTCCAAAGTCAATCTTTGGAAACCCTACACTTCACAATAGGAACCTAGTAAAAAACTCATCTCTAGTACCCCCATCTCTCCCTAGGGGTCGACCCTTGACCTTCCTTTTCTATATTGTGATATAAAGCCATACACTTTATGTGAGAACCCATCACACTTAATGAGATTACTCAAAATTCAAAACACAATTGATCACTAATTAATCACATAGCAAAAAAAAGGAATCATTAAAACTAATGAAGCATTCCATATTTATCTAGGATCATTTACCCAAAATCCCAACATATTTTATATATTCATATTATGCCAAGTATCCTTTACAACTACTATGTGGCCTCAACCACCACATATGCATACATAAGACAATTATCCATAGTTTCCACGTGTACAAGCATCAAGATACTATCAACAACTCGAGTTGATTGCAGCATCTTATACAATCTTTCCCACCCAAACCTGAGAGTATAGGGGCCACTCTAGGTAACACTTGACATCTAACAAACTTCTCAAAGGTCCATCACCACAACTCCTCCTCACTTCCACATATCGGCTATCACTTCTACAAATCACCTAAAAAGATGTGGTGACCCACAAGGTGAGACCCATGTCCCAATGATAGATATAACTCTCAACAATGCTTATTGATTACAAAATGTTATATTACTAAGAATATTAAGCATAAGAAGATTAAGCAAGCTTAGAAAAAGGTATAACAGTAATAGGGAAGATTCTATAACAAAATAAGAACACTAAATGTGAAACTTCTTTAAGAGCAGACTTAATCAGAGTCTTATTCATAGGATTTGCATGGTTAACATTATTCACATAAGATCAGGTGTAGTTAACACCATAGGCATAATTATCATCATAAGTCTTACTAACATCATAAACATAGCTAACATCATTAGCAGGGATATCAGTATAAGTATAGATAACAACAAACCATATCTAGCATCATTAGATAACTAATTAACATAAACCTAACCAACAATATTAGTATATCTAACAACAAAAGCATGCCTACTTTCTCTTATTGCAATATACATCATCTATCTGAGAAAAGATCAATACAAGGGTTATCATACAATGTGAAGTGGTGTGTATAAACCTAACATATATGCTACATGGCTGGATTACATCTTTTATTAAGCCTATGGGGAGTTTGAGTTGTTCCACCCAAAATCCAACTGACTACTGCTTGGTCGCAATCAGTTCCGTACATGATCTAGGAGATCTAGTATCCTAAGATCTCCTCCCCTTGGTTAGTACCAGTGAACTACAGTGACATATGAGTCAAACTACCTGCATCAACATATAGTAAACATGCTAACACCTAGTCTTCCGTTGGTACATGCTGCAACACTAGAAATCAAGGTATGCAAAACCCTATCATCCGAGGTACAACCAAAATTGTCCTCAATCACATCACATATAGAAATATTTGAGATACGACTGCAACCTTTCTAATAACCTAGAGATTAGTATGTCAAGGACACATAGTCCCATGCACCCCACATACTCAACAAATGTGCTCTAAGATTCCTTTAGGAATACTCATTTCCCCATCTAGCAAGTCCTGACACTAGAATGCTTCTATGACACTGGGAACTGCATGATTAGGGTTTGATTAGATATTGCCTTTTGGGTGAATTAAGGCTGAATCAAACAAGTGGAAAAACAAACCTTAATTCATTTCTAGAAAGCATGAATATATAACAGCTCCAATAGATATAAAATGTATGATACATAATCCTCCTTTTAAAATCATAGAGTACTATTTCATTTCCATTCATGAGAATCTACTTGACGTCACACCATCACATGATATAAATACTTATCAAGTTATCCCAAGGTACCAACCCTCATCACATCAAGAAGAGGATCACACCTCCATTAGGGCTCAACTATGCCCAAAAGTCATTAAAACAATCACATTATCCCTTGCAAGTATATCATTATCTTTCCATGCCTTACAAAAGGCTCAACAAACCATCACTATATTTGTGATACAAATGTTGAACATAACATTGCAATAAAGAACTAAAAGATGTTCACATGATAACATAGCAAGGTTATCTTAGCATTAAGGGAATTCCTTCATGGTATCAATAAGCAAGGAAACTAGGCATGATTAACCACCATCTTTTAGTTGTGCTAGGGTTAGGTTTAACAACATAAGTTGATCTTAACATTACAAATTAGTAATTTACAACAACCTTAGGTTTGTATTCATTTGAGGGAAAATGTGAGACTACAACTCATGTACTTACAAGCATTCATTATAAATCATCAAATCGCCACCATCAAATCAAGTGCAAACGACACAACCCATTGAACCACACATAAAACTACCAGGTTCAAGGTAGATGAAACCATTGAACCATATGCATGAATCAACACCATTGGATCATGGGTGCATATAACATAATATAACCATTGGATTAGGGAATCAAACCCAAACCATTGAAACATAATCCTCACCCAAGACCATCAGATGTTGGATAGGTAAAACCATGGGATATAATACAAGTAAAACCTTGAGCCATTCATCTAGGAAAACCATCGATTTATGTCCTAAAAAAGACCATTGAATCATATGCATCAATCACCACTATTGGATCAGGAGAAGCCATAGGATTAAACACCTAGAAGGGTCATCATTTTTTGGATTTATAAGCACCATCCATTGTGGACTTCAGGTCCACCATCGGTTGTGAATGTAATACCACCATCGGTTGTGACACTATGAAGACCATAGACTTTCAAAGTAGGGAAACCATTGGTTGAGGACCATTGACCTTAGGACTACTGACACCATTGAGTCTTGACCCAGTATGGCCATAGAGTCTTGACCCGGTGTGACCATCGAGTATCATCACTCGGTGAGAAAGCATATCAACAAAATCATTGTTTGAGAGGCTATGGAAACCATTGTTTGGTAGGGACTTAAGACCACCGATTTACCCCCTTGAGAGAGCACCAAAACCATCAGTTGTGAGAGGAAACATGACCATAGGTTCAAGAAAAAAAGATTCCAAATAGAAAGTGAGGTACTCACCGTCTGTTAGAACATGGGGCCCAACCATCGGGCTATAAATAAGGTGGAAATCAAGTTCAAAAACCAAGTAAAGCCATCGATTGAGAGGGAGAGTAAAACCATCAAGTTCCACCACATGAGGGAGAACTAAAACCATCGTTTCTCAAGCATAAAAGGGTCCAAAATAGAAGTTAAGCATAGGCCATCAGTTGGTACAAGGAAGTTAACCACAACAACACCTAAATCCAAACCATCAGTTTGCAACATAAGGAGTGAAATCAACTCAAAACCCTAAGAATAAACCATCCTTTCATGGTGAAGCAAGACCATTGGTTGTTGAAAAAGTATAACCATCATTTCTATAAGAAATAAGGTCCATAACAATAGCACTATGTCCACACCATCGGTTCTTGCAAGGAGGCACACCATCGGATTATGCACTAGGAAACAACCTCAAAATCCTAAAGAAAATCCATTGTTAGAGAGATCAAAAGCCATCATTTTCCACATGAAACCTTGGTCCAGGGCTTCCACTACCAAATGAAGGTCATGTAAAAGGTTTTGGGTTCATCCAAGAAGATAAACTATTTAAGAATCATTACCTAAGCTCAAACTCTAGGCAAAGATATAATCTTTCTACTTAGACCTTCATTTTAGAATAAGATGTAGTATATGCAAACTAGGAGTAAGCAATAAACGTAGAGAAAGTTATATAACTTGCCTCTAGGATGAAGATGAAGCTCCAAATAGAAAGATAGCTTGAGGAAATAAGGTAGATACCCTAGATTGAGAACTCCACTTTACCAAGCTATCTCCTTCTTCAAAAGGAAACAAACCCTAGGTCAAGGAGTCAAGAAAGAGGTGTTCTTCAAGCTCAAGAACAAGACCCACCATGGATACGAACAAGAAGAAGAGAGAAAAAGGTATGGAAGAAAAGAAAATGAAGGAAAGGAGGGAACAACTTACCTACTTAGGTGAAGAATAAGCTAAGGAAGCTCCACTAGCTCAGGGAGAGGGTAAATCTGAACCCTAGGTGCACATTCAAGCAAGATCAGCCAAGCTTCTTCTACCTTCGCTACTACCCCTTCACCACACAAGGGGGGCAAGATCTATGTAGAAAGGAAGAAGAGAGGGAGATCTAGGTGTTTAAAGAACTCATTTCCATGCAAGGAGGGAGGTACATAAAGCTATTGGTGAGAGAGAAGAGAAGATTAAGGTGTCTAGGTTTGTTTTCCATGTGTCCATGGTCAAAAGCATCACTTCCATGCAAACCAGTAGGTCCATTGGTTGTGGGAGTCAGGAGAGCCATAAAATATTGAATCCCAGCACATCCACCGACCTCTAACATAAGGGAACCATTGGACAATGGCCCCTTGGTCACAAGGGTGAAAACCCAATCTCCACCATCGATTTGCACCTCTACTTGGTGAAATGTTTATCCAAGGACCTCCAAGAGGGGATACCATCAACCCTCACACCTCTAGGGACCTCCATGGAATTCCAACATACCAGGATAGCCATCCTATCCCAACTCACAAGGTGAACCATCGAGTTCTATCACTCAAGGTAGCCCATCTATGAGGGAAAACCCTAATTTCAACCCTAGGTAGATGTCAGCACCTAACAAAGGTGTAACAAGGCACCCATGGAAAAAATATCTCTTACATGATAAGAAAACATTTGAGGCACAACAAGCATGTGACAAGTTACAAGAATAACCTTAGATATGTGTAAATTGCATAAAAGACCAAAACAAGCACATATATGCATAACTTGCTCAAACAATGTCCAAACTTGACTAAACTTTAAACATAGCTTTTTCACAAGATATAAAAGCACATATTAGGGTTAGATTAAGGTTTTAATCATCCAATTTATTTAAGCAAACATGTTCAATCAAAAATAAAGTTCATGGGTCTCACAACCATAAACCCTAAACATGGATTTCACCCCCCAAAATCCAAGGCAAAAAAGATGGGTACTTCCTATAAACCTCATCCACGAACCTCTACATGGTTACTTCCATCCCATGGTGATGTCACAGCACTATCATACACGTCATGTTTTCTCCATCAACTCCTCTATATGTTATCTTGGTTCAAGATAGAAACTCCCACATAACAAAAATCCTCATCCAACTCCACCTCATTTTCCTATATCTCTTATCGGGTACTAGGGTGACACTTCATAGGCATGGAAAATAGAAACTGCTATGCATCATGTGCAACTCTAGTAGTAACTCTAACTTGGAACTCTAGCTGTTGTCCTGAACTATTTCCATATTCTCCTGAATCACTATGTCCTTCATTGTTGTTTGTCACATCAACACATCTTCAGATGTTATTTCTTTAATCATTCCTTACCAAACAAGGAGTGTACTATATCTCCTCCAATGAGTAGCTTCACAAGGATTCAAGTTGTAAAGAAGTGAAACCACCTCTCTATTAAATATGGTAAATGAAAGTGCAATGGATAACAGTAGAATTTAAAAGTTTGACTATATTCAATTTAATAAAGAGTACATCAAAATTTTCCCACTAAGGGTGTACATGCTTTATACAAATAAAGGATCTAAGGTATAGGGAAACTAAACTACATCAATAAGTCTCCAACAAAATAGCTTAACAAATAAGTCCATGAGGGAAGGATGAATTCCTTTTCCTAGTCTTCGGCTGGTTCACCATGCTCCTATTGTGTACTCTGATCCTAAACCTAGGTGGTTGGGATCACCCAACAAGAGGAGAATAAAATATGTGTCAATTAAAGGAAAAAGGACAAATAAAATTTAGCAAAATGTAAACATGGAGTAATGATTCCACTAAGCTAAAGAAATGTCAAAAGTATGAGGCAAGTAAATAATTTAAGAATTCTGCCAAGTCAAATAGTAATAGAGTTGCATGCATAATTTAATATGACTACATTAAACTACTATAGGGCTGAGGCACCTACCTAACCTCAACCTCTAGATGAGGGAGAATTCACACATCCCCAAGAACCCAAATATATATAAAATGGGGAGAATTATCACATTCCCTTGGGTGAAATAGCACACGCCCACTATGGGTGGTTGTACTCATGAACACTACATTAGTTAATTAATCATTTACATCATCATGCTAGAATAATTTCATGGTAGATTTAAGAAAATGAAAACATTGGAAGTGGGTCCAAGACTCTAGAATTATTGAAATAACATATCAAACAAGAAATGGTGAAACTAGTGTATAGGCTCATGCTTCATTAGGAAATTAGGTTTGGATAAAAATGCCCAACTTAGGGTTCAGAATCCAGATACATAAATAGGGTTGAACACACCTTATTGTAGAGTCCTAATCATCACTTTCATCAAACTAGCTTGTATCCAAGACAACTTTATCCTAGTTACAAATTTATACACATGGATTAGGGTTTATGAAGCATAATTTTGGACCTTCTATGAAAACCTTTGATTTCACACTCAAAACTTGGACCAATTGATTACTTGGATTCTCGTGAATAAGAAAACATATTTATTTCTTAAATTTGGAGTTAAAATGAATTCATTATCAATTTTAGGACTTTTTATATAATTAAAATTGTGTTTATATTAAAAATCAAAACATGGATGTAAAACAATACTTAAAAACCATAAAATCAGATTCCTTGTAAAAAAATCCTTTCCAATTAGTTTTTTTTGTATTTTTTTATAAACCTTTGATTTACTATGCATTATATAAAACTGACCAATCACAAGGCAAGAAAAAGCCACATGGGTGAAAAATTACATGAAAAAGAAAAATGAAAAGGGAGCCGGGCCTGTGTGACCTGGTCCAATCATAGGTGGCCAGATCACAGGTCAGCTCTTACGTGCCATCAGTCAAGAGCAAAACAAAATGGGGTGACGTGAAGAATATTCCCTCGTAAGTAAAAACAAAGAAAGAGAAGAAGGTGAGGGTAAAACTAGGAACTCGTAGAGGGGATTCATCCCCTAGCTCACACCACTTCATGGCATCGAGCTGCAAGCATCAACTTTCTCTAAAATTGGGCAAACTCACGAATCACAACCAAAACCTGAATTCATAGTGGAGAAATGAAGGTAAGGAGATGGTGAGCCTATCTAGGTCAACAATTCCTATGATGGTGTCATTGATAGTCATAGAGGAGCACCCAAGGTATGGGCAGAAATCAGGATGGTGGTGGCTATGCAAGAATGATCCAGGCAAAATTGAGGTGAGGAACTTTTTGCTTGGGTATCAACGGAGGTGAGGGTGTTGTTATTTATATATGGGATCTAGTGCTTTGGTCTAATTATGTTGGAGGTGAGAGGGCTATGAACGGATGATTGGGTGTCTTGCGTATAGTGTGTTTTGGCACATGAGTTATTGCTTGACTTGATCGTCAGAGTGAGGCAGACTCAATGGCTAAGAAATCAACAAAATTGGTTGAGTATTGGTCAAGAAACTGATCGAGAAGCAAAACCAGTAAATACAGTACTCAATTGTGAGTAATCAAATCTAGGAGACGAATCCCATACCGTTGGATCGCAGATCAAATGGTTGGGATTGCCCCTGTCCACTGAATTTACGAGGGTAACCTGTGACATTGATTTAAAATGGAACCATAGGTTCAATGAAGTGCATAAATGAAATGGAATTAAAATTATATTCAAACTATATTCAAATCTTATTTAATTTGTTTGAAGGGTCAAACATTGACCAAATGACCTCAAATTTGGACCATAGACTAATATTAATTCATAGATTAATGTTATGCAATTACATTTTTGTACATGAGATATGACCCTCAACCACCATATTGGCCATTAATATATATATTAATGTATTAAAAGGGTGAATTAATATAAAAGTCTTTTTTAATGAAATTCTTGAGTGAAATTCGAGATGGAAATTATACACTCATTCAAGAGTCATGTGACACCTCCTATTTTCCTTTTTAATGTTTTATTACCACATTGGAGGAGAGAAAATGGAAAGAGGATTATTCTCTCATTAATTAACTCAATTCCACATTACTTCTTATTTCTTGTCCCAAAAGGCTATAAAACTCTAAATTAAGATAATCTACTAATTATCTCTCATTAATGGTGATTTTGTATTTTAGACTCTAATTAAAATACTACTTGAGGTATTTTGTGCACAAATCCATATGCTGGCATAAATGTGAAACAAATATATTCCTAACCACTAAATATTGCTCAATTTCAACATTGAGGAAAAAAGGATAGAAAAGATAGTAAAATTTAGGAAAAAGGTCAAACAATATAGGAAGGAAATAAAATCTTAAAAATGGGTTAAATTGCTAATAAACCCAAGATTCGATATGTTACAACACTCCACCCCTAAAAGAGGATTTGATCCCCAAAATCCCAAAAAGAGGGAACGGTGAGTACATAACATCCCAACATTAAGCAACTAGGTGGTTACCTCTAATCAATGGTACTTCACATGCTCTACTCATATGTCAGGTCATACTAAGGTTTCCATTATTCAAATTACCTTTTATCAAATATAACATAATAAACATTTTTGGCTTATTAGCATTATCTTTATTATGAAATTACATCATCCTTGTTATGCTATTAATTGTGTTATGTCAAAACATTATGCACAAGTCATATGCATTTCTTATTTACTAACTAAGAATTTTAAGCATAGTTAGGGTTTACTAAATCATATCAATATTTATTAATGTATTAGGTCACAATTCTTAACCACTTGAATTTTTCTCCATTATCCTCATATGACCATCATGTAGAATTATCACAGATTATTTTGTAAGAAATAGACAATACCATCCAACAAGTTATTAAGTCTACAATGAATCCAAATAATGTCACATTAATTTATATTACACATTGACACATCACCTTTCATACTCATATTAACGTCATAATTATTCATTTTCTCCTATTTATTCACTTCTTATTATCAATTATAAACATTTAACATCACATTAGGAATTTATGCATGTGTATGTGAATCCAATTACTCTTTATCATATTTGAGTTATTGTATGTATTTGAGTGAATAAGGTGGAACACATTGTATATTAATGAATTGATTCATATATCAATCTATGATTTGGTGATTAATGAGGTGTGTATTAGAGAACAAGGTGATATACCTTACATATATTGATAACTTGGTTAAATTATGATGAGATGATTATATTCTATTTTATATGTATCAAAGTATATTATTTGATGATGAAACCTAATGTCATTAATTTACCATGAAGGCATTAAAGATATGTATGTATATATGTTAAGGTTATATGATTACATCTTAGGGTTTAGGTCAACATGACCATTACATGTTATCCATTTATCTTATCATTAGAGTGACATGGATAACATTATGTGTATTTACAATTACTGAGTTTCACATATTATGTGCATTAAGTATTTTTTGGGGTTCAAGCATATGAACTATTTATTAGACGACTTATTATATATCCATTAGTGTATAAACAAATAAGTTAAATTATAATTATAATATGTTTGGTCAATACTAATCATATAAGCTCACTAATCTCTTATCTTATGGTTTCCAAATTCAGAGTATCTAGACTTCAATGTGTTGTAGGACTCTATCCCCTTAAAACGATTGACCTATCAAGTAAAACTAAACTAGAGGCAAAAGATTGAGTCTAATTAAACCATGTATAAGATCCAACACTTTATTGTTTTATTATTCACTATTACAAAGCTTCTAAGTCTAGTATAGGGTAGACTACCCCTAAACATACCACTGGAACACTCATCAACTTCTCCTTCAACATCTGGAAAGAACACTGACATCAATTCTGACACATGTTATTCCATGCAAAAAGGAAAACTTTTGCTAGTCAACCTTGTTAGGGTTAAAGAAATGAAGTTGACATTCTGAATGGACTTCTTATAGTGTCCCTCTAGCCTTAGGAATCTTTAGATCTTAGTTTATGTCTAGGGATGCTCCTACTCCAACACTATATTCACCTTACTTGGATTTACACAACATACATAGAAGATTTATCATAACCCTGAGGAGACACTTTAGTCAACCCTGAACTTACTCCAGTAAAACTTACCACACAATTAATTATGCTTCAACAATCCTAGGGCTTAGCGAAGATGATGTCCATGTCACTGACCATCTCTGAAGTACATTGAGATGTTATCAACAAAACTTGCCTCAACTCATATGAACACGGCCTGAGCACTATGTTCATCAAGTCCATCAATGACTATGATGCATTGGTTAGTCTAATTGACACAATCAGGAACACATAGTGACCATGAAACTTATGTCATCCATTGTGATCTTCATCTGATGATATCCCAATCTTAGGTCTATATGAAGGAACACTGTTGCACCTATCGAATGATCCACAAACCATATATCCTTGGCAGTGGTATTTTCTAGATGTTGGTAGCCAATATAGATCATTATAGAACCAAGTTTCTTATTTCTAAACAACACTTGGAGGATCATAGCATCAAACTCTTTCTCTTTGAGGAAAGGAAACACCTACAAGATCATCTGATAAATATCTGCAACTCACATACTACGGGTACACCCTAGATTCTAGGACTCATCACCTTGGTATCCACTTCATGTGCTAAGAGGAACTCACATCCCAATCTCATCATCTTCTCTACCATCATAACCCTATCAGAACATATAGGAGGAGTCTTCCTAACTTCTTGGAAGGCTCAAAAAGCATTCTCATCACAAAACATAATGATCTTGGAACTATAGTCCAAGACATCCATGTGCTATATCAAGATATCCACCCACATGATTACAAAAAATCCACCTGCACCAAATGACATAAGATCCACTTGAAAGTTACACCCCAAAAAAAAAACACAAAGGAAAACACACTTCCCACAACATAGTAACACTATCCAGGGGTTACTAGCAAATGGGTTACTGAGTCTACCTTCATCATGCAAGTTACAAATTTTAATGTATCATTTTATCCTTTTTCATTTGGGTTCCTTTCCATCAACATAGGAATTATCATGATTGTCACACTTCATCACTTTTTCTTGTTGATGATTTATCATTCTTATATGAGTGTCAATTCATGTTATCTTGTTTTTTGATCGCTTGTCAAGGGTGATTCATCATATTTCACATTTTCTCCATTAATTTCTTATACATGTCAGGATAATTTTACTTTAACACTTTCATACGCACGTAGATTGGTCTAAGTTTTACTCAGGTTGCACTTTATCCATCTGTCATTGTTCTTATTTGTCTTCTCATATCACATTTATCTCAAGAGTTCTCTTCTTCTTATGTGGAATAAATGCCTTGAATCATTTCATTAGCACAAATTTACCTCTCTTTCACTTTATTAACTTCTAAAATTACAACTTCAAGGACTCTTCTTTAGTTTACTTTTATTCAGATTTAGGTTTCATGGTGTCGTATCTTTCTCTTTAGTTACCAAACATTCAAGTTTTGATAGGTTATGATGCAATTCTCATCTTTCTTTCGAGTAAGATTAAAATATTTTCACCATGATTTCTTATTTATTATGTTCTTTTGATTTTTTTCAAACCGACTACTTGATTAGTGTAATTAGAAAGATAACAATCTAAGAGTTCCACACTTACACTTTCTTCAATAATTGAATATCTATCTAGGGCATCCAATTACTAAGCTTATGTAGTATGCATCATGTTCACATTTCATCTTCCTTACTTAGTCGTTATCCTAGTTCTAAGTCCTAGTATCCCTATAGACTTAGCGAACCTAAAGATCTGATACCAACTTATGAGAACTATCATGTTAAATGAGATTAATCAAAACTCAAAACATGACCGATCACTAATTAATCACATAGCTAAAAAAGGAATAATTAAAACCAATTAAACATTCCAAACTTATCGAGGATCATTTACCTAAACGCCCAAAATCTTGCATATATTCATATTATCCCAAGAATCTTTTACAACTACTCTGTGGCCTCAGCCACCACATATACATACACATGACCATTATTCACAATTTCTACATGTACAAGCATCATGATACTAAAAACAACTCGAGTTGATTGCAACATCTTATACAAACTTTCTCACCTAAACCTGAGAGTACATGGATGACTCTAGGACATACTAGACATCTAACAACCTTCTCAAAGGTCCATCACCATAGCTCTTCTTCACTGCCACATGTCTACACCTGCTTCTACTGATCACCTTAAAATATGTGGTGACCCACAAAGTGAGACCCATGTCCCAACGATAGATATAACTCTCAACAATGCTTATTGATTACAACAAGTTATATTATTAAACATATTAAGAAAATTAAATAGATTAAGAAGTTTAGAAAAAGGTATTATAGTAATAGGGAAGATTCTATAACAGAATACGAACACTAAATGTGAAACTTCTTTAAGAGAAGACTTAATCAAAGTCTTATTCTTAGAAGGTCAGGTGTAGTTCACATCATAGACATTATTATCATTATAAGTCAGACTAACATCATAAACATAGCTAACATCATTAGTAGGGCTATCAATATAAATATGAATAACAACAAGGCATATCTAGCATCATGAGATAACTAATAAGCATAAACCAAACCAACAATATTAATATATCTAACAACATAAGCATGGCTACTTTTTCGTATTGCAATATACATCATCTATAAGAGAAAAGAGAAACACAAGAGTTATCATACAATGTCAAATGTTGTGTATAACCCTAACGAATGTGCTAAACCATTGGATTAAGTCTTTTACTTATCCCATGGGGAGTTTGAGTTGTACCACTCAAAGACCAACTGAATACCACTTGGTCACAATCAGTTCTGTATATAATCTAAGAGAGTTGAAATCCTAAGATCTCTTCCCCTCGATTAGTACGAGTGAACTGCAATGACATATCAGTCAAAATCCATGCATCAGAATATAGTCCATCATGTCACATACAGTACAACTGTAGTTTTCCTCAATAACATCACATATACAAATATCTGAGATATGAATGGAGACATTCTCCATAACCTTGGGATCAGGATATCAAGGAACCATAGTCTCATGCACTTTGCATACTCAACAATATGCACTCCAAGCTTCCCTTAGTAATACTCATTACCCCATCCAGCAAGTCCTGATACTGGAATGGTTCTACGACACATGTCACTACATGATAAGGGTTTGATTATTTATTGCCAATTGGGTGAATTAAGGAGGAATCAAACAAGTGGACAAACAAACCCTAATTCATAAGCATTAATATATAACAACTCCAAAAAATATAAAGCATATGATACATAATCCTCATTCTAAAATCACAGGGTACTATTTCATTGCCATTCATGAGACTCTACTTGTCATCACACCATCACATGATATAAATCCTTATCACATTATCGCATGGTAGCAACCCTTATCACGTCATGAAGAGGACAAACCTCCATTAGGGCTCAACCATACCCAAAGGTCATTAATACCATCACATTATCCCCTATAAGAACATCATTATCTTTCCATGCCTTACAAAAGTCTCAACAAACCATTAACATATTTGTGATACATATGTTCAACATAACATTGAAATAAAGAACTAAAGATGTTAACAAGATGTATAGTAAGGTTATCTTAGCATTAAGGGCATTCCTTCAGTATATCAATAAGAAAGGAAAATAGGCATGATTAAACACCATCATTTAGTTGTTGGCTTGTATGCCCAGAGAGTCAATCATATGATGATTACAATGGGGCATTAGATACCTAATTTGAAAATTATAAAGGTAATTCCGTCTGTTATGTTTGTCTTAGCATGAGATGATGATACAAGCATAGTATATGTCAAAAGAATGATGTTACTCAATGATATATGTCTTCAGGTTGAGGACCTGAACAATGAGATCATATGTATGATAAGAGTACATTCATTATTTTTATGTCCCTAGTCAAATATTATTGTAGAAGAAATATAGACAATAGTAATACATAAGACTAGTGTTTGTGTTGACTGATGATAGATCTTATTAGTCATGATATGTAATATCAATTCAAGCACACATGTACATGTTAGAGAATAGTGTATCAAAAAGACCCACCATGAGAGTGATACATGGATACCTTGGAATGGTAGTCACAATCACCTCTCATAGTGATAGTGGTGATTGTGGTTCTTAGACCTAAAGTCACTACATTCATTACATGTTGTTAATGTACTTTTACATCATCCACCATGATCCTAAATAAGGGTTGCCATAAAGGTGGTTCGTGGGTGCATTATGACACATGGGGATTGAGTGTGAGTGTTATAGATGGGATTTGTCCCTCCTACAGGAGATTGATATCCAGGCCACTTGATAAGAAATACTGATAAATGTATGGCCATACTCGTGTGATTCAATATGTGATATGTGAACTCACATGCATCTCACAAAGTCTACTCTAGTTCAAGGAAGATGGATTGAACGTTGAGAGGATGACGTTTCCATGCCTCAAGTTCAATCCAAATATCAGAGACAAAGGAATTATGTGATCACGGTAACATTGATCACAGATTGTAGGTTAAAGATATTATACAACTTCCCAAATTACTTGGTAGCAATGATGTGTTGCTAGTCGATGCTCTTTTCTTGTGATATCATAATTGGTTATGGACATTCACTTCCAATTTAATGTTGTACCTATAGGGTCACACACATAGGATACACTTGGAAGAGGAGTACATTCATGAATTATGTTTAATTTTGATTACTAAAAGTGTTTACAAATTCAATTGAACAATAGAGGTTCAATAATTGACTGACTAGACTCTGAACCGTCTAGTTCAAGTGTTGAACTGATTGGTTGAAATGTTAGGTCAATTGGAATCAATATTGGTTGAACTTTTCCTAAACTGGACATGTGAAATGACTGTTTCACTTATGAAATGATTGTTCCACAATGTGAAATGATAATTTCACAATGTGAACGGACCAGTTCACCTTCTAGGTCACCCGGTTCAGTTGCTAATTTGATTGGAACAAGGATTGATATTGATGTCATGTTTAACATTAATAGGGCATTGATTACTAATTTTATTCATAACATGAAATTGCATGAAATGATTTTTTCACTCTGCAAAATGAACGGTTCATATGACAAAAAATCAGTTGGCTATGTGAAACGATCGATTTTTTGTGTATAGGTTCCAAAAAATTCATTAATCTGACCTTTTCAACTCCCGCACAAATTGGGAACCCTGACAGTGAACTCTCCTATAAATAGAGGGGTACTGGGGGCTTCTCAGAAATTTTTTTGTCCTCTTTGGTTGCGATAACCAATAGAGAGATTGAGAAAGTCATACCCGATAAAGAAGGGATAGAAAGGGAAAGACAATTGTGGGAGTGCAAATCAATCCTAGTTGATTGATGTTCGAAGGGACAATTCTTTCTCGTTGGCTTTGGTAGCGCAATGTGGTGTTCCCAGTGGTCCGTGTGGACTACTCTAAAGGAGGGAGGCCGTTGTTTTCCGCTAGGAGAACATTGTGAACCGTCACCATGGATGATGACTGTTTGGTGTTGTTGAAGAAGAAGAAAGATGTTTCTTGGAGAAGAAGAACAATACTACATCAAGAGTTGTCGTTGTACTTTCTCTAGGACCAGGTGTAACTCTTGATATTTTCCTTCCTATATACATTGTTTTTTATGCTATCTTGTTGTTAAGGGAATCATTCTTTAATTTTTTTTCCACTGCCTTATATGTCGTATCGATTTCCCTACAATGGTTTCAGAGCCACAACAATTTGCGATGTATCTAGATTTTAATTCATATGATTGAATTTATTTTATTGCATATGATGTGAATATTAAATTGGTTAATGTGCATATTTGATTAATTCCACATACAACACCCCCAAAAATAATATATATATACATATGATATATATGCAATTTACATGCGTCATCCTAAAATCAATTTTAATGGTGGATGTTTAGCATGGTTATGGCCAATAACAGCTATATCTGTGTGCATGTTGTAGTTGTTTATTCCTGTCTATATTTTGGTTTGCAATCTAAGCCTCTCTCTCCTTTCCAAATCTAAATTAATGTTCTTCTTCATATTTTCCCACAAATATAACTCGAGGTTTTCCCTTATACAATGTAATGAGAAATAGAATAGTTTTAATTAATGTTTCATTGTGAAAAGATGTTCTACACTAGACACATCAACAAAATCTTGAGATGAAACGATTGACTAGAGGACCAAGGAGGCCATACAACAGGAGGATGAACCAATCAAATGGTTGCCCAACTGACTGGATGGAGGAGTCCAAACGTCGCTTGATCCTGAAGACCAAGCAATCATTTCAAGAGCCCAACCAATCGACTAGGAGGTGAGACAACTAGTTCAAGAGTTGAAATGATCAACCTAAATTGGTTTGAGCAGATATCTTCATCATCAACACATTGCATATGATGTGGACCTTAGGTGGTTCCAATTCCTTGTGGCTCCAAGGATTTACGATAATATGTCCATAACCATTGATTGTGTGTTTACATTTCATGTTTTGTTGTGGTTATAGCATGTACATGATACGTACTATAAGTATGTGGTGATTGGATATGTATATGTATTTATATATAAAATCCCTCAATACAATATTAAGTTTAATATGTTTTCCATAAGTGATACACATGAAAATCTTGATCGGACAAGCATAGGTTAAACCAAAGCATGGTGCGCCGTCTATCTCGTAGAAGTGTGATGGTAGATATGTTGGTTTTGCCAAAGCAGGGTGCATTTCTATGATGTTGGCTTATGGGTCAGACTAACTATGTGATCTTAATGGGATTAAGCACCTAGAAGCATGCATTTGACATATCACAAAGAGTTGCACATACCATGTATTCAAGAATTGCATGAGATGTAATTCACAAAAGTTGTCTACTTTAGTAGTTGGTCATGGATGTTTTTTTTTGGTACAACTCCTTCAACTTTATTCAATGTGTAACCTGGTTCAAGTTACAATTTCTTTTATCACAGGCATACACATTCATGATACAACACGGAGGGTTGGCATGGCAAACCTGAAACAGAGGATCATTGGGGTGCATTTTAGCTAGCTTGTCAGCTACTCAATTTCTTTCACTTCTACAGAAATCTACACTGGAAATGTTTGGCATACCTGCCTTGATCTTCATTGCCCAAAGGGTGCAACTCGGTCATTCTCCTTCTCCCTCCTTGAGCAGCTTGATTTCTAGAAGACTATTTGACTCGATTATCGTTTGTGTCCAGCCACTCCATTGGACTTGCTCACAGGCTAAGTGAATCTCAGCTAGCTCTGCAGCAACCACCGATCCCGCCTGTGTTTTCCTAACCCAACCACCTAACCAGTTGCCTCCGGCGTCTCTGGCCACTGCTGCCACCGCAGCCTCCTCCCCCTTCACTACAGCATCAACATTCATCTTCACACACCCAGGAGGCAGTCTTCTCCAGACGAGCGAGCTTCTGGTGTTTCTAGTGCCCCTGGTCATATCAGGCCAGGCTTCCTTCTTTGTTTCTAAAGCTTTCCTGATTCTATAACATTGATGGCTCAGCGATTTTGCTTCCCCTTTGAAAACCTCACCATTCCTGAAGTTCCATATCATGTGACAAGTTGTCCAGAAGTCTTCTCTAGATATGGATAGTTGTCGCTGGACCACCTTCAGACAACCTTCAATGGTGGTCGGTTGAGAAAGAGCTCTATGCTCCTCCGCAGTCAGAAGTGCCCTCCAGATACACTCAACTTTCTCACAATCTCATAGGGTGGGGGCGATCGTTTCGAGCTCCTTTAGACATCTTGGGCATGTCCCTGAGTCAGACATGTGCCTCTGTTGTCTCCGGGTGTTTGTGAGAATGGCCGAATGTAGAACGAGCCAGGCAAACATCCTCATTTTCGCCGGCATTCGTAGCTTCCAAATGCTACCCATGCTCCATTCGTCTTCACCTCCTTGTGATTGCGAATAAGGTGGTAGGCCGAACTCAAAGTGTAGGTACCTTCTGTTGTGTGATTCCAAAATCTAATATCCTGGTGAGGTCTTCCTATAGGCGTCGGGACTCGTTGAATCAACTTAACATCTTCCTCGCTGAACCAGTGATTCAGGAAATGAGTATCCCATTCTCCATTATCAAGCACAAGGTTGCGAACTTTTAGATCTTCCAAATCCATTGGAATCTGTTGTTTCACCCTGGTGCGCAATTGCAGTCCAGGCTTTACCCACCTTTCATCCCAAAAATTGGTGTCCTCTCCTCCAACTGGGCAGGTTGTTGTGTTCTCTAGGATGAACTGCTTCCCTTCAATGGTGGCTTTGCCCAGTCTAGACGCGTTAATCACCTTACCTGGCTCTGCACTGTCAAACTTTCTATTAAGTAACCTGCACCATATTGAATCTCTATTGGATGTCATGTCCCAAGAGTTCTTGAGCATTAGAGCTTGATTCCATTCTCGCATAGACCTGATACCCAAACCTCCATGGATCTTAGAACTCATCACCTTGTTCCATGCTACTAGTGAAATGGGTTTCTTCTTATGTCCTCCTCCCCAAAGGAATCTTCTAATCGTACCATCGATCCTGTCGCAAATACTAACGGGTAGTTTTGTAGTCTGCATAACATAGGTTGGTATAGCTGATAGGGTAGATTTAACAAGGCACACACGACCCGCCAACGATAGGGTCTTAGCCGCCCAACCTTGAATCTTTCCTTCTACTTTGTTAATGACATCTGAGTAGGTAGTTTTGGTAACTTTGGAATGAAGGATGGGAACCCCCTGATATCTGCCCAGGTCTTCTGTGATGGTGAAATTACAATATTGCTGGATTTCTCTCCGGACTGAGTTGGGGACGCTCCTAGAGAAGAAGACCTGAGATTTAGTAGCAGATATAGTTTGTCCCGAAGCTCGGCCGAATTCATCAAAGCACTTTAGGATTCTCCTCATTTTAGGTTTACTGGCTTCAGCAAAAAGGATAAGATCATCAGCAAAGAACACATGTGCAATTTCCATGCCGGTTCTACCCAGTTTCACTGGTTTCCACTTGCCACTCGACACTTTTTCCTTGATCATTTGAGATAGACGCTTGAGGCATAATACAAAGATATACGGGGATAAAGTGTCTCCTTGCCTGAGACCTCGGCTAGCTTTGAAAGGTGCAGCCTACTTTCCATTCCACACAATGGTTGATTGCCCGCCAGTTATGGAATTCATGATGAACTGTCTTATGTTAGTAGGAAGCCCAACCTTTACTAACGTTTCATCTACAAAGCGCCAGGACATCTGGTCATAAGCCTTAGACAGATCAATTTTCACTGCCATCACTTTAGCACCTTTCCTTCTTCTCATGCCATGAATGATCTCCTGTACTAAAGCGATGTTGTCTGTTATTTTCCTCCCCGGCACGAAGCTGCTTTGTTCCGGAGAGATCCAGCCAGGCATGTGCCTCTTGAGACTTTCAACGACCACCTTTGATGCAAGTTTGAGAATCATATTGTTCAGGGATATCAATCTAAGTTGTTCACACTTCTCTGGATTCTCCACTTTCGGTATCAGGATGATAGTTGTGTTACATATTTCCTCACTTATAGGTTCTCCAGTTAACAGCTTCTGAATGGTGCAAGATACCGTTGTGCCCACCGCTACCCATTCTTGTTGTAGAAACTCGACTGTGATCCCATTTGGGCCTGCTGCTATGAAAGGCTTCATAAGACGTAGCGTCTTGTGGGATTGTCCCTAGAAGGAGTTGCAGATAAGGCATTGAGGTCAGTTATATTAATGGCCTTGAAGTTCCCTAGGACTTGTGCGTCCCTGTGTGAGGAAGTAGCTGGAGCTTCAGTTAGTATGTCCTTGAAATGCCGTACCACCATCTCCAGAACAGCCGCTTCATCAGAAATCCATTGTCCACTCGAGTCCTTCAGAGTAGTAATAGTGTTTTGTCTCCTTCGTTGATTCACCCAAGTCTGATAGAATTTTGTATTATTTTCCTCTTTTTTGAGCCAATTGATATGGGCACGCTGCTTCCAGTCCTCTTCTTCCTTGTTAATAATGTTCTACAGTTTGGCCTGCATGTCAGTGCAAAGATTGTCGGTGGTGGTGTCATACCTGTTAGCTAGCAAGTGCTGCAGAGATGTAATGTTCCGTTGGAGTCTGGTCTTGTCTCGATTAGAGGCCTTTGTCTGTATATCATCCAGCTTCATCAGGTCATTTCTGGCCATATGGAGAGTATCATAGAAACTTGTGGAATTGATCCACTTCTCAGCAATCAGCCATTTCATGTCTTCATTCTTTCTCCACGAGGCCTTAGCCACAAATCTTTTACCTTGTGGTCTGCTCCGAACTGGTTTAATCAGTAGGGGGAAATGGTCCGAAGAGAACCACGGGAGGTGTTCAATGATAACCTCAGCGAATTTGGTAATAAACTCTTCATTTTCCAGGGTGCGGTTGAGTCTTTCCTGTAATCGCCCATGTTTATACGTGAACCGGACTCCTGAGAATCCTAGATCCATAAGGCCTGCATCCATGAGAGTGTCCTTGAAAAGTTTGGCTTCAGTGAAATCATATCTATCGCTTCTCGACTTCTCAGAAGGAGTTAAGGTTGTGTTAAAATTGCCTACTGCAATCCACTGGCCATTGATTTGTTCACTGGATTCCACAATATGTCTCCATAAGAGTTTCCTCACACCAATGTGTGGATTGGCATAGACAAAGGTTGTTGTGATTCTACTAGCAATCCGGCAGGTCACGAATTGTCTGTGACAGTTGATAATCTCCACTTTGGTTCTCTCTCATTTCCAGCATATCAAAATTCCACTTGCAAATCCACACACTTCCACTCTATGTGAATGAGTGAAGCCCAGGTTGTTAACGGTTTGGGTAGCTTGTCTCCCACTTATTCTTGGTTCTAGAATAGCTACGACTTCCGGCTTCTATTCGCGGATCATGTTAGCTATAGCAGATTGATGATCCTTATTTCCAATACCTCGTACATTCCAGCACAGCAAACACATTAAGTAACTTGGAGTGGGGTTAGGAGCTTGGCCATTTCCATTGTTCATCAATGACAGACTGGTTAACTGGGGCTTCTCCTACAGAGTTTACCTTGGAAATATCCTCACTCGTGCATGATACAACTTCCTCAGACGGGCCCCTCAGAATATGTGTGGAGCTGCTCGCGTTAGGATGAGCTTCGTCCTCAGGAGTCATCTTTAATAGGCATGGGCTTCGTCTCATATTTGAATCGATGTCAGGGGGTTTTAACCTGACCTTCCTCTTCATGTTTAGGCCGTTCCCTGAAGTCGACTTACGTGGGCCTAAAACATGCTTCTTGCTTCTTTTTTCTTTCGTGGCCTTCTCTTTCCTTGGGCACCTCTCTGTCCCTGTGTGATATGTATTAAGCTCCTGTATATAATCAGCTACCATGGCCTCCGCATTGTCCTTTGGTATCTCATTGTCAGTTATCGTAATCACCTGATCTACTTCTGGATGAACCACACTGTGCATTTCTTGGATTTGCTGTATACTGCTTTCATTAAGCTTGGAGGTATCTCGTGGTACATTCTTCCTTGTTGTGATATCTTTCAATATTCCTTCTCCCTTCGAGTTGTTTCCTTCTGACATTTGAGTGTTCTTCTTCCTCCATACCTTCTTGGGCCTGTCTGGGATTCACTGAGCTGCTCCCTGGCTATCTTCGTCTTCCATGTCCTTACTGTCCGTCTCTGGATCGTCATTATACAATCCTTCGAACCGGTTGGATGTTCTCGAACCAGGTCCATCGGCACCATGCCTTGTCGTCTTTGTCTTCTCCTTGATTTTTGCTATTTCCATTCCTGGTTGGAATGCACCTCTCCAGAATGCAAGTTTGCTCTGTGTTGTTCCTCCCTGACTACATTGCTTGCGATATCAGCGGCCTTGTCGTTCTCAGTATCTTCCGTGCATTTCTTAGAAACATGGCCCTCCTTACCGCACTTAGCACAGCCCCAAGGTAATCCTTCATAGATAACTTCATACCTCACATCATTGATCAATATGTAAGACGCCAGCTCCTTTGAGGTATCAAGTTCAATGGCTAATCTCGCGAACTGGCTGCATGTTCTCTTCTATGTATGGCTATCGACCTTCATCAGACAACCTAACACAGTGCCTATATATTGGAACATCGTGTCAACATATACGTGTAGAGGTAGGTTCATGATACGTACCCACGATACTACGTAGTCAGGTAGTGCTTCGGTGGGTATGAAGGTAGGGTACCATTCCCACACTATTATGTTGCACCCAAATATCTTCCAAGGTCCTCCTACTAGTGCCATTTCAAAATCTTTCTTGCAGGACAATTGCACAACAAAATGTCCATGTTCTAACTCGAACATATTGAATCTCCCTCAGATCTTCCATAGAAGTTTCAGACGATCTCTCAGCGTCATGTATCCGATTTCAGTACCCAACATCCTTACTACAACTGCATACTTCCAAGGTTTAACCAGGTCCTCTTCTACGTCGGGATCAATGTATAGTGTTGGCGTACCCTGTGGGTCTTCCAGCGAGACTGCTCCCAAAGGTAGGTTTACTTCAAAGAGTTTCTCCAGGAATGAGCCTTTGTTATCTGGGTCTGTTTGCCACAATCCCAGGTTTTCCGCAACGCCCATCACCGCGCTCGCGTACGTGCCAATGATTCTACCTTTCTGTGTAGCGTTGGCTTCCGTGGCCTCTTCACTCACGACTTGATCTATGGTGTTATCTACTGCATCGGTGGCGTCTTCTCTAGTTTGATCGTGTACTTGTATGCGCATCCCCATGATGTTGAAGCTTAGTCCTATTTCCAGTATCGAGAGAGTCACATATCTTCTCCTTTTCTCTTTTTCTCTCCTGGTCGACATTCCTGTAGAGCCGTTCATTTTTTCCAGTTCTTCTATTCTCACCGTCATCGTCTCCTGTTGTCCCTCTCCCAGATCGAACACCCTTGTTCCTTCGTTTCCTTCGGGTTCACCCCTGTGATCGCCGCCAGCATCCCCCTCCAACCTTAGTCCCTCCTTCTCAGACGTTGGTTCCCCGTCATTTGTTTGCACCCTGACCTCTCCACCTTCGTCCAACCCTTCCATGGCATCATACTCAGCAACGTTCCCCACTCATTCCTTCTCTAGTGGTCTGGCACCGCCGAAACATCCTCTTCCCCCACGGCCTCAGCGGCCGCCTTGCGAGCCTCCCCTCATAAACCCTAGCAGAGCCTCCCGGTCTCCAGACCACACTTTTATTTTATCTTCTTGATGTATCTTGGCTCACTAATAATTTAATTATTTTGGATCTTGTCTCACTAGAAGATTATAAGCTTCAATCTTCCAAATTGATACATAAGGGTTATCAATTTGAACAAAATAGTGGGAATGATAATTAATTAAAGGTCTAATTAATATATTTAACTTATCAAATCAAACAAATCAAAAAAGTTTTGAAAAGTTGTAATATTTCTTTGTAGAATCTAATAACAAACACAATTTCAATCAGTCTTTGAGAAAGACAAACTAAACATGATTTTTTCCACATATTGTATAGGATTTTGAGAAGCGTTCTCATAAATGAGTAAAAGCCCTATGTCCTAGAAAGACAAGAGCCAGAGGAACACACACCAAATGCTCCTAAGGCTGAAATGTATGCTTACAAGAAGCATGCCAATGATGCCATAGACATTTGAGTACCTTATTCTATGTTGTATGAACTATGAGTTGCATGAGCAGCATGAAAAACATGGACATTCCTGAGATGGTAACACATCTTAAGAATCATGTAAAGCAAGTAAGGTATAATGTTTCCAAGGTGTTGTTTGAGTGCAAACTAACAGTGGGAGATCCAGTAGAGCCCCATGTTCTTAATATGATTAGGCATGTGGAGAGATTGGGATCTCTTTTAGGTCAAGAGTTTACCACAAATATGATTCTACAATTGTTTCCTGAATCATATAACTATTTCATCAAGTGATATCACTTGAGTAACTTGGACAAACTACTATCTAAATTTCTTTGCATCAGATTAATGCCAAAGAAAGATCAAAGACAGACAAACCCGTGATGGTGATCAACGGAAGTGAGTCCAAGGAAAAGGCACGACCAAGAAGGGTTCTAAGGATATGTTAAAGTTCAAGTCTTAAACACTCAATATTGGGATAAGGGTAAGAAGAATAGAGATAGAAATCTATACTTCAAAACCCAATCAGAAGTAATATAGAAATGTATGGAGGAAGAGTTGCAACCACTACATTTGGAATCTGTCATTCATAGGCATATACTAGAATTAGTGAATTTCTATTATATAGTTACAATTGATGAAAACATCATGTATCTTGAATGGACAAGAATTGATGTTTCATTTTAAAAGATGAGATCTTAAACGGAAGTCCTATGTCACACTATCTATACTTGATAATTGAAGAGATAAATGTGTATGACACATATACTGAATGACTTGATGACTTAAATAATGAATATCTATAGCATTGTCATCTAAAGCATGTAAATGAGAGTTGCATTTCTAGAATCCATAATGAATGCTATCTAGACTCTTTATGTTATTGAAGCAAAAGAGACATCCAAATCATATTTACTGGGAAATATGACAAAACCATCTTCACTAGATGTAGTGGGAGAGAGATTGTTCTATTGGGGCTCATACATACTGATGTATATAGACCTTTTTAGAATAAACACTAAAGGTACTTACCAATACCTCATTATATTTAATGATGCTATCAATAGATATGGAAATTTGTATTTAATGAAATACATGTATGAATGTCTTGAAGTGTTCAAGGAGACCATTAATGATGTACTTAACTAACTTGATAAAGTATAAAGACACTTAGATATGATCGATGTTGAAATATTTTAAACCAAGAGTTTGAGCACCTTCTGGGAGATCATGATAATATATCATGATGAACTCCTCCTAAAACATAATGATATTGTATCATGAGAGTGTATCATAAATAAGGAATCACACCTTGTTAGTCATGGTGTGATTATCAACAAAATCTAGATGATCTTACAATTTCTTTTGAGCCAATGCCTTACACTAAAACAATGTACCATCTAAAATTGTTCAAAAGACACCATATGAGTTATGGCTTGGGAGGTGTCCGAATATGTCTTTTATAAAGATTGGGGATGAAAGATTGTGTAAGAAAATAGTTTCTTGAAATGTTTTTCCCACAAATCATATAAATATTATTTTGTTAAATACTACTTATATATTCCAATCCAACAACAAAGATGATTGTTGATATGGATGGTTGTATTCCTAAAAGGGAAATCAGTTCCAAAGGAATCAGTGGGAGAAAAATAAAACCGAAAAAGTTTGAGACAAACAATAAAACATTGAACCTAAATAAGTATTGTAGGAACAAGGAGAACCACAAGATATTGTGGAAGCTCAAGTTCCTTATGTAACACACAAGACCCATAGTTCTAGTAGAACATGTCTTGAGCTTAAAAGATTATGACATCTTACGACTCAAAAGGCGGTGAGTTGGTCATATATAATGAGTCAACAGTCTACCTAAAATCTATTGTGGGACTAGAATCTAAAGCATGGCTTGAGGCCATAAGATCCACGATGGAGTCCATATAAACCGACAAGGTATGACCTTGGTGGATCCACCTAAAGGGTATAAACCATAGGGTGTAATTAGGTATTAAAGAAGAAGATCAACATGGAAGGGTAAATTAGTTGCAAAGAGTTTCAAACAAGTTCAAGGTGTTAAACATAATAGTCTTTCACGAGTTACCATGGTTAAATCCATTAGGATCATGCTTGCAATTGTAGTTTTGTAAGACTGTGAGATTTGGTATATGGATGTTAAAACCACATTCCTTAACTAGAATAGTTATGAGGATGTGTACGTGACACAACCTAAAGGTTTTATAAATCCAATATTGTGAATAAAGTCTATAAGCTACAAAGGTTAATCTATAGCAAGAATCTCAGAGCTAGAATCTTCTATTTTGACAAGATAGACAAAGGGTTTGACTTGAGTCAGAATGAAGATGGGACATGTGATTAAAAAAGATTAATTGGGAGAGTGTTTATATTCCACATGATGATGGGGAATAATATCTTGCAAATATTAAAATCTACAAAGGGAAGTACTTTATATGAAGGGTTTAGGTGAAGCATCCTAAGTGACATGAGTTGAGATCTATAGAGATAGATCTAGAAATCTTCTTGACCTAAGGAAGAGCACATACATTGGTAAGATGTTGAAAGGGTTCAACATGCAAGACTCAATGAGAGAAAACTTGTCCATGGAGTTAGTTTCTCAGGAGCCTAGTGTCCCAGCTATTATGAAGAATAGGAACACATGGATAGATAACATCACTAGTAAAAATTGGGCCATTATTCACGAGTGAGTCCTGTCACAAACCCCTCACTACAAGTCCTCACAAATAGGGACAGTTGTGAGTCTGGCCCTCACAAATGGTCTGTGAAGAGAACTCACATGACAAATATCAGTGGCCCCCACGAATACAATTGTCACAGACCAACTGACCCACAAGAATGTTATATTGAGGGACTATTTAGCCTTCATAAATACATTTTTGAGGGACTATTTAGCCTTCATGAATACATTTTTGAGGGCTTGTTTAGTTCTCATAAATATATTTTTGAGGGACTTGATGGTCTTGGAGAATATATTTTTGAAGGGCTAATGCCTTCATTAATATTATTTTTGAGGGGTATGTGGTCGTCATCAATGCAATTGTGATGGCCAATCTGGATCTCATTTTTTAGGGACTAAAGAACTTCATTAATACATTTTTGAGGGATTACTATAAATTATTTGGTTATTGATTTATTGAATGATTTGTTGAATGTTAATAATTTTAAATGAAAACTTTGTATATATAACCTTAAGCAATATTTTTATAATATTCACATGACATCATAAGAAGATTCAACACCAAAATGACACATAAAAATGTTAAATAACCTCAAACTAATTTCTATTATTGAAGCAAAATATTATCCATACATTGCATGCTCAACGTTGATATAAATAAAGAATACATATGGTTCTAAAATTTGAGATTGATGACAATCAACATATCATGCTAGAAACTCTTATGATCTATAATGTCTCCATATTCCTTCAAATGGTGTGGTTCTCTTCATCAATGAAATGCCTCATACGGTTGGGTACTTGATTATTCTTCTCCTAAAAATGACAAATCATTATATTAATAGAATTTAAAGTTTATACATAAATCATAGTACAAAAACAACTTACCCTTATATTTCAGTTCTTGTTTACTCCAAGGTGCATTGTCGGTCGAAATCCATCATTAAAAGCAATTCTACCCTATCAATATAAATACAAAAAGGAATCAGAGTGAGTGTGAAGTCGAGATAAATGTAAGTGAACCAACATAGCAGCCACCACCAACACCTACACATCAGCACTCCCACCCACCAGCCAACACCACCACCACCAACCAGCATGCCACCATCCAAAAAATAGCACCAATAGTAGAAAATTGTACTCCATACATCCTCCACACACCAAAACACCATACATCAACCACCATCAACCAACAACACCAACAAATACCACCAACCAACACCCAACAACTACCACCTCACTCCTCCACCAAACAACTATCCAACACGACATCCACAGAACCACCAACACTCACAGCACCACCAAAAACCTCCACCATTCAACACCAAGCACATCATCAAGTTGTTGCTTCCACCACCTGCACATAACAAAAACCTCCACCAAACTATCCATCATGACAGCCACAACACCACCATCAACCACAACACCACCACAACACCACAAAACCACCAGCAGCACCTCACTCCTCTACAGCAGCAGCTGTGAGAAGCAACAACTGCTAGCAAATAGCAGCACAAATAGAAAATAGAAAATAACAAATAGCAGCAATCGAATATACAATGAGCAATTCTCCATTGAAACAGAGATAACAATAGAAGAATTGAACTAGATAAACAAAATTTCAAGGCAGCAGGAAATCAACAACCATTCAACACCATTGATAGACATGACAACTACAACTATTACAGACTTCATAGGGTTCTACGGAAAAGCTTTGAAATAAAGAAATATATATAACACTAAAGATGGACAACTCTTAACAACATAGATAAGGGGTGAGGCAAAGAAAAGAAATATATATAACACTAAAGAAACATGGTGGCAACATTGAGGAAAAATCCAGAGTGGAGGGGAACACTGAACTAAAAATATTGGAAGAAATATTTTGAAGAGAGGAATAGGTGGCCTTACAGTGGAATATGGGAGCAAAGAAGCACATGTATATGCACTGGAGCAAAAGAAGCCAGATACAAGCTTTGAACTAAAGCACAAGGAGACTATTTTGGTAGTTAGTGGTAGTGAAGTAGGTGAGGTTGGGAGTGATAATATGTGGAAGCTATACCTCAACCTCAACCTATCAGATGGATGTCTTTGAATAAAGTAACCCTAGGAAAGGCTACAGAAATTTGAGATGGCATAAAGACCCATCTAACTCTGAACATATAATATTGGTAAAAGGCGGTAAAGAAGACCCATAGAAAAGAAGAGAATATACTAATAATATGATTCATAGAACTACATACATGACTACAAAGAAATCTGAAGCCTCAATCCCTATCATTTTGAAGCTGACTCACTTACAGTAGATGGTTCCATTACACCCTAAGTCTTTTAATATGTTTGGCACCATCTTCTAACTGTTTCCCAGCAAAAACCAATATATGTTGATCTTGAATGGAATTTGAATATAGAGAAATAGTACACTCATTTCAAGTAGAACCAACCATACAAAATATGGAAGAGACCTGTAACAAGATACAATTATTATGAGCATTCTAAGCAAGAGAAGCAATATTACAACCTTTGAGTTGTTCTTCAGTAAAGCATGACTAACATGTAGAAGGTGAGTTTGAGAAAAAGTCTAAGGAAACTGACATTGTTGATGTTTTGCCCCCTACAGAACAATCAAATAAAGATACCCCAAAGCAAAATAGAAAGCTGACCTAACCAATCAGACTAATAGAGATAACAATAGATAAGTAGACTGAGTTGAAAGAGGATAACAATAACAACATACATAACCATGATACCCAAAGTGTCTGGAAATATAGAACCACATAGGCATTAACCATTAAGTAGATTCATGCCTTATATATTTGATTTGGCCTTATATATCATATTTGGTATAAGTACAAGATATATGGATGGATACCCTAGAAGTTTAATCAAGCACATAGGAAATAACTAAGTGTTAATCAAGCACCCGAATCAAAAGCTAGAACTAGAAAATAATTGGTTGTTGGATGAAGAACCACATAGGCAGTAACTAAGTGTTAATCAAGCACCTGAATCAAAAGCTAGAACTAGAATATAAAACTAATATTGAACACAAGAGAGGAAATATAATATTGAATACCTCATTTAAATGTTGAGTTCTTGGTGTGAAAGACACCGATGAAGATGTGCTTGGTGTACTCTAAATTTGAGGATGACTTTGTCGATTATTACCAGAAGTAGGGCACCAACTTTCAACTGTAGCCTTTAATAAAGTGTACATGTTAATATTCTTATGTGTATGAATATTAAAAATAATCTATAACTGTTATGAGGTACCTGTGGCTGAAAGATTAGTGGATGTCCATTGCCTTGTATGGAAAGCCTACCTACTCCATTCTCCCTTGAATTGCCTTGTATGGAAAGCATGCCTACTCCAGTCTCCCTTGAATTGCTTTGTCTAGAAAGTCTGCCTAAGCCATCCCCGCTTGAATTATTTTTCTTGGGAAACATGCCTACATCTGCACCACCACTTGTATTGTCTTGTATGTGAAAAGAACCCACACCCAACCTATTTGTGCCACTTTGCATGTGTAAGACACTTGCAGTAGTCCGATTGGGGTATTCAGCTGCACAATCAACATTAACACCGCCATCCTATAACAAATAGATCAACAATGTCAAAAAAAATTATATATTACATTGACATAGACAACTAAATCTAAGTTACCTGTGAGTGATTATACCAAGTCATTATTTGGGAGACAGAGTTCTTTAATCCATTTACTATTTCTTCAAGTTCCTTAAGTTTATCCTAAAATAGAAAACAAATTACAAACATCGATCTAATAGACTAGTTGTAACTAATAGTTCAAGTTTAGTTATAATCCAACATACATCATTTGCATTGCTTTCCTCAAGAAGCATTTCATATCTTATACGGGCAACTTTTCCCCTATGTCCTATCTCTTTGTGCCCAATTCCAACACCTCAGATCCTAGCCTTTTTGGAAGGATTTAAAACATGCAAATAAGCTTCACGTGTTAGATTATCAACACTTCTAGGATCTATTTCTTCTTGGTTTGCTACTTGGTTTTCCACAATATCAGAGATTTCAAGTTGTAATTAGAAAGCATCATAAAAGGAAAGCTTAAATTGAGATATCTGAGCATATGTAGCTTTATAGACATCATAGGAAAGAAAATATCCATTTTCTAACCACTTGTGGGCTTTTGTCGTAAACTTTTTCCAAAAATTTGTTAAGAGGCACAACGGGTTGATCTTCACTGACCTACACATGATAGATAACATAAGAATTGTCCATGTTATATGTTCAACTCCTACTAAGAAAGACAACTGTCCATTATTAATATCATTTCTGCCCGATAACAACTCCATGGCTTTGATCCTGTGGTATGATCCATCACTTTTTTTTTCTCTATTTGCCTTGTTGATCTCGGAAATTTTCTAAACGATAAGAAACAAATAATTAGAAAAAGTAGATAGGTATACATGCAAGTTATATGAAACCATTGTACCTTAGACTTCTCAGTTCCCCATTCTTTAACAAGATTTTTAAACTAGTCCATATCTATGGAAGCATTTTTCTCAACTTTCTTCATCATCAATTCTGGTTCGATCTTGTACTTTTCATAGTAATCTTTCTTTACACGTGCCCTCCACACTGATATCCCTTTGCTAATGTGTTCATCAATGTGATTCCATGCATTAGGGTGACTGCCTAAATCAAAGTATTTCTAAAAACATAGAAAATATTACTTTAGATATAACAATCATACAATTTGTTGGTCTTTTTATGAAAAAGATTACCTCAATAAATGATTTTCTATCTGGAAAAGCTTGTTGTGGTTGTTCGTTCCAATTCAAGTATATATGCCATATGTGTGGTTTCCTTGCTAGCATATGACAATAACGATTCAATTTGGCACCATTCTCCCCAATAGCATTTCCTTCATTATCCCATTGGACCTTGTGACGTGGCTCCCCTTGCTTAGGAAGTAGGCTTTGCTCACTTGCAGGCCCACGTCCATACTTCCTATTCTCCTGTTCATCCTCAACATTTTCTTCAAGTGTTACATCATTTTCAATATTGTTGGACAGTACAGTAGGTTCATCCTCACAATTTTCTATAGTTGTGGAGGGAGGGACAGCAAAAGGTTGACCGGGTGTGATGTTACAACTAGATCTAGTGATTCTTCTTCCTATCATCCTTTAACTGACAAGAAAAAAAAATTAGATTATTAGTGCAGAAATGTTAGTAACAAATATAATAGCTACATTTGAAAAACAAATAAATTGCAGAGAATATGAGACACCAACATATGAATATTCAGCATTTGAAAAACAAATAAATTGTAGAGTACCTTGGTTTCATATCACAATAAAGAATAATGATGAGTTATAATGATGTCCTACTTGCTGATATATGAAACAAGACTAAATAAATTGCAAAGAATATGCCATATAGTAATAGTTTGCCAAAAAATGCAATACAACATATTCCCCAAATAAATTATCCTAGACTTGCAAACAAAATAATTTGATGAAAACATAAAGATTAATGAACTAAACATTAGCCCCATCATGCTTTTTTGTTAGTTCTATCAACAATAGATCCCTCGGTATCTCTCCTCATCCAAGACACATCATTACTTACACCACCATCAATAGCTTCAAATTGTAAACCAGTCAAACAATTCTCAATAAGAGGTACTTCAGAATAATCTTTAGGAGGATGATTTAGCACTGTGCACCAATCATCATCATTAGGATCCTTCACATAAAAGCATTGCAATGCTTGAGAAGCCAGGATAAAGGGTTCCTCCTTTTTTTTATCCTTGAAGTGTTGATTTGTGTGAACCCATATTCATCAATTCGCAACTCGGTAGAAGTGCTTTCATCATACCAAGAACATCTAAACAACGTAACTTTGATTTCTGGACCATAAGTTAGCTCAATAACCTCCTCTAAGTAGCCATAGTACATGACTTGAGCATTTATAGGATTTCTATCTCTACCACTTGAATAACTTGAAGTGTCAGCACACAAGTACACTCCACTATTTTGTGCAGTACATGTACTTTCAATGTGTTTTGAATGGAAACAATAGCCATTGACTGAAAAACCTTCATAAGACATTCCCTCAGCACAAGGGCCTTGGGATAACCATCTCAACTCCTCACTAATAATGTTTGGCCTAATCTCTTGCATTTGCATTACCTTCATTAAAAAAGTAAAACATTAATGTAATCTACACTAACTTGAACATTAAGAGTGACAACAATATTTATGTTTGAGACATACATGCTCTTTCAACCACTTAGAAAACTCTTTTGCATGTTTTGTTTCTAGAGTCCGTGGGGCAATGTTGGGTTCCATATATTGAAGAATAAACATGTGTTCACTACTTTGTAAGAAGTGTCTAAATTAATGTACAACAAATATAACATAGTTTAGCAAGAATTATATGACGTAAATCTTACCTTCTATAAACATCCAATTCCTCTTTATTGAAAAGG
Organism: Alisma plantago-aquatica; assembly: GCA_963693085.1. NCBI lineage: Eukaryota > Viridiplantae > Streptophyta > Magnoliopsida > Alismatales > Alismataceae > Alisma > Alisma plantago-aquatica. The sequence continues at coordinate 598,200,506 of OY856411.1, forward strand.
ACATAACGATGGGCTTGTTCCAAAGTATGGATGTCAAAATTCCTTGACACTCCAACTCTAATTGGAGATCCATAAACATTATGAGGAGTGCGGTTGAGCTTTGTCTCAAAATTAGGCAAGTACCTAACACAAGATGTCAAACTTTCTTCAGCTAAATAGCCACTAGCAATAGAACCAGTCAGTTTAGCTTTGTTTCTGACATACTTCTTCAATTTCTTCAAGTATCTCTCTATTGGGTACATCCACCTAGTTCGGAAAGATCCAGCAAGCCTGGCTTCATAAGCTAAATGAATGGGCAAATGCATCATGATGGTGAAGAAATAAGGAGGGAAGATTATCTCCAACTGGAAAAGAGTGATAGCAATTTCTTGTTCCAATTCTTTGAATTCATCCACATCAATAACGTTAGAGCAAAGCTTGTTGAAAAATGAGCACAAATTAGCAATAGGCTTGTACACATCTAAGCTTATGCAATGTCTCAAGGCAACAAGTAGAAGTTGATGCATAAGAACATGGCAATCGTGACTTTTCAGCCCAATAGGTTTTCTATCAGATTTGCTAACACACCTAGATATGTTAGAAGAATAGCCATCAGGAACTTTCAACTTTTCTAACATAGATAGGAACTTATCTTTCTACACATTAGTCATAGTGTAAGATGCTGGAGGCAATTAACATCGATCACATGCATCTACCGGCCATAAATCTCTTTGAATGCACATTTTCTTCATATCTTAATGAGCTTGTAAGTTGTCTTTACTTTTCTTAGAATCGTCCAGTAATGTGTTTAAAATGTTCTCGCACACATTCTTTTCTATGTGCATCACGTTAGATTGTGTCTATCCGATAAATACTTCCAATAAGGTAGCTGAAAAAAGATGCTTATCTTATTCCAACCTGGAGGTAATGGTGGAATTTGATCGCCATGCCTCTTGCGCTTATTTGTTTTACCAAATGTGATATTTTCATATCCATCAAATTGCCTCAATATATCTTCTCCAGATAGTATCTTAAGTGGAAGGCAAAAATCTTTTTCGCCATCAAAATTTTTCCTATCACGTCTATATGGATGATTCATTGGAAGAAAATGTCGATGGAAACCATAGCATTCCTTTTTCCCAAACTTCAACCATTTTGATACAGTCTCCACATTACAACAAGGACATCCCAAATCTTTCTTACCTTTAGTGCTCCAACCAGATAAGTCACCATATGCTAGAAAATCATTAATGGTTCATAAAATCATTTCCCACATAGTGAAATTCCTTTTTCTATATGCATCATAATCTTTGACTCCATGCTCCCAAAGTAGTTGCAACTCCTCAATTAATGGCTCCAAGTATACATCAAGGTCATTGCCAACCATATGTGGACCTGGAATTAATAGGGAAGCTCCAAGTATACATCAAGGTCATTGCCAACCATATGTGGACCTGGAATTAATAGGGACATCATAATAAATTGTTCTTTCATAAGAAGCCAGGGCGGAAGATTGAGAGGTGTCACCAACACAGGCCATATGCTATGTGATGCACTCATATTTCCAAATCTCTTCGAATGTGCAAGAGGCATGGCAATTAATATCGATCACCTGCATCTATCGGCCATAAATCTCTTCGAATGCGCATTTTCTTCATATCTTGATGAGCTTGTAAGTTGTCTTTACTTTTCTTAGAATCGTCCAGTAATGTGTTTAAATTGTTCTCACACACATTCTTTTCTATGTGCATCACATTTAGATTGTGTCTATCCGATAAATACTTCCAATAAGGTAGCTGAAAAAAGATGCTTATCTTATTCCAACCTGGAGGTAATGGTGGAATTTGATCGCCATGCCTCTTGCGCTTATTTGTTTTACCAAATGTGATATTTTCATATCCATCAAATTGCCTCAATATATCTTGTCCAGATAGTATCTTAAGTGGAAGGAAAAAATCTTTTTCGCCATCAAAATTTTTCCTATCACGTCTATATGGATGATTCATTGGAAGAAAATGTCGATAGAAACCATAGCATTGCTTTTTCCCAAACTTCAACCATTTCGATACAGTCTCCACATTACAACAAGGACATCCCAAATCTTTCTTACCTTTAGTGCTCCAACCAGATAAGTCACCATATGCTGGAAAATCGTTAATGGTTCATAAAATCATTGCCCACATAGTGAAATTCCTTTTTCTATATGCATCATAATCTTTGACTCCAAGCTCCCAAAGTAGTTGCAGCTCCTCAATTAATGGCTCCAAGTATACATCAAGGTCATTGCCAACCATATGTGGACCTGGAATTAATAGGGACATCATAATAAATTGTTCTTTCATAAGAAGCTAGGGCGGAAGATTGAGAGGTGTCACCAACACAGGCCAGATGCTATATGATGCATTCATATTTCCAAATGCATTAAAACCATCAGTTGCTAATGCTAGTCTAATATTGCGGGGTTCAGCAGCAAAGTCTGGGTACTTGGCATCAATAGACAATCATTTCGGTGTGTCTGAAGGATGATGAACATGACCATCCTTTCCTTTTCCTTCTAATGGCCAAATCATATCTTTAGCAACAGATGAAGACATATACAACCTCTTTAATCGAGGTATCAAAGGGAAGTGATACATGAACTTCACAGCTACTTTCTTTCTCTTTTGTTTGTATTGCTTTTCGTTCCATCGCGAAGCACCACAAGTATCACAATTTTCTTTTAAAGCTGCTTCTTTGCGATAAAGCATGCAATTATTTGTACATACATCTATAGTAGTATGATCAAGTCATAAATCCTTCATCATCGCATTTGCTTCATAGAACGTCTCCGGGAATAGAAAATTTTCTTCTAGAAATCTTGAAATAATCAACTGTAACAACTTCGTGAAAGAATCATTGGACCATCCAGATTCCTCCTTCAGATATAGCAAGGCAACCAAATAGGATAGCTTAGAATGACTTGTGCAACCTCTATAGAGTGGTTGATCAACCTCTTTTAGTAGCTTGTAAAATCTTTGTGCGTCTAAATCTGTAGGTTCCTCTGTAGCTTCAGTAGAATGGTCGTTTGTTGTGTCACCCATACCAAACAAATCCCCCAGCATCTGATGCATATTTTCAGTGCTAGGAATGTTTGGTGCCAAAACAAGATTGCTCCTACCAATCACCTCCCCATAAACGTCCAAACATCATAGCTATGCAGAAATCCTTTTTGTAATACATGTGAGAATACCTCCTCCTCTATTTTAAGGTATCTTTTTAAACATACCTTACATGGACATATTAATTTCCCCTGTCTAGATGGTCTCTGATGGAGAAGAGCAAACTCAATGAACTTTCGTAACCCTGCCTTGAATATATCACTTCACACTCTATTCCCAATATACATCAAATTATATGATTTCAATCATTTTCACTAGCATTTTATGCATTTCAAGCACTTACGATGCTTTTATGTGCTTTCAAGTACAAGGCAGATCGACACAGTTTGGTGCTACTGGCACCATAAAAGTCAGTTGTACCGACTTGACCTCAGAGAGATGCTCGAAAACTACCCAGATCTCAGTGCTACCAACCTAGGATGTCAGTGCTCACGAGATAGCGTCAGCATGAATCAAGAAAACTCAGTGCTACCGAGTTCCCAACTCGGTGCTACCGAGTTGACATCAGAGAGGCGGCTTGAAATCGCAAAAAGTCAGTGCCACTGAGACAATGTCGATGGTACCAATGGGAACGGGATCGCGCGACCTAACTTAAGTGACTCGGTACTACTGACTCATCAGGTTAGTACCACCGAGTATGCCCGATCAGGCCATCCGCAGATTTTCTTCTAATCCAACGGCAGACAAAATTTCACAACCTACATCATGCCTATGACTTAGGGGGATGAGGGCCAGACCTAGGGGAGCAACCAGTTTCATTGTATGGAAACCGGAGAGAGAGAGAAGAGAAGGATCGAGGACCAAAAGCTTCACCGGGAGTGATCCAAGCACCTACGAAGGATGTTTTTTCCATCGAAAGACGACAGAGAGCACGTACTACGGAGGGGATCATCGGGACGATAAGAGATCCAGGGGTTACTTTAGTTCTTACTATGTTCCCCACGTTTTTCCTCTTCCCTTCTATGTGTTTTGTCGTGAAAACCATGCAAGGCTAAAAACCTTTATTCTTTAGGACCCGGGGGTAGCTCAGATCTACATTGCAGTTGATTTCTATGCATTAATATACAATTTATCTCTTATTACTTGATATCATTCTATGGATGTTGCTTGTTCTATTTATGCTTGATCACCATAAATAGATTAATAGATGCTTAATCATCTCGGGAGAGGGATTAAGGGTTGGAAAACATAGAATTACTCATTTATTGTACCCTTTGGGAAAAGCGGTGAATAGATGACAGGACATACCCAGAGTATAAATATAAAGCACCTAACTAATCAAACCAATAATTGCAGGATTGGGATTGGCGTTAGTGTAGGTAATGAATTACACTGCGGAAGCAGGTAATTCTGGCTACAGACTCCTTATCCAGGAATTGAGATAATAGGTATTAGTATGTGAGATATATTGTAAGTGATATCTGTGGTGAAACCACTATCCTAAGGAACTCATTCTCTTTCTGATTTACTCAAACCTTTCAATTCATTTTCTTTAGTATTAATTTAGTAATTTAACCCAACTCAAACAATAATATACGGTCTAGCTGATTGATTTGTAGTTAGTAGTAGTGTATGGAGAAATGCTTCCCCATGTTCAACTCGGGCCTCACATGTCCATTATTACTGTGATACATTCACTTGCATTATGTGCACGGTAAACATGTGTCAGGGCACATGCAGTGCAATTAAGTTATATGTGTCACACTAGGTCACCACTAGTGGAATTAGAGTTACAAGTAACATCATAACATAGAATATAGATATCATGGGCATTAGTATCTTCAAAACTCAGAGGGATATTGATTCCAAGGATCGAACATATTTCATTGCAACAAAGGGGCTAAGGGCATTTTATGAATCAAGTGTAACATGTATCATAATAAAAGAGTAACAACCAAGCATACTTAGTGTCTTACGTAACCACCATAGCAAAAGGGGATTAGGGAAAGTTATTATAGTCATGAGGTGTGACATAGCTTACTGATTTTGAAGTTGATTAATATTAGGCCATGTTAAGAGTCATGATTATCAAGTTAGGGAAAAGTATATCATTTAAGGTCCAAAATAAGGCATAGATGTACAATCAAAGTCATTGGGGAAAAAAGGGGTGATTAGGACCCTTTTGCGGTTGAAAGATGTACAAAGTTAGTGATTTCGTGATTAAGAGGGTGAAAGTCCATCAAAGTTTCAAGTTTGATCGTACTAGTGTATTAAATGTAGTCAACATGACTAAAGTAGTTGTTTTTAAGGAATTGGGAGAACAAACATTAAAAATAGGATTTGGAATCATGTCCATTGTGTAGATCTTGTCGAGTAGATAAAATTTATATATTGTTTCATATATTTTGGCCAAAGGATATGAGAGATATGCATTTCCAAAGTTTGGAAAGAAAAACATATAGTTGAGACAAGGGTGATGCATACATTTATTTGACAGAAAATCGGATCCTTTTAATCACGATCAGACGACCACCCAGGCTATCTCACCTTTTCACCCATCTGAGGTTGGAAAATGCCAACTATTGCTCCAGACACAGTGAGGGCGGTTGTGATAGGCTTCTTCCTGGTTCCATCTTGAGTCGTCACCCATTAATCTGACGATCCAGACCCACCCTCGGTCTCCAGCGCGCCCGCCTGGCCATTGTGAATCCCATGCTCCATCCCATGGAACAAGTGATGAATAGTGGACCTAGGTCCTTCACACTTTACTATTAAGGAACGTGCCGCCCTGCTGAGGCCTGGAGTTCGGCAACGTCCACTGGTGAGGGTGGTGGACCTACCACCTGTAGCTTCTCATGCTCACCTCCAAGGTGTGGGCATGATTGCTTCCCACCATGGGTACCTCCAACCATAGACATGGGCGATAGGGTTGCCACCTGGGCCGCAGCCTGAGGGTGCTGGGGAAAACAGCAAGCGAGACAAGAAAGGGGAAGGGGAAGTATGAGGGAAACGAAAAAATGGGTTGGATGGGGGCTTTAAAAGGAGTAGATTAGGGTTCCCCTTCATTTCCTGATTTGGGCGGAGGTAGGAGAAGATTCCCTAGCCGCACGTTGGTTTCCTAAAGAGTAAAGGGATGAGTGATCAAGAAGATAGGCATCACTTGCATTTGGGCCCAAGGAGCCGTCCCAACAACAAGGAAAAGGGGTACCAAATTGGAAATAAAATACACATTAATTCCACATATTTTAATTATTCATAATGTGGGCTACAAATTTCCAGTTGGGATGATTCTTTCGATATTGGATTTATAATTGAGATCTATACCACTTATAATATAATAGGTAACAAGAATATCACATTGGTTAGGTTCAACATTACTTGCAAGAATGTGATATGTTAAGATTTTAAAACTTAGGTCCATGAGCAAACTATGTCACAAAAGAGAACATCAAGCATATAGTGATCAAAATAAGTCCTTAACACAGTCAAGTAATGAAATTAAAGTTCGATTGAGTCATATGGTTCACAAGGGAGAGAGGAGCATAATAGAGGTGAGGGAAAGTCAGTTGTCACAATGACTTTCTTCCTCAATTCTATACCACACTCGCGTGGAGTACTCCTCTCACATGGCCAAATCCTATTTGCGGAGCTCTAATTTGCATGGCAAAGAAAAAGGCAACCAATAATGATGTGGTGCTCTGTTATTTGCTAAAGGTACTTTATCTTGAAAATTTCATAAGTAATACTTGGTAACTCAGATCAAGATAAGCTATACATGAAAATTGATCAGAAAATGTGTGGAATCCGTTAAAAATAGAATTGCAGCCTGATTCTTCTTGAAATTCAAAAAGTGTTTAAATTTGTCATCTTTAATGGTTTTATCAAGTAAAAACCCAAAGTTTTGATGATAATCAGATCTAATGATGTTCCCTGAATATTTAGAGTTAAAGATTAACCTGATGTTAATTAAAGGATGAATTACATCTTAAAAGATGATCTTTATACATAGTATGCTTGATTAAGGGTGCCATGTATATCAAAGTGAATTAATGGACTTATGAACCCTAATTTTGGTAATTACGAGTTTCAGTGGTTTTAATTACAAAATACCATAAGTAAGATAGAGATATGATGATCTTATGCCAAATTGAGAATAAAGACTCTTAATGTGGATAATTTAAGTAATTAAGGTTTTTATAAGTAGAAAAGATGTTTTAGAGTTTGTTGACCTAAAAGGGGAAGCATTAGAAATAGAACCAAGAAAACTCTAAGGAAACCCTAATATAAATTAGAAACCCTAGAATGAAATTCCAAGTCAATAAAAGATGTTATGATTAGTTTTTAACAACTAGGTTATACATGCTTTTCAAGATTCAGATTTTCTTGTGATATTGCTTGACTTGGTTGATTGGACTGCTTGTTTGGATTGGATATCTTTCTTGTTTCCATAAGACTTCCAAATCAGGTAATGTGATTATTATTATTGCTAAACACATTAGTTGTATGATGATTCTTGAAGTTTTATTGATTGCTTGTAATTAACTATTTGGATGGACTTTAATTCTTGTTACCTATAAAGTGACTATGATTATCATTAATATTAAGTATTATAACTTTCTCAAACTAACATTACATCTCTGGGATTTATAAATAATATTATGAAGGAATACATGGTGATGACTAAGAGACCAAGCCCAGGTTGGGAATGTCATGTGAGGTCAAACCCAGGATGGGTAGACCGATGACACCTAACTCTAGATTGAGGGGTGAACAATGAGGTACCTAACTCTAGACTGAGAGGTAGCCTAATGTCCACTACAAGGACAAAACCCTAAGAGAGGGTATACCAAAGGATGGGCTAAATGGTTGAGAAATTGTGAAGAAAATGTAATTCTTGTTTTGTAAAAAATAGTTGATGTGATTATGTTGTTACAATTTATGTGCAAACATTTTGCCCCACATACTGGTATAACTTGTTATACTGAATGACATTTTGTTTCTCAGTGTGTTAGGGTTATACTCAGATATACACATGACCAAAAGTGGATGAATAATTAAAGTGACATTTGAATAATATAGTTATCCAAAGATTGGAGAATTAGATAGATAGATTCCTATCTTGGATAAAGTTCCAAAGTCCCATATTTAAAAGGTATGTGAAAAGAAATTTTTATCCAATATTGAATTTAGTTGTGGTAGAATTTATTAATTATTTTGATTATTTGCAAAAACCATATGATCCTATTTTGGGATATCGAAACTAGATTCTTGGTCTTCCTTAATTGGGGGTTACTGAGGGGTGGGTCGTTATATTTGGTATCAGAACATGGTTTTCCATCGAATCTCTAATAATTATTAAATTTTACAAATTCTTTAAAGCCCAAGGGAGTTTTGAGAGAATTTTCCAAAGATGGAGATGACTAGAGAAAGATTACAATTTGGGGGCTAGCAAGATTTTCCTTTGCCCCACTAGTCAATTTACAAGGACTCCCAAAATTTGTGTGATTGCTTGGATAAAATAAGAGAATTTGAATTGAAATAAGATACCTCTAGGTTTTCACATATGTCTTCTTCTCTTCTTTACCCCTTTTCATTGAAGAAATTTAGGTGCTTAAGGTTTCTCTCTCTCCACCTCCTGAGATCTGGGGTTAAGAGAAATAAGGATTAAGGAATCCTCCACCAAACAATAAAAAGCATGTAAGTGAGATGTCAGGGACATAAGATGTAATAATGTAATGCTTAGACTAGGTTAAGTTACATGCTTGTACACTATGGCTCGTGTCAAGACCGTTGTCATAATCTAGGTGATGCTAATGAGAACGTTGAGGTTAGAATCTCTCGTAGGAAGATAAGGAGAGGGGTAGCCTTGGAGGAAGAAGCCTTTAGGTAGAGAAGAGACTTGATGTTTCATCTGAGGATGGTTCTTAACCCAAAACCTTGAATAGTGGATAGAGAAAGTGAGGACTCAATGAGTTGGATACCTTGGTTTTCCATGAATGCAAGTATGTGGGTTAGACATGCATGTCTTACGTAAAGGTTTTGAGTACACATGAGAAACATAGACTATGTGTAGTTGTATGACCCCTAGTGCCTTTTGGTGACCCAACCTTGGGCGGGTTGTGCCTGATAAGGAGAACAAATTTAGGAAAGAGGGATAGAATCATAATTCCAAAGGATAGTGGTGACCTAATAGGAACCCTAATGGGCATATATGAGTAGGAAAGAGACATGCCCCTACATAGAAGGGAGTGACATCAAGGTTGGAAATAGGTTTTAGTCCCAAGCCAGAGGGGTTATGCCTGTTAGTTTATGAGATAATCTTATTAAAGAATATAAATTTGTGATGATCTTGGTCAAACATAAGATTTTATAGTATGTTTCATCCAGGTATGGATAGATGTGGATCTTAGGGCCCTTTCATTTTAGGCCATTTATAGGGTTATCTCAGGAGAGAGTGAGACCCATATGAAGAAGGTTGGAGACGTATACTCTGAGATATGAGGAACCACGAGGAGATTTGGTATGATACGGCCTAGAATAGGTGACCATGAGTAGATGTATGGAGTTTCTTCATGCACGACCTATAGAGGTTGTCATATCTAGGTGCCTTCAGTGGAACCAACCCCTAGAAAAGAGAAAGAGACTTCTTGAACCGATGTACTGATGATATGAGTGCCTACCTTATAGGTGTAGAAACAAGAGTTCCAAAGACCCTGAAGAGGTATGGTACGGTAGCAAGTGGTGAGTCCTTGAACTCATTTGGTTGTCCTTGTGTAGGACTCTAAGGGTTGTTCACATGGAAGAAGGTAGGGAGTATATGCCATATCATGCATGGGTTGGTACATGTTTGAGAAGCTGAGCATGAATTTTAGATGCCTGATGCTTAAGAGGTGAGTATGGGGTTCTGAGACCCAAAGAGGGAAAGTAAAGGTACCTAGGTGCACATACTGCTCATGAGGTTGAAGTGGGTTCATAGGATTTAAGCATGGCACTTCCCCCATGTGTTGGAATGAAAGGAAATCCCACCTGAATTGAGATATATGGTTGATGAACCACTAACACAAGTTGGTGACATATGTATGTATGATATTGGTCTAACCTTGAGGAATGATGTACAAGTATGGCATACTAAGGAACTTGTAAATGGTTTAATAAGTTGTCTACTTGCTAGAAATATGCATAGGTGGCATGATAGGAGTTATGCATATACATGATGATATAAACCATGGATGAAAGAAAGATTTGTGACTTTTGTTACGATTAAGTGATAGTTTATCTCCTATCCTAGGAAAGGAACCTTCATATAGGAGTGATCACCAACTCTTGTTTATGTTTGAGGTAACCTTCAAGGTCACTTATAAAGAGCTTGAGAGGCTAAGTGCAAGAGCACGTAGTTGGAGTATGAATCTATAGACCCATGTACGACCATCTCTAAGGGGCATAAGGATATGTTACTATGAAGGTAACCTATAGTATGGGGCCAGACCGAGATAGAAAGGTCACCATGTTTCCCATGAAGGGATGAAAGGTTAACCATGAGTGCCTAGAGAGATGATGGAGTTTTGGGTGAGGATTCTAAGGATGAATCAAAGGAACCACAAGATATAATAGGATCCTAAGTCAATACTAAGGCCAAGTAGGGATACGACTGATGGAAGTAGGAGTTGATTGTTCCCTAGATGTATAAGACCATAGGGTCGAGAGGTAAGAATTACCTTTTCCTGAGGCCCATGGGTTAAGAGGTTGGCCACCTTCATGAGTTCATGGTGCCTAAGGGGTAAATGAGAGAGGCACTCCCTAGATGCATGAGGGTAAGATCACCCCAAAAGTATTGGCACCCTAGAGACCTTGAGTAAATGACTGAGGGTTGTATATATGAGTGAGGTTAAGACCCAAAAGTGATGGGGAAAGTCTTCCCATGGGTGAAAACATAGAATTGAGATATTTATGGTGTGGTTTCATGTGAATTATGTTTCATATAAGAATGGAAAGTGTAATGGTGATGTGTGATGCACCATCTCTACTCTTAGAATGGGATGAATTTTGTATTTGGACTATAGCCTTATTTCATTTTGTTATGGGTGTCAAAGATAGGGCAAGCACATGTCATACTAAGGATAAAAGTGATATGAGAGATAAATACTTAAGTTGAACCTTTTATGATAATTGAGGATTGGAGGAAGTACCACACCCTTTTGAGAGTATTTTGGATAGATGGTTAGAAACCATAGATGAACAAAGGTAATATGAGGACATACCTATCGAGAGTAGTTTGGATTCTATGAGTTAAAGATTGGGTTTAGTAACCAAGATAATGGATGCATGAGCTCAAAGTTTTCCTAACGTAGACATACCTAAACCCAAATACAAAGACTATGAGTGGAGCATATAAAGGTTTATGTCTTCACCATCACCTATCAACCAAAGAAGACTATGTGGTAATAGATGTTCTTAGCTGGAAACAGCTCAGGTGTGCATATGTTTTGTCTGGCCAGTGGAGAGGGCTGGTAGAGGTTTCTAGGTGGACCCTGCGACCATTGGAAAGCTAGACATGTGTGGCTAACATCCAGATACAACCAGACATGTAGACTGAGTTGGTGGTTGCCTAATTAGCTAGCCCAGAGCTTGGCGAGATGAAAGGTGTGCAAGAGAAACCTCAGATGCATCTCCTAGGGGGAGTACGTGGTGAAATCCACTACTAGAGTATTTTAGGGTTTTTTAGGGTTTTCCCTTAGGGAATCATGTTGTGCAAGAAGCTCATGTTTCTAATTACACCGCACACCCTGGTACTACCAAGATGGTTATGGTTTGCAGCGGTACCTTGGAGGCCTCGAATGAAGAAGGATATAGATGCATATGTGGCCTGATGTCATGAATTCCTGAGGGTGAAGGCTGAAAACCAGTAACCCAGTTGATTGCTATAGAAGGTTGGGAGTTTCCAAGTGGAATGGGAGCACATCACCATGGACCTTGTGGTGAGTCTCCCTAAGATCAAATGAGGTCATAATACAATATGGGTTTTAGTAGATTGCCTTGCCAGGTCAGCATGTTTCCTTGCCTTAGCGATCACTGCCAATGTGACAGATCTAGTTGAACTATATATATTTGAGAGATAGTTCGACTGCACGGTGATCTGAGTTCAAATATTCTTGAGCATGGCCTTAAGTTCACTTCCATGTTGTGGCAGTAGGTACATGAAGAAATCGATACTAGATTGAAATTTAGTATTACATATCACCCTCGACTGATGGATAGTTAAGAGAGTATGATCTAGACTTTAGAAGGTCTGACGAGAGTATATGTGCTCATTTGGGATGGATCCCGAGAGCAGTACCTGGCCCTAGTTGAGTTTCTCTATTATAACAGCTACCAAAGCCAGTATTGGGATGTATGGAGCTCTTTATGAGAGGTCGTTTCGGTCCCTAGTTCACTAGGTTGATGTCAGTGAGAGGACCTTGTGGAGGTTAGAGAAACCACAATGTATGTTGATGAAGTCACTTTGATCAAGCAATGGATGAAGAAAGGCCAGAAACGATAGGAGTCTTGTGATGATGCGAAGCAGACTGAATTACAATTCACTGTGAGTGAGAATGTGTTTTTGAAAATCCAACCCCTCCGAGCTATAGCTAAGAATAGAGGAAAGTTGAGTACCCGATACATGGGTCTGTTTGAGATGTTGAAATGGATTGGTGAAGCTATTTTTTTGTTATGGACTTACCTCTCAGGATGACATAATGTGTGATGTGTTCCATGTGCCCAATATAGAGCACTATGTGAAGTGTCCAAGCCATGTGTTGTGCATTGAATCTATTGAACTCCAAGGGAGGCTGACTTACCTTGAGTCACCTATGAGGGTATGAGATACCAAGGTGAGAGAGCTTAGGAGTAAAGGATAGATATGGTAAAGGTTCTTTAGAAGCACCATGGAGAGGATGAAGCCACATGAGAATTGAGGATGGACATAGAAAAGTCTTATATGAATCGTTTGTATGTTTAGTAGAATTTTGAGGGAAAAATTCCTATAAGAGGGAAAGGATGCTACAACCCCAAATTTTGGGTTTATATTGATTGAAATGCAGTTTCTCAAATAAAATGTATATGAATGGAAATTGTATGATTTATGGGTTTCTTTTGCAATATTTCTATGTTTTCATGAATCCTATTGTTTTAGTGAGTCCAATGTGATATAAAGGGAAGAAAAGATAAGAGAAATCTCATAATAAATAAGAAGGATAATAAAATAATGATAATGGTGAGAATTATGTAGAAATCTCAAGAAAGTGGTATGAATGACCTTTATTGATTAGGTTTTGAATCCACTTGGTTTCTAATTTTAAAACGAATCCAAATAAAGAAAGCAAAAGAGATAGAAGGAGAAAATATGAATTTGAATTGCATAAATATGCCTTTTGAGTAGATAACTTGCATATGAATAAAAGCCTCTTTTATCTTCATGTTTTGGTTCCAAACTTTGCACACAAGTAATTTATGTCATTAAAGACTTTCCTTGAAAATTTGGGAGCAAAGGAGTAGAGGGTTGAGAGATATAGACTTTTATGGATTCCCTAAAGTGGAGGGATTCACATTATATCTCACGATTTAAATGATTAGCAAAATCTGGCTTCTTTGGTTGTGCGAATAACCTGTGTCATTGATCTTGAATATGGCGACGATACTGATCTTGAATCTGACGATGCTCGGTCATCATCTAGTTAGAGAAGGATTGGGAAACAGAAGAGATGTCTTGATCTGAATTCTCTCGAACCCTATTTCAGGTGAGGTTTTGGAAACGACATCAATGGCTCCAGGAGAGAAATTGGCACCAAATTGACCTAGGTTTGAGGTAGTTTGGGAAGCCCTAGAAGCTTTGCCGAAATCACAATTGTAGCGGGACCAAATGAGGGGATCCCATCTATAAAAGGAGGGTCTTTGATACTCCGTAGGGATACAGATGCCTCCCAGAGCTCTACTTGTCTTTGCAATCACAACCCTACAACCAATTTCATCTTAAGTCTTGATCTTCATCCCTTCCCTAGTCTACCAACCTTGTCGGAGATCGTTCTCCTCTTTCTAGTAGTCCAGCGCACCCCCAGAGGAGTTGAGAGTGTGATCGAATCCACCAGATCAATTTGAGGGTGGTCGTGCCTTCAACTTGCAATCTGGAGGGTAGAGATACAAAGTCAACCACAAGGTTGTGTCGCATTTTATGTGGTTGGAGTAGGTAGCATAATTTTTTTTACTTGACCGTAAACCCATAACCAGCATATCGCATCAACATCTATGTAATGGGAAGGATATTTTTAGTGAGTTATACCTCGTCCTAAGGATTTCTCAGTGACTATACCTTGAAGCAAGTGTGGTCTTCAACCACCTATCTTCGATGGTTTCTATGTAGTTCCTGGTCTTGACCCAGATTGCAGTTGAATGTCTTCCTCCTAAGAAGCAGAAGTCACCCACCTCTATAGATAGTCCACACTGACTACTGGGAACTCTAGTTGTCCTGAAGAACAAACTAGAAGGAGTCATATTCTTTTGTCATCATACTAGTCACTGACACACTCGCCCACAACCAGTTCCTATTCTACAGTTGTCTTTCCCTCATTGTGCCTCCTCCCTGTTCTGGCAACACTTGCTCGAGCTCTCTTGGTTATCAAAACCAGAGAGGATAACAACTTTATAGAGAAATTGATGTCCTAAGTTGTGTTTCTAGAGAAGCCCCATGTACCCCTCTATTTATAGTAGAGTGTAGGGTCAGGGTTCCCAGTCTATGCGGGAGTAGAAGGGTCCAGAATTTCCATGAACAATTTATATTGTGGCAGGCAAACGGGTCAGTTCACTAGCGAACCAGTCAGTTAGCATAGTGAACTCGTCGGTTCACTTAGTGAACTAGGCTTAAGTGAACTGGGCAGTTCACAAGCCAACCCTGCTTGTGATTGACTTTCCTTATTTGTTTCTAATTAGTATAAAGATTAATTCTTGTACCAATCGAATTGAACAAGTGAAACGAGAAACTTTTCCCACAATTTAGGAAAACCTGACACTGCTCGTTTGGTCCAGTTGAACCTATTGGCTCACTAGAGTGGACCGGTCGTCCCACTAACCATGAGTCGATCAGTTCACCCAGTGAATAGGTTGGTCGGTGGTCTAGATTATGCACAACATAGTAAATTTAGTTCTCAATCAATTTGACACTCTAATCAGTTGGTTCAACACTTGAACTTGATGATTCATAGTCAATTCTATTTGTTGAATGTTTGATTGAGTACCTAAACACTTTAGTAATCAATCCAAACATCATTCATGGATAAACTCATCTTCCAGGTTAATCCTATGTGTGTGACCCTATAAGTCCCATGTCACATTGGCAATGAATGTCCATAACTAGCTTATGACATCACAAGCAAAGAGTGGAACCTAGTCACACATCAGTTCTACCCAACTGATATGGAAAGTTGGGGAACAACTTTCAATCATATATTCTATGATTGGTGTTCTAGTGAATGAATCAAGGCATGTAGTTGTCATACATTTAACGTTCATTCATGTTTCTTGAATTAGAGCAGATTATATGAGATATATGTGACATCAATATCATATATCAATTCACATGTACATGTTCTTGCCTTTCTCAGTCTCACTTATCAAGTGGCCTGGACATTCCCTTAAGCGGGACAAATCCTGTATCTATCACTCATAGTCTATCTCATGCATCAAAGCCACCTAAGTATCACCTTTAAAACAACCCATGTTTCAAGACTGTGCTCGATGATGTCAAAGTGAACCCATCGCATTCAACGAGTGCAGTGATTTTAGGTCTAAGAATCACAATCACCACCATCACTATGAGAAATGATTCTGACTAACATGTCATGGTTCCATGTGTCACTCTCATGGTGGGTCTGTCTGATACATTGTTCTCTAACATGTATCTATGTGCTTGGTTTGATATCATATATCATGACTAATGAGATATTGTCATCAACCAACACACACTCTAGTCTTAATGTGTCATTATTGTCTATCAACCTTCCATAATGACATCCGACTAGGGGCATAACAAGACTGTACATACTCTTATGATCTGAATGATCTCATTGTTCAAGTCACGTACTTGAAGATATATGCCATTGAGTATTGCCATTCTTTGCACATTTATTATGTTCCATCATTTATCTCATAATTGATTAAGCTAGACTAAAATGGAAGCTTGGATCTGATATTTATCAAATCAATTAGAACATATGCAATCCAATCATCATATGATTGGCTCTCTTAGCATACACACCAACTAACTCCCACTTGCACTTAGAGCCAATCACCTTTGAATCATATTCTTTTTTTTTGGATCGGGTAAAATATTACTATAAATAAAAGTATAGGAGACCTATACTGTGCTATACAAGGGTACCAAAAAAACCCCATGGGGTACTAGCTACAAAAGCCCCATCGTCATGTACAACATGTTTCTATTGCGCTAGTGCAAATCTAGTGAGTTAGCAACATTTTTCTTTAGTCAGTATATTGAATGTTTCATATCTTGTTGATGTATGACATTTCGTATGAGATGGAGTTGTCGTAATATGCTATCTGATATTCCTTGCCTAACAATTAGCTTTGTAGTTTGACTTAGTATTTCTACTTTTTCATCAATGGTTGGAATATATGTATAAGTTCATCACCATGAACTTCTAGATCCATATGGTATCCTCTGGTGTTCTCAACACAAGGATACTCGACATTCCTTTGATAATTAAATGGCTTTTAATTTTATTTGAAATGTTTCCATTTATCAACACATATAAACTTTTATATTTTGTATTTTAGGAGAAATTTCTGTCATTTTAGAAGCTTGCATTAGTGTAATTAATTTACACTCAATTCTTCCTATTATTACCATATAACTAATCCTATAATACTTCATAAGTACTTAAATAAGTTCTTTATGGTATTCCAGTGACTCTCACTAGAGGTAGACATACATCCATTCATCATGTCCAATACATACGAGATAACTGGATGAGCATATCATATTGTCATATCCAATACATACAAGATGATGAATGCATATATATGATACATACAAGATAATGGGATGATTACATGCATGATAGATCCAATTGTGAATACATAAGACATCTATCTATGTGTTACTATTCTTCATAAGAATTTGGGACACTAGGCATCTGAGAGACTAACTCCATGTAATATGGACAAGTTTTCTCCCACTGAATCTTTGCATACTGAACCCTTTAGAACACACTACCAATGTATGCTCTCTCTTTATCTGGTCAAGAGACTTTCAAGAACTATCTCTATAGGTCTCTATTCCTATCACATAGGACATTTCTCTTTATTCCCTTAAAGAAGGTATTTCAACACCAATTTTGATTCTTAGAACATTTCATTCATCATCATCATGTGGAATATGAATACGCTCCACTAAATCTTTTTAATCACAATTCCCTTCTTTATTTTGACATATCAGTCAAATCTTTTGACTATATAATCAAAGTAAAGACTCCAGTTCTGAGGTGCTTGTATTTAATCAATCACAGTGATCAATCTCTTGTAACTTATAGACTACATTTGCATTAATGGAATTATAAAAACCTTTAGGTTGTATCATGTACACAACCTCATGTTATTCCTACTAGGAATGTGGTTTTAATATCCATATGCCAAATTTCATAGTCTTCAAGTTCCAATAGAAATCATGATCCTTTATGGCCTATGGCCATTGCATTTATTTAAATAAAATCATCAGGTTCAGCACCTTGAACTCACTTGAATTCATTTCAACCAATTAGCTCTTCCAATGCCATCCATGCCAGTATTAACTCTTAAAATCCAATTGCACTTATGGGTTTTATCCCTATAAGTGCTATCATTAAGGTCATACCTTATTTTGTTCACATGGAAGTCATTTTGGATCTAATGGCTTCAAGCCATAACTCAAAATCTGGTTCATCAACATAATCTAGATAGATTATTGGCTCATCATCGTATGACCAATTCATCATCTTTGAGATTGTAGGATATCATTATCCATCGAGCTCAAGGTGTTTTCTACTAGATATATGAGGTGTATCTGTTACATAAGGAATTTGAGATTCCATAATACTTGTGATTCTTAATCTTCTTTTGTACCTTTCAGGTTTCAATGTTATTATGTCAATCTTGAACATTTTGAGTTCTACTTCTTTCCCATTGATTCATTTGGAATTAAAATATCATTATAACAAACACTTCATTATTTGATTGAGATTAGTATTCAACTAACATTATGTGATTTTTGAATGAAGCTCTTTGTAAGGAACTAGTTTTCTTATATGAGCATTCAATCACTAAATAACATATTGGAACATTTCCAATACCATATCTCATATGGTGTCTTTCATACCTTTTGAATGGTGCATTTATTTAGTGTAAAACATGTTCTTTAGAAGAATTCTAGAAGATTAGTTATTTTTTTTATGATCATGCTCTTACCTTTTAGTGTATGATTCCTCCTTTGATTTAGACATTATTTTGCCTTAATTATGAGTTATCTATGATATACTATCATAATTACTCACAAGGTCCTCAAACATTTGGTTTAAGTACCTCATATATTGATCATATCAAAGAATTAATACTTGTACCAAGTTTGTTCTTCATTTATGATATTCTTGAACATTTCAAGATATTCATATTGGTATTTCATTAAATACCATATCTAAAGTATTAGCATCTATTATATATCAATATGTATTATACCTAATAGAATAGTCATTCTCCCACTACATCTAGTGAACATTGACTTGCCATCATTCCCAATAAACAAGACATTCATGTCTGTTACGGGTTCATTAACCAAGAGAGTCTAGTTTATCCAACAACATG
This sequence comes from Alisma plantago-aquatica, assembly GCA_963693085.1. Taxonomy (NCBI): domain Eukaryota; kingdom Viridiplantae; phylum Streptophyta; class Magnoliopsida; order Alismatales; family Alismataceae; genus Alisma; species Alisma plantago-aquatica. The sequence goes on from OY856411.1 coordinate 598,219,465, forward strand.
GAACCTAGAGATGAATTTCTTATTCATTTGTTTAGATGATAATGATAATTTATTGTTTGAGTCATCAATAACTTTTAGGTATTATTACTTTATCTCATGCATACCAAGTACCACAATATAAATAAGGCATTTGCATAGAAACATAAATTTTATTAATAGACATCCTTGTCATTACAAGTTGTAGAAATAAAATGTTTCTATTGGAAAAATGAAATAGCAGTTCATAACTCTATTACATGCCTTTTGGGATGAAATAAACTAAAGGTAATACTATCAATGGTAGAAACACTTGCTCCATTCTTGATGAGTGTTCCTTTTTGGTCCTTTCATAAAGGCCATCACTTATTTTCAGATCTTGCAATCATATATGTCAGATCTATATCCTTGTATTATATACCTAAGATAAAGAAGCATTTTAAGTCTATTTCATAATACCTGAGATGGAGATTTCCATCCCCTACTTCTTCTTCTTTAGTTCATTTATCTAGAGAGGAAAATTTCTCTTCCAATGTCTTGTCTCATGACAATAGTGACATTTGCCTCCCTTAGCTTTGAGTGTTGAAGATAACTTGGGCTACTGGATAGCATTAGAAACTTTCTTTGCTTTGCCCTTTCCCTTGCCTTTAGATTTTCCCTTCTTTCTACTGATCATCATCACAGATTTGGGTTTGTCTTTCTTCATCTCTGTTGCGGTTGTCCTCAACTTGCCCAAAAACTCTGTCAGTGGCCTGTCAAAGTTGTTCATGTTGTAGTTCATCACAAACTAACTGTAGGATTCTGGCAACGATTGTAGTATCACATCAGTAGCCAACTCTTGGCACAGAAGGAATCCCAATTGAGCTAGGATCTCTACATACCCAATCATCTTGAGTGTGTGAGGGCCTACTGGGTCTCTTTCTATCATGACACACTTGAATAGTGCCTTGGAGACATCTTATGTTCTCATGTTGTCTCTGCAACTCATATTTCATTGAGCACAACATCAAGCTCTTCACATCAATGGAATTCTTAGTATGCTTCTTGTAAGCATCCCTTTCACACTTTGGTGTGGTGGGAGCATCTTCTTCTAGCTCTGGTGTATCTAGAACATAGAGCTTTCACTCTTGAGTGAGAATAATTCTCAATGTCCTAAACCAGTCGTGGAAATTGTTCTCATTTAGCTTGTCATTCTCAAGGACCGATTGCAATGAAAAGTGATTATGGTTGGTAGCCATGTATTCTACAAAAAGGAAATTTTCAATTTTAGTCCAAAACTATTTTGATTTGATTTGATTTGTAAATTTGATGATATTTAATTAGGTATTGAATTAATGTTTGCTTCTAACTATTTTATCTCCAGTTATCTCATTATTAATTTGGAAGATTGCAGCGTACAATCATATCCACGGTACAATAGGTGTGCACCCTTTCCTGGTATTTGGTGAACATCATGCCCACCAAAAATGTTTGAAGTCAAGCATGGAGGATGTCTAAAGAGGATTTTCCTTATAGAGGTCAAGGAAAAGGTGCAGGACGAGTTTTGTCGACAATCCTCTAGAATAAACTGGGGCTTGTCTCTGTGATTGCCTCTTTAGTGCCAACATGTTCTAAAGAAAGAATGACTCGAGATTGATATTCTCCTTCCCCATGGTAATAAATACCAACATAATGAATAGGTCCTCCTTCTGGACCTTCCCTTTTCCCTGAGTGGATGTGGTGAATACAATATTCATCAAGTAGTTGTACATAATTCATACAAAGGGGTGCTTGATGTCCATCACGAAGGACTGGTTCCAATTGATGATGAAACCTTAAGGAAGGGTCGCCATTTATCTCCAGGCCATGATGTACTCAAAGTCAACTGACATGAAGTGTGATACTCCCCTTGGTCAACCGTAGATCGGGTTGAATTCTTCCACAGTGATGTGGTAATTGATGTTGTAAAGTTGGAACCTGACCCAACCTTCCTCTAGTTTAGGAATCCAACATATCTCCATAGTTTTGAGGAACTCCCAAGCTGTCTCATGGTGGGTGGTTCAATCACCAAAGAATACATGACCACTCACCATACTTTGCACGATTTAGACTAGGAAGAGGTTGTCCGTGAAGCTGATGTTGTTGAGGAATGCACAGTTGCCATACCGTGTGGGTATGATATCCCTATTCATCATGGAAGAATAGATTTTCTTCTTACCTTAGTCTAAGAAATCTCCCTGACATGGCTTTGATATCATCTACTCAGACACACCTGCTGATGAAGCATGTCTCCTTGGGGCCATTGGTGTCAAAATTAGAAAAGAGGTCAAGGGAGCTCAATGTAGACTCTGGGTAGCTCTACCAGTTTCTTGAGTGCAATAGGTATACTTTGAGTTTGAATGGATAGCACCCATTGGCTACACATATATAGTTGAAGAGTTTCCATGACATGCAATGTCAGTGCCACCAAGTAAAAGTGTAGGTGGTTCCTTATTCTGTCATTATCCATGAGTTTCAGTGTCGTCCATTAATACTGACGGCTTTGAGCCATCGATGTACCAATGCTCAGATTCTCCAGTGTCGTTCATACTGACTACTTTTATGGTGGTACCAACTTCTTGAGCACGAGCCTAGACTGGTGCCACTAACCGTTGGATGTTGAAGATCACAGTCAGATCTTGGTGCCATGGATTCTGGTCCTTTTAGTCAGTGCCACAGATGTGGTGAAGGTGGTACCAAGCATTAATTTTCTTGCCTATGATGTCTCCTTTCGGTGGTACTGAGTTGTGTCGATTCTGTATTACTTGAGCTGAGTGAGACGATACCACCAAGCAACCTCTTGGTAGTATTGACTATAATTTCTGGGCAACTAATCTTTTCTTTACCAAATATTGGTGGTACCGACTTCTATGTTGGTAGTGTTGACTTTTTGAATAAATCAACCTGCTAACAATTTGGCACCACCGACACTCATGTCTGTGGTATAATTTTTTTTTTTATTTTCCTATTGAAATTTTGTCACCTGTCGGTGCCACCGATCCTGATGTTGGTGCTACCAACTTTTTCTTGAAAATCTTCACACATCCTTTGACAGGGTCTTAGTTCTTTCAACCCTCCTATCAATTGTACCGAAACTGCCTTTTCCTAGACACTAGACAAAATGAATCAAGGTACATTTTTTATAATACTAACATTAATTAATGAAAAGACCTAATTAAAATGTAACTAACATAAGCTAAAAATAATACTCACATGAGTGTCCTTGTATAATGCCTTAGGCTTGACAACCTTTTTCACTCAAAAGCTCAATGAGCATGAACTCTGCCCCTAATGGACTACCTCTTCATCATAATAGTGTATAAGGTGTTGTCATTAGTCACAAAGGTCATGATGCCATCACTTATATATCCTACATCATGAGCAAATGCCTTCACTTCCACATAGGGTTCACTTCACCATGACCTCAACTTCCCGGGATGCAGTTTCATCCTTGAGTTGAACAATAAGAAACATTGACCAGGTAGAAACATGCTATGGAGAATGTGGTGGCCATGCACTTTCTTAGTTATTTCCTTGTACATTCTAGAACACTCATAGGAATCTATTCTAATCTCATCTAATTCATTTTGTTTTAGTCTATGCTTCTTCCCTACACTAGAAAGATCAACGTTCAATTTTCTCATACCCAGTTTGGCTTTATGATCTAATTTCATGGGAAAATGACTTGCCCGCCCATAAACAAGCTTGTAGGGAGTTGTTCCTATGGGTATCTTAAAAGCCATTCTATAACCCCACGTAGCATCATTCATTGGCGTTCTTCATTTAGTCCTATTAGTTGAAACATTATTTTCTATAATCATCTTAATTTCCCTATTTGACACCTCAACCTGACCTTGGTCTGGGATGATATGGGGTTCCAGTTCTATGCTTCACTGCATACTTGCTAAAAGAACTCCAAATTTTCTATTACTGAAGTGACATCCCCCGTCACTTATATCTACTCTCCAAACATGTAGAAAATGTAATCCCTCACAAATTTTCATACAACATGTGCATCATTGGGATGGGTTGGAATTGGTCCCACCCATTATGACACATAGTCAACTACAACCAAAGTATACAAATTGTAAATAGAGGAAACAAAAGGTCCCATAAAAGTAAATCCCCATAAATAAAAAACCAACACTTCCTAAAATGTATTAAGAGGCATTTCATGTCTTCTAGGTATGTTCTTTGTCTTTTGACATGTGTCACACCTTAGCACATAGTTATAAGCACATCTAAGTAATGGAGGCTAACAAAACCCACTCTCTAAAACCTATGTCAATGTCTTTGAGCTAGTGTAGTATACCCCAATGGGTAGAGAATGATAGTGAGTGAGTATGCTGTAAAACTCAGACCCCAGAAGACACTTCCTCAGAATGCCATCCCTACACTAGTTAAGTAAAATAGGGTCATCCTAAACATAGAATTTCAAGTAATGGGAAAACTTCTTCTACTCTTGATATCCCCAGTGTTCTGCTATTTCTCCACATGCCAAATAATTTTCTATGTGTGAATGCCAAGGATGCATGTCTTTCAATAAAGAAAGCTTCTAATCTGGGAACTCCACCATAGTAGGTACATCCAAACCTAACTCATTCACTCTGTCTACTGTGACAAGTGACCTACTACTACATTCTCTGCTCCAACCTTATATTCAGTTTCAATATTGAATTCCTGTAGTAGAATAACCCATATAATAAACCTCTGTTTGGCATCTTTCTTCCACAAGTGGTACTTATTAGCTACATGATCTGTCCTCACTTTTATTTTTGTCCCTATCAAATTTTGTCTAAATTTATGAAAGGAAAAGACAATAGCTAGAAGTTACTTTCTTGTGGTGACATAATTAAGTTGTGCATCATTAAGGGTCCTAGACACATAGTAAATGATCAAAAGAGACCAATCCTTATGTTGGCTTAGAACAGATGCAGATGCATAATCTGATGCCTCAAACATCAATTAAAATAGTTGACCACAATCCAAAGCCACCAGACGAGTGCAAATATCAAATTCTCCTTCAAACTGTCAAAGGCTTTCAAACACTGGTCATCAAAACTGAATTCAACATCCTTCTCTAATAGTTCAAAAAGTGGCTTTGCAATTTTTGAAAATTCTTTAAATGAATAAGGTAGGTTGTGATATCGAACTTTTGGAATGTGGTATGTGGGAGTGATATCCTTATGCATGAATCTTGACATTGGCCATGAACAATGAATCAAGAAGAAAAGGGAGGGGGTAGGAGCCAGGAGGTGCTCTCTTTTCTACATACATGACCCCGATATCGAATGAAGAAATTTGACAAAATTTGATGTGTCATAAGAAGATCCTAATTCCCTTCACTGAGGATGGTGGAGGTAGCTTAGAGATCAATTCTATTTTTAGAGGGTTGACTTCCATCCTTTTGTTGGACACCTTGTGTCCCGTCACAATCCCCTCACTCACCGTCATATGGTATTTCTCCAAATTCTAAACTAGATGAGTGTCCTCAAATATTTGCAAGACTTTGTTAAGAATAGAAAGGCAATCCTTAAAGGACTCTCCATAATTAGAAAGGTCATCCATAAAAATCTCAAGACCACACTCACCATATTCAGAAAAATAGCGAGTCTTCATATATGAAACATCACTAGAGAATTGTAAAGACCAAATGACATATGATGGTATGAGAAGGTACCATAGGGACAAGTGAAGGTAGACTTCTCTTTATCTTGTGATTTTATCAAAATATAGTTGTATATTTAATAACCATATATAAAACAATAATGTGAGTGACTGTCCAACCTATCAAATTTTTTATCAATAAATGGGAGCGGAAAATGATCCTTCTAGGTAGCAACATTCAAACAATTATAGTCGATAGACACCTTCCACCCAGTCACTAACATACTGGAGACTAAATCACTAGTAGAATTTATGATGATCGTGATTCCTCCCTTCTTAGGAACAACCCGGGTTGGAATAATCCATTTCAAATCAGAAAAATTGTAGATTATGCCTACCAAAAGAAGCTTGGCTACCTCTTTCTTCACCAACTCCATCATGATGGGATTTATATATTGTTGAGGTTGTGCTATTGGATTTGATCCTTCATCAATTCTAATCTTAGGTTAGCATAGACTAGGGGACATCTCCTTGATGTCAGCAGTGGACCACCCAAATGGAGCATGTTGTTTCTATAAAATAATGAACAACTCCTCCTTGTTCAAACTTAGGGATGTAGAAATTATCATTGGAAGTTCGTTGTCCACTGCCAGGAATGTGTCCTTCAAGTGCGGGGGTAGTGACTTCAATTCTAGTTTAGGAGGACATTGTAGGGATGGGACTAGTGGTTGTGATGGCAGTCCCAAATCTTCATACTATCTTGTATATAAGCATGATAATGTCTTTAAAAACAAGGTACACTCTAGTAAATGATAGTGAGTGCAGTCATCCACCAAATTCATGATACAAGCTTCTAAATTTAACCGAGGATATGTTTGTGTCATTGTAGAAGAGAACACATCAAAAATTGTCATTAAGTACTCCTCCTCTTGATCATCATGATACTTCACAATCTTTTTCAGAGATATGTGGTTTGTATGTTGTGTTATATCAACATCAAGAGTACCCTTGTAACACCCCTCCTTTTGAATATGAGTGGAAGCATCGATCTTAGAGAGGGATGTCACATTAATATGATCATTGAAAATAAACACACAAATCACCATTGAGTACATTGCTCTTTTAATAGGAAACTATAAATAACTTCTATAACATGTCTAAATTTGTAATCATCTCTAAACATGGAAAAGTAAGCATGCCAATAAACATATCTACATGATTGGATAGCCTAGTATGGATGGCACCCCACCAGTAAGCTGTTGAAGCTATGCTAGTCCTTTCTTGCTTCTCTTTAGTCCTTAATTACTCCAACTCTTGGGACATCACGTCCCCAGACATGCAAAGGGGAAAAATCAACACATCAGTAAATGGTATTTTCACTTTATAATATGAACAAAATAAAGTATATTTGTCATGTAAGAAAATTTGACATGAATTAATTAGAGGCATTCTTGAATCATTATTAACATGAAGAATTAAATTGTAAATTTATACATCCCTCTATGATGCCCCCATAGGAGCACATGATTTCTAGGAAAGCCCTTGATGTTAGGAAACCCCTTGACGACCTCTTGAGGTCCATGATTCAAAATCATATAAAGACTAGTTCAATTCCAATTTACTTAGATCATTAGCATTAACATTAACATTAACATTAACATTAACATTAACATTAACATTAACATTAACATTAACATTAACATTAACATTAACATTAACATTAACATTAACATTAACATTAACATTAACATGATCCTTTAACTTTAGCAAGATGGGATTTCTCCCTATTAACATGATCTTTTAACATGATGGGATTTCTCCCTCTTAAACATTAACATGAATTTCATGGGTCATTAAACCATAAGCTGTAATAATTGCAAACATTATAACCATAGGATATAACATGTTTTAATAATTAAGGAATTGGATATAGTGAGCATGATTGAAACATTAAACTTGAAATCATAATGTCTACTTATACTTAGCATGCAATCAACCATAAATAGTTGTATTCATTAACATGAACAATTTACCTTGGATCAAAGTTGATCCTAATATAGTCTCCCTGATCCTTGACTCAAATCTAGGACAAACCTTGTCTTATCTTGAGTAGGTTCCACACACATGTACGTAATTATTAAACATCATAGATAAATACCTTGTATTGATCCTAGGTTTAATTCCAATGACTTAGGAATTGAGTGCATTAGGGTTAGGCTTACTAATAAATATCATTAAATTAGGAAAACTTGGTTGACTTAGGTCACATTAATCATGGCTAGTACATAATTAGGGTTTCATGAGTTAAGTTAAAGTTTCAAATAAAGAATCATAATGGGAAGGAAGATCATGGCTTGAAAACACTAAAAGAGAAAAATCCTTTCCGATGAATATTTATTTGTAATTTTTTAGCAATGGTTGAACTATTGTGAATATCCAAAGATATGGATCAATTAGGAGAAAGTTAAAAGTACTTAATCATTTTCCTGGGATCATATACAAAGAAAACGAAATGAATAATATGTCCCTCACTATAACTACTGACAAATGGTGTCATAAGGGGTAAATTTCTCAAAATCGCATCTCGAACCAAGGTGAGACTTCTTGATTAAATGAAAGTGAAAACCTTAAAATACCCTAGCTATTTGTGGAATATCAATTGAATTCTAGAGGGAAGTCATGTAAAATCGACACACATCTTCTTTGATCCTTGGTCATGGTGCAACCAGGCTTCCTGAAGCACCACGTCACCATGCCAATTCATGACCTAAGATTGACCACATAGTACCATCATGCCCCAGATATTCCCCAAGCCTCATTGAACATGGAAAGCCAGTATTTAGGACTTGCGGCACCAAAATACCATGGCACTTATCTTCAAACTGTGAGAAATCGAGCACTGACTCTCATGTTCAAGATCATCATGATATGGTGTACGAGTGCCAAAAAGACCGAGGAAACAAACGTCAGATCAAGGAGAAACTGAAACTAGAACTTTTGTGGTGGAAGGGCCACTAGATGGCCAGGTCGGTGCCTGCCGACATGTTTCATAGGTCTAGATATAGGATACAATGTTTGGGGGCATCTTGGGGAAAAACTAGTGATAGAAGAAGAAGGTCTAGGGAATCTTACCAACTTCTCAATTGCATAAGAGGTGGGGTAGCTTGGAGTTTTGGTGGTGAAATCAATTGAGGAGGAGATATTGGTGGTGACTGGAACTACTATTGAGTACCTTATATAGGGGTGAGGGGGTCATGGTCCGGTATGAGCATTCATAGTGGAGAGGAGTCCTAAGCGCAGATGGGGTGTCTTGTCAACATGGTGAGAGGGAAGGTGATTTATGGCTCATTTGAATTAGGGAAGCAATACAAATTCAATGGAGGAGGCAATTTGTGAAACGACTACGTGACGAGAGAGGGAAAGATCAAGGGAGGTCAAAGTGACTGTATTTGGTTTTTTGTGGACAAGGAGGAAAGAAGGGGATGATCACTAGACCGTTGGATTGATTGATCAAACCCTAGATATTCAATGGTGCACAAGAAGGAAAATAATATCATTGTAATGCATGACAGTGAAATTGAAGCTGGAAATTAGAGAAATAAATGTGATTAATGAAAATCAGAATGATTTCTTTGAGAAGTTATATTTAAACCTTTCTAAAATTAATTGGATGGCCAAACATGGTCCAGATGAGTTCTAATTTGAACCATGGGTTAATTTGATCGTCTAGAACATTCCTAGACAAATAGATTTCGTTTTTGTACACATTTGGTCCATGTTACCTATAATGCATATTAATCTTAATGATAATGTATTTAAAAAGATGAGAAAACATGAAAACACATTTCTTAATAAATCCTTGAGTGAAATCTGAGATATACTTTATTCACTCATTCAAGAGTCACATGATCATTTCTTTAACCCCTTCCTATGATTTATGGCCATCTTGGATGAGAGAGAAAAGAAACGAGGATCAACATGAGCTAATTGATTCATATAATACATATTTAAAAGAGAAAATGCAATTGAGTTTCATTTTATTTTTTTCTTATCCCATTTTCATAGAAGGACAACCAATATTAGACTTTTTGCATTTAAGCCTTTAAATATTATCATTTAGGAGGAACTCCATTCTAAGTTTTAAATTGGCTTTGAAAATTGGGATGTGACAATTCTACCCACCTTAAAATAAATTTCATCCTCAAAATTTTCTAGGGTACTACCCACCTTAGGGTTTCTGTTACTTCTCATTTAATGAAAGCATACTAAGATTTGCATATCAAAGAAATATATTCCATAAAAGAGTTCATGTGGACATCAAACAATTATTACATCATTCCTCAACTTCCTTTTCTACTTCCATAGTGAAAATCCTAGCTTGTCTCTTTGGAGGAGGGTTCTGATCCTGGTCCTTCTTTGTGAGATTAGGGCAATTTGACTTGAGGTGGCCAGTTTCGCCACAATAGTAGCATGCACCTGTAGCATACCTGCATGGGCCTGCATGGTTCTTCTTGCATGTTGGACATTGGGGCTTCTCAACTTCTACAATAGGCTTTGGTACCTTCCTCTTGGTGTTGTTGGGAGGTTGATATTGGTTGTTCTTCTAGGGAACTTCCTTCTTGTAGGATCTTTTAGGGTGATCTTCAAGCTCTAGGCCTACATCCAGGGCAACTTGTAGGGTATTGTGGCCTCTTCCTAACAAGGCAAAGCTCTAGTCGGGATTCAGTCCTCGGTTGAACTTTATTATTTTGTGACATGCATCATAATCATAGCCATACTTTTATAGGACCCTAAGCGTCATGGTGTATTAGGTCACAATCATGTCATCCACTTGAGCCAGGTTCACAAACTCTAGCCCCTTTTTCTCTATCATGGATTCAAACACATAGTGATCCTGGAAGGCTACAACAAACCCTTCCCATGTGAGTGGAGGTGCATCAACTACCCTTGAGTTGAGGAAGTTTTCCCACCATGTGAGCGCTACTCCTTTGAGCATGAGGTTTACAAAGCAAACCCTATAGTGTTAAGGGCAGTCCATATCTCAGAAGTAATGCTCGATTCCTCTGATCCACTCCTCATCTTTGGTGACTAGATCAATTTATCCTTCACTTGAGAAAGAGTTCGGCCTTATCAATAAGAATTCCACTAGAGTTAGCTCTTGACATCTAGGTGGATGTTTTCCTTGTGCTAAGACATTAATGAGGGCTTGCACCAAATCTTCTAGGGTTGTCTTAGGGTTTCTTCTTGGTCCACTTCCCCCACTAGAAGAACTAGCACCATCATCCTTATCCTTTCCTTTTTTGGCTCTCTTAGGGGCCATCTGATCACATATACTTTGGTTTATAACATATGAATTTGATTGCTTCCCAGTAGGCATGCTTTTATTAGCTCTCATACCATTAATGTAACACCCCACCTTTTGAATATGAGTGAAATAATCAATCTTCAAAGGGGATCTCACAATAATATGATCATTGAAGATAAACACATAAATCACCATTGAGATTCATACATTATTCTTTGAATAGGAAACTATAACTAACTTCTAAAACATATCTAAACTTCAAATCATCTCTGTACATGGAAAACTAAGCATGAAAGTAAACATCTCTACATGATTGGATTTCCTAGTATGGATGGCACCCCATCAGTAAGGTCTTGAAGGTCATCTAGTCCTTGCTGGCTCCTCGTGATTCCTTAATTTCTCCAACACTTGGGACATTGCATTCCCAGCCATGCAAAGGGGATAAATCAACACATTAGTAAATGGTACTGACACTTTATAATATGAGAAAAATGAAGTATATATGGCATGTAAAAAAAGTTGATATGAATTAACTATAAGAATTCTTGAATCATTATAAACATAAAGAACTGAATGGTAAATGTATGCATCCCTTTATGATGCCTCCTTAGGAGCACTTGATTGCTAGGAAATCATTTGATTCTAGGAAAGCCCTTGATGACATCTTGAGGTCCATGATTGGGGAGCATATAAAGACTATTTCAATTCCAATTAACTTGGTCATTAACATTAACATTATCATTAAAATGATCCCTAAACTTTACCATGATGGGACTTTACCCTATTAACATGATTTTTCAACATGATGGGATTTCTCCCTCTTAAAGATTAACATGAATTTCATGAGTCATTAACCATAAGCTCTTATCATTGTGAAAATTATAACCGTAGGACATAATATATTCCAATCATCAAGAAACTAGATATAGTGAGCATGACTAAAACATTAAACTTGAAATCATAATGTCTAATTACACTTAGCATGCAATCAACCATAAATACTTGTTGTCACTACCATGACCCTTTTACCTTGAAACAAAGTTGATCCTAAGATAGACTCTCTAATTCTTGAGTCGAATCTAGGTCAAACCTTATCTTGTCTTGATTAGGTTCCACACACCAATATGTCATTATTAGACATCATAAATAAATACCTTGTATTGATCCTAGGTTGAATTAGGGTGAATTAGCGTTTGAGTGCATTAGAGTTAAGCTTACTTATCAATATTATTAAACATAGAAAACTTGGTTGACATAGGTCACACTAATCATATGTGGTACATAATTAGGGTTTCATGAGTCAAGTTAGGGTTTCAAATAAAACATCAGAATGGATGGGAAGGCATATCATGGCTTGAAAAGCCTAGAAATTGGATTCCTCTCAAAAATCATTTCCAGTGACTATTTATTTGTAATTTTTTGAGCAGTGGTTGAATAACTATAAATTTCAAAAGATCTGGATCAATTACGAGCAAGTTAAAATCACTTTATCATCTTCCTGGGATTAGATACAAAGAAAAGGAAATGACTAATATGCCCCTCATGACTATTACTGAACAATGACGTGACATGGAGTAAATTTGTCAAAATCGCATCTTGAATCAAGGTGAGACTGCTTGATTAAATAAAAGTAGAAACCCTTAAATACCCTATCTATGCCTGGCTAATCAATTGAAATCTAGAGGGAATTCATGTAAAAGGCACACATGACTTCTTCGATCCTTCGTCATGTCGTGATCAGATGCTTGAAGCACCAAATCACCATGCCAAAACATGACCAAAGCTTGATTCAGTGAGTCATCATGCCCCAAAGATTCTCCATGCTTCACGGAACTTGGCAAGACAAGATTCAGGACCTGTGGTGCCAGAATACCATGACTCTTATCTTCAAACCATGAGAAATAGAGAACCACTGCTCATGTTCAAGATAACCGTTACAAGGCATACGAGTGCCCCAAAAGACCAGGGAAACAAATGCCTAAGCAAGGAGAAACCAAAACAAAAAAATTTATGGTTGAAGGTTCATAAGATGACCATGTCGGTGCACGTCGGTGAGGTTCATAGGTCTAACTATAGTGTACAGTGTTTGGGGGCATCTAGTTGAAAATAGGTGATAGAAAAAGAAGGAAGACGGGTCAGGGAAGCTTACCAGATTCTAAATTATAGATGAGGTAAAGGAGACGATCGTGGGGGGGGGAGTTCACTGAAACTACAATTCCAGTACGGAAGGGTAGCTCGAAGTACCAATGGTAAAATGAGATGAGGAGGATATATGGGGGGTGACAAGTGGTGCTTTTGAGTACCTTATATAGGGGCGAGGAGGGTCTTGGTCCGATCTGAGCATTCATTATGGAGAGGGTTCCTAAGCCCAGATTGGGCATTTTATGAACTTGGTGAGAGGGAAGGTGATTTATGGATCATTTTTAATTAGGGAAGGGATACAAATTCAATGGAATAAATTCATGAAATGAATGCGAGATGAGAGAGGGAGAGATCAAGGTGACTATATTTGGTTTTTCACAGATAAGGTAGGAGGAAGGGGACGATCACTGGATTGTTAGATTGGCGACTAATTAAACCCTAGCGGTACGATGGCATCAACGAAGGAAACTAATATCACAGTAACGTGTGACAACAAAATTGAAATTGGACTTTAGGGAAATAAATGTAATTAATTTAAATCTGACTAATTTCCTTATATAAACTATATTGAAACCTTTCTAAATTTAATTGGAGGGTCAAACATGGTCCAAGTGAGTTCAAATTTGAACTATGATTTAGTTTGATGGCCTAGAAAATTCCTAGAAAATCATAATCATTTTTTTACACATTTGATCCATGTGTCCTATAATGGCTATTAAACTAAATTATAATGTATTAAAAAGGGTGAGAAAACTTGAAAAGGCATTTCTTATTAAATCTGTGAGTGAAATTCAAGATATACTTTATTCACTCATTAAAGAGTCACATGGTCTCCTATAACCCCTTTGTATGTTATGGCCATCTTGGAGGATAGAAAAAAGAAAAGAGGATCAACATGAGTTAATTGATTCATATAATACACATTTGAAAGAGAAAATGCAATTGAGTCTCATTTTAGGTTTTCCTTATCCCATTTTCATATAAGGACGACCATTATTGGTCTTTTTGCATTTAACCCCTTTAGGAGGAACTCCATTCTAAGTTTTAAATTGGCTTTGAAAATTGATATGTTACAGCCTTGTCCACCTTTTTCATGACATGGGCCATGCCAAGATATGATTTCTCTAGGAATAGGGACACATTATTGCTGAATTGATGCATCATGTGACATTATGCCCACTCCTTTTCTAATTGTTGATAATCATATAATTTTACTTCAAAGAAGTCATCATGGATACCAAATGGCATTCTTCCTCAATCTGTCTCCCATATTACATATGTTGTAGCTTGGAAGGGCCTGCCTAGTAGCAATTCATTGTCATAATAATCATCCTACATCTCCATGATGACAAATTCTACTGGAAATTTAAATTTATGAACCTTCACAAGAACATCTTCACATATACCTATTCGCCTCATTAATGAATTACCTTTCATCTGGATCATCATGTTTTTCTTCCTTGATTCTTTGAGTCCCAATTTCTTGAATGTAGTTAGTGGCATGAGCTTGATGTTTGCCCTCGAATCACATAATACATCTCCAAACTTTACCCTACCAATATAGCATGGTATGTTAAACCACCATGGATCATGTCTCTTCTATGGGAGCTTCCTTTGTTCAAAGAGCTGACCACTTCCATTAAAACCACCACATCAGAGTCAGTTATACTCCTCTTCTTGTTATTAATGTCCTTAAAGAACATGCGATAAGAGGGAATTTTCTCAAGAGCATCAATTACTTATAGGTTGATGTGAAGTTTCCTGAGCGTATCCAGAAAAGTCTTGAACTATTGATCAACCTTGTTGGCCTTCAAGATGTTAATAAATGGTGTTAGAGTCAAAGTATTTCATTAATGGGGTGGGATGTAGCACTTTTTTTGTGGCCTGTGATCCTCTTCTAGGTTCTCCTAGTGTGGTGTGGTGCATTGTATCTACTCTAGAGAGATAGAATATATCATAAAGTGGCTTTTTGACTTAATTTTGAGGACAAAATTTCTTTTAAGGTGTGTAGGATGTGATAGAGTGGACTTTTAGAATCCCTGAATAACTAATGACATGAGTGAATTCATGCATGTCAAGTATTTTTGAAAATCCAAAGTGTTTTGGTAAAGTCTGAGTGGCGATCAGTGTTTATATCATGATGAAGATCGCTATATTTAATGTCCTTTGAGGAATTTAGTTGGCAAGCCATATAGTTGAGTTTTGTCACCAAATTAGAGAAGAATGTAGATTGAGAGGTAGTAAAGCTATGGTCAAAATTTGGTGGTAATTGGAGGATCCCAGAGGAAGTTATTTAAGTTTGAAATTTGAGAAATTATGTGCATTATTGAGGTTAATAGACCTAAGTTTAATAGCTTGAGCCTAAAATAGACTGTGCCACGCACCCCTTTCTTTTGAGATGGGTTTGCGTGGTTGGATCCTAGCCCTAGATATCCAATCAAGTGGTAGTGAGAGATGTTTAAAGTGAACCTCAGATCCTTCTTTGGGCAAGTTCCTTTATAGTCATTGGATGCACCTTGGATGGCTAGATATTTGTCCCCTACCTCCAGTCAGACTGGAGATCATGGGGTTATAGCGAGTGGGAAGCCTAGCCTCACCCCACATCGTGGTTGTGGCCTAAGAAGGGATGATGAGTGGGTGGTTCTCTTTGCCTCGCCATGACCTACCGGATGACCCCTCTTTTTGAGTGAACGATCATTTGAGGAGGGAGTTTGAACTTCCACTCCTTTCCACCTCTCAACTATGCGAGCAAGTCAAGACCAAAGGAAGGAAATGGAGACAGAGGGGGTGGCAACTAGATTTGAGGATGAATGAAACAAGGTGTAGGCCAGGGAGTACCACACAAGTGTTCTTGAGCCCTATTGGTGTTACGTACTCGGTTGATGAAGTCCCTCCTTTCTGGAGACAAACTGGAGTTTGGATGAGATGTTGCAATCTTCTTTGCCTCTAATGGAGGACATGGACAAGTTTTCAGAGGCCTTGTGAAGATTCACGAAGCTACAGATCATGGCGAGGATGTGTAGAGGCAAATTGCCTCTTTGATCCGCCGTAATAGAACCCTATGACGCCGACCTCCTTGAGCAGATCACAAGGAGGAGCTATGAGGATGAGAAGATAGGCCAACAATGTGGATGGAGAGAGGCTAGATCTCGAGCCAAGGTAGGTCATTCAGAAGGAGCATTGGAGGACGACCAATCTATCACCAGAGATCTCTTATGAGGTGGTGGCTTATGTTGCGGAGAAACGGAGATCACGAAGCATGAGATCGTGAGAAAGGGAAGAGCGGGATCGGGCAAACTGGTCTCTAGATCCATGGATCCAACTCTAAACCTGACTCATAGGAGACTGCAAAAACCAAAGCATGTGTGCCCTCCTCAGGGCACGTGGCGGCACCTGAGTGGTAGAGAAAGGTAAAAACCCTCATAAATTCCCTGAAATATCCAAATCTTATATAAATAGTGGTAATTAGTATGTTTATTAGAAAAATACAAATAATATACCGAAATTATTAGGAAAATGTGTAGAACACCGTAGAATGATAATATCAGGTCTTTGATGCACTAATAATAGTGATATCATGTAGAATGTTTAATGATTATTTAATGGATAATATATACCAAATGATGGCCTAAAATTATGAGAAATACCAGTAAATCTATACTCATGCTTATAATCCATCTGATGTCAGTAATTATGATGTTGATGCATGAAATATTATAATTTTCTCTTTATATCTATTTAGGGCTTATAACCCTAAATAAAAATCAATAAATACATAATGAATTGTTAAATGATGAATTTTACTGAACACTCTCATATCCGTAAATGGAAGTTAATATGCAACTTTTATATCAGTCATGTGCACGAATTTCAAGTTATATGAAGAGCACCATTAATACATGTGATGTAACCCTAATATGGTTAATGAAAGTGACATAATGTTAAATATGTTCACATAATAATGTGAAACATGAGTATATCCAGTTAATGAGCTATAATCTAGAATATGACATCACTAAGATAAATCTAAGACAAGAATACAAGTAATCATGAGAATATCATAATTAGATAAGGTAAACCCTAAATTGGATATAATTAGGGTTATGATGAGATGAAAGATGATGAGAACCTAATGATGGAACATATGATCTTGACTTAATTAGGGTTTGACTAAGAGGTTAGAATTGACATGAGGAATATGATGATTAGGATATCTTGATCTAAGGTACACCATTACCTCTTACTTGGCTTATTATACAGTATGCTTGTGTTATATGGTAGTAAATACTTGCCATATGATATTGGATGAAATGATTGTTCTTGTATGATATGTCGCATGATTTTCCATACTTATTGATATGAACACATGAAACATAATATATCTATTCCATTATATCTAAGCACTTCAACTCTTTGGTAGTCCAGTGCTGATAATAAAGTACTTCAACTCTTTGGTAGTCAAGTACTTGAAAGTGATCCAACTCCTTGGTAGTCTGATCACATTATGAAATGATCCAACTCTTTGGTAGTCCAGTGCTGATAATAAAGTACTTCAACTCTTTGGTAGTCAAGTACTTGAAAGTGATCCAACTCCTTGGTAGTCTGATCACATTATGAAATGATCCAACTCTTTGGTAGTCAATCATAAGGGCTTAATGCATTCAAACTTTGGCGGTCAATTCATGCATGATATAATGGAAAATGAGCTTAAAACATGTGTTCTCTTTTGTAAATGATATATCTTGGTGCAATTATATGCTTTTTCTTATATTTGTTTACACCTACCAAGTATTAGTTTTATGTTATTGCCAAGATATGATGAGAGGTATATAAAAGACACGTAGGCATACTCAGTACAATATTCTTGAATATTGTGCTGACGTGTACCACATGTAAACATTTGTTTAGGTTGTGGTTATGCTCTTGAAGATCCAGGATAGTTTAGAGTTGTGTGGCGAGCTGATGTATAGGTGGACATGTTGTCTTAAGATCATGTTGCTTAGTGGTAGTACATGTATATGTAGAGTTTGTTGTTCAATATGTAATATCAAATGTTGAAACAATTCATGTTGTAATTATATGTTGAATGGTGAACATGTGTTGTATGGTTTTATAATTGTTCATGTGCATGTGCTATTGTTGTGTCCTTCTGACTTCCTCTGATTTTCTTAT
The DNA here is from genome assembly GCA_963693085.1 of Alisma plantago-aquatica. Lineage (NCBI taxonomy): Eukaryota > Viridiplantae > Streptophyta > Magnoliopsida > Alismatales > Alismataceae > Alisma > Alisma plantago-aquatica. The sequence goes on from OY856411.1 coordinate 598,237,685, forward strand.
TCTTAGCCTAGTGTGGTGTGTTTAAATTGGGATTCTCACTGAGGTGAGGTTTCAATTTGGATGTCACACATTAGATTAAGTTTTAGAAAATCCAGGGATGACTCAGGTGGTATCAGAGCATGAACAATAGCAAAGCCTGACATTTTCTCATTATGCAACTCAAAATCAAAGAACCTTGTACTTAATAAACTTTAGGGTTAGATTAGTCATCTTTTAGAGACTAGATACGACTTAGCCTCTAGGTTAGCACCTAGATGTCTGAGAAATAGGCCTAGACTGGTGCTTGTTGTATAGCAAGTCCTTAGATGTCATTCTTTCCTTATAGTGCAACGGTATGGGACGTTGCATTATTTGGAAATGACGTGCATCAAGGGAAGAGAAACCCTAGACATATGGCACTAGTTGTCTAGAGTAGCTACACTAGTCTACACCATGTTCTCACCCTTTTCACTAGTTTTCATGATACTGTACTCTCTACTATGTGTGGGACACTCATTTTTGGATTTGGTTTTTAATTCCAAACGGATCAAACCTTGATAGTTTTCTCTGGCGCTTGTTTTATGGAGAAAAACTATATAATATTTTATTATATATGTAAGTATTACAAAAATGTGTCCCCACACATGTATGAGTAGGAGGTGGTAATGCAACCTAGGTGAAAGTGAATGACATCAGTCTAGAAGAGAGAGTAGTTCCAGATTAGATGTCCAGAGCCTTGTTTGGAATATGTGATAGATGAAATAAGATTAGATGATGATGTAAGATGTATAGAGATGATATAAGATAGCTTATGATGATATATGTTTGTCTTTGAGGACTTAAGTTCACCTTTAAGGATGCAAGATAAGTTTTGATGATGCAAGTAACTAGGCTTTTTATGAGAGAAGACTTATTAAGTTAAGATAAGATGTGGATCAACATGAGCCTCAAGCTCTTTTACAAAGGAGGACCTCTAGTGTTAGGACCAATTTTAGGGTTAACTCCAGAGAGAGTGAGACCTAGTAGGAAAAGGTCAGAGAACGTAAACTCCAAGATATGAGAATTATGAGAAATATGTGATATGAAGTGTCCTAAAATAGAATACTCCTGAGTGAATGAGTTGAGTTGTTGTATGCATGATTCCTATAGTCTTGTTGAACCCTAAATGTCCTTAGGAGGACCAAACCCTAGATATAGAGAGAGGCTGGTTATATATGTGCATATATGAATATGAATATGAGTGCCTACCATCTGGGTGAGGGAGAGATCCCAAGACCCTGGAGGAGGTAGCTACATTAGTTTCTATGAAGCCTCAAGCTCATGTTGGTGGTTCCCCACATTGGACACTAGTGGCATGTGTAAAAGATAGTTTTGACTGAGAAAAGATTTGGGTAAGGATACCTTTTGGGTAGAGAACCTATGAAGAGAATGTCATAGCATGTTTTGGTTTGTGCTTGTGTGGCTAGAGCTTGTAAGGTTGTCACTTGTGCCAATGAGGTAATCTGAGAACCCTAGACTAAGAGAGGAAAGATAAAGTATATGAATATGAGATACTCATAGAGTTGAGTTAGCTCAGAGAGACTAAGCATGTCACTACCCTCATGATATGGGTTAGGAGAACCTTAGTTGGACTAGATGAAGTTGTGATATATGTTTAATAAGCCACTTGTGTAAGTTTGTTAGCACGACCATGATATAATATGTGGAAGGATGTGGTCTAATCTTGACATGTGATATGTAGATGTGATGTGATGGAAACATAGAAATGGTTTAATAAATATTAATGCATATATGGTTAACCATATACATGAATAATGATGATTATGTGATATTTTTGGCTAATCTTGTTATGATATCACTAACAAATGTTACAAATTATTATGAGTAATGAAATAACATCATATGAGGGAAACACGTCACATAGGGTGTTAATATTGGTGCTTAATAAAGAGGAAAAATATAGTTTGACAGTTAGCACAACATAATGATTATGACCCCATGATATGATCTAGAGGGTTAACTTTAGTTAACTCCCACCTAAAAGACATATGTTAATGTTGAACATGTTCTAACATTTAGCTCAATAAAATGTTGATGACACCTTAATATAATGGATTAATTTATAGTTTAGCTCCTTTAGAACATGGTAATATGATGTGGGAACCCTAACACATAGGTAAAGATAAGGACACAACCCTAAGATATGAAACATGGCATGGCATAACCTAAGTATCGAAATCATATATTGAGTGGTTCACCCTTGTTGTATGATTAACCTCCTAGGAGTGGTTAAGAAATGGTTCTGGATCTTTGTTCTAGGGATATGTTGCACATAGAGTAGTGCCCTTCATATGGAAGAAGATCCTTAGTTTTCCCTGGAGTAAGAAGATGGCTTAATTTCGAGGATGAAATTTCTTTTAAGATGTATATGATGTGATAAAGTGGCTTTTTGACTTAATTTTGAGGATGGAATTTCTTTTAAGGTGTGTAGGATGTGATGGAGTGGACTTTTGGAATCCTTGCATAACTAATGACATGAGTGAATTCATGCATAGTGAGTATTTTTTAGAATCCCAAGTGTTTTTGTAAAGTCTGAGTGGCGATCGGTGTTTATATCATGATTAATATCCCTATATTTAATGTCCTTTAAGGAATTTAGTTGGCAAGTCATATAGTTGAGTTTTGTCACCAAATTAGAGAAGAATGTAGCTTGAGAGGTGAGGTTTCAATTTGGATGTCACACATCAGATTAAGTTTTAGAACATTTGGGGACATCACACTATCTCAGTACCAATTGGTGTTGTGCTCTTCTCTGGAGTCACCTTTTGCTCTTTAATCAATACTTTGCCACTAAGGAGAAGCAATGCCTTCACTTGTTCATTAATGGATAGGATATACATGTTTTCTATAAATTTTTGGTGACTAGGCTTATTAAGTGATGTCACCTCCACTGCCAGCTAAGAAATTTGATTCTAAATGTTGTGGATTTGTGCCCCTTGATTCTATTTCTCCCTCTTTATCTAGTCTATTAGTGCCTCATTTTGAGTCACCAACAAACTGAGCATGTCTCCTATTTAGTCTATCTTATAGGAGCCCATGTCATGCTAAAACTACTATGACATGTTGTGCTACTGTTGTTTGGGTTGTTGTGCCTGTGAAAGATCCTATTGAAAATTATTGGGATCATCACAAGAATTTTGAGTCCCTCCTCCACGTTTGTACTCATTTCTTCCCTTAGTATTCAGCTACTGAATGTATATGCACTCTTCTTCTTCACCTCCAAATGAGGTACCAAATTTATTATCTAGTTTCTTTGTGAGTCAGTCCATTTGAGCTTTTAGTTCAGTGATCTCCCTATATTTTGTAGAACCTTTAGCTGTTGTTGGTGGTTATCCAGAGGCACAATATTATCTGTGTAAATATATGACTTCTCCAACCCCCTACCCCCTCTCCCAAAGAATATAACAGTCCAAAATATCATTTGTTTCAAAAAATTGAATAATCAATCAATTTAAAGGAAATATATAATCAATTCATGAAAGCCAAATACAATGTAATATCAGGCTACTCTGGGTCCTAAGGAATATGGGGACTAGCCCCGCATGATATCTACCATCCTAAAAAGAGATGAAGAGAAATAAAATAGGATAAACATTACAAAAACTAATGAAAACCCTCAGAGAAGTGGTCCTGACAATCCCTCTAGTAGAAACCTCAATCTGTAGTGTTTTAGCTACAAATTCAAAATCCAGAAGTGCCTAGATTGTCAGGAGCATGGTTGTCTCCTTTGTCTCATCCTCTCCTAGATCTGTGCTCTATTGCAATGATATATAACATGTTTTTCACTTTTGGCCACACTCCCTTTTGGTCATAAGTGTGGCTTTTTCCATCATTTAGTAACATTCGTCAGATCTACCATCATCTTTAATCTACATTAATCGTGCAAAGTCAATACCACATACATGAAGTCTGTGTCACTGATTTCTCATCTGACTAGAAGCCCTTAATGAGTGTCGTTACTATCAAGGAGTATTTCAATAGAGCCAGGTTGTCTTCTACAAACTCTGGTTTATTCTGGTTGCAAAAGTAAATACCACTGACTTGGTTGTCAATGGCACCAAAGTAATTCATTCTTCTAATAATGCTTTCTGGGAAAAATATCGGTCGCACCGAGTGCCTTCTTTGGTAGAATCAAAATTTTTCTAAATAGCACCGAATGATGTCTCTATAGCACCAAGATTTCCAAGATTCTCTATTGGATTTCACATAATGTCAGTGACATTGAAATATATGTCACTAGTTGATAACATCTCATTTGAGGCACTTTTTGCATATGTTTTATGTCATTCCTAGCTTGCCTTATGTAGAATTTTATACTTATCTTAGTACTTTATGCCAAAAATCTCAATTGCACACATCTTCCACCTTTGCAGGGTCATATCAAGACATGGTCGCAGATAACACCTCGACTGCAACATCACATCATCCACTAAGGGCCCTACTGCAGTCTAGGACCCTCATCACCCTCTCTACTTCCCTAGACCGAGGATCGACCGTGATCGAGGTCCTGTCGCAATTGAGATTTCCCCCTTGACTGCGGCCTATAACCTACACACCCCAGTCACAAAGGAGTCTCGATCGTGGTATACAATCAAGACATGACCGAGGCATTAACTTGACCGTGGCCTAGGATCAAGTTGCGACCGAGGACTGACTGCGACCGTGGTCGAAGTGGTTAAGTCGGTGGGCAGCACCTATAAATAGGCCACCTACCTCACCTTGTCAGAGGATCAGACACGGAAGGACCACGAAGTGCTTCCATTTTCTAGAATCACTCACATCCATCAGTCTTAGACCTCTAAAGATGAAAGTTAGAGGAGAGAGAAGATTGACCAACCCCTTCTGGGAAGCAAGATGCTACCCCCACATCACTGAATCTAGATCTAGATTTAAATAAGTACTATGGTGTATTTCCACTTTCTCTCTCTCTATCTAGATCTATCATCTTCATCTCATTGTACTCCCTCTCTATTCATGGTTGTTGATGTATCTACCATTTTTTGATGTCACTATGATGGCCGTTAACATGTGTGGCTAAACATTTAACTTGGGTTGGGAGTAGCCACTAAGGCTCTCCCAACATATATATTGTCTCTCCTTTTTAAATACGTATATGCTCTTATCAATATTATCTCCATGTACCTATTTTAATGCTTCACTTGTATGCTTAGCTACCATCTTTGATGTTTGATTGTTGGTACCTCGAAAGATCAATATCAATGTTATCTTATGTTATGGAGTAGTATGAATACATGAAAGGTGTTAGAATGCTAAATCTTATGGTCATATGTATTTCTTTGTGGTTTTTAGGCCGTCATCCTGAGAGAGAGACTGCCTTTGAACTTAGATATATCCTTATCTCGAGAGAGGAGGGAATAGACACTTATATGATTGCTTATAGTCTTGATAGGAGTATACAGAAGGGAGAGGTGATGTTTGCATGTTGGTGAGAGATCTTAGTAGGTGAGACCCAATCCAAGTTTCCCTCCTTATCTTTGTTTTGTACCGTTTGTTACTCTTTGCCTTTCATCATTATTTTATTTTTGTTTCTTCGGTTTGAGCATTATCGTTCCTTACGGAACACTCTTTTAGACTACCTATTTGTCTGGAGTATAAGAGTGCAAGACCCTGCATAGTTAGCACTTACCAACGTTGTCCATGTGGTTCGACTCCGAATACTACATCGGACCCCGTATAATATTTGTGGGGGCATGAGAATCGGGTTATAATATTAAAAGTCTAACTACACTAGATCCGCTCCATTTTGGGTGTGCGATTTAGGCTGGTCACTTGCACAGTGTTCAATTGAAAGTGCTTAAATTGCCTAAAACATTGAAAAAATAGCATAAATCTGAACAAAAAGTGATGATTCAACTTAATTTAGTAAACCTACTTATGATTTGATGTAGTAGTGATTCATAGACTAATAGTGATAGACAATGCATAGTTATTCTCTTAGTGAACAATTATACTCTAAATGCCAAGAAAAATAGCATGTGACAAGTAACTAAAACTCAATGCATCAATAGACGGGTCTTAGTCTGATATTGTGATAAAGTGGTCTTTGGCTTTAATTTCGAGGACGAAATTGTTTTATGGTGTGTAGGATGTTATAGAATGGAATTTTGAGATTATTGGATAGCCAATTTGGATAAATGGAATGATGACATGAACTTCTTTGATTTTATACATTCATGAAGATAATTATGAAGATAGGGGATTTTATGAATTTTGTGATATCATGATGGCCTTCAAAGTGTGTCGATCATGCGACGACATATCTCTTGGTTTGATGGAGTCGGAATATCCTTTGAGGTATATTGGACCATAGTATTTGTTTTGTAGCCAATGTTTATTATAAGGATGTCTTCCGATCCTTTTACTAACTCTTTGGATGGATTGCGTGGCCTTGGATTTCTAACTCGGTGGACTTGGTCTTTGAGAAATTATCTATTACCCTAGTTCAAATCAACAACGTGGGAGGCAGTACAATTCTCGCACGATCAGTCCACCATGATCATCAAACGTGGGTGGATACGTGTAGCCGATTGTGGCCTCATGGGGGGTGGTTTCATTGTGTTGAAAGGAGCAGATGGCATCCAACTCCTCTTTGATAACCTAGGCTCACAACAAAAGTCAGTAGGACTGATATCCACATGAGCAAGAGAATCCAGAGGCAAGGTGCGTGCAACCCTGGAGTGGTAGTATTTTCCTAGGCGAAGGAAACGGTCGTGGAGGTGGCTATGTCGTGCAATAACTGTGGAAATGGAGAAGGAGGTCACGCCGAGTGGTGCTGCACTGAGGAGACTTCGGCCTTTGTCCTCATCGTGCTCTGCTTTGCGGCGGTGCCCTGGTCGGAAGGGTGTGTCTGCTCGCACATCGAAGGTGGACCAGGAGGCGGCGACAGCGGCACGCAGGCATTGTGCTGAGAGAAAGAACACATACAGGCATCGAGCGCTACAGTTGGGAGAGACCTGAGACCCTGTAACGGTCTAACCAAGGTCGTCGGAGCTGCTGGTAGTGATGGACCTTGAGAAGGAGAGAGAGAGAGCTGGAGCAGAGCCCAACAGCAGTGCCAGAACCTCACTGGTGGTGACGAGTTTGCCCAGCCACGAGGAGCTGCCACAACGGAGGTGGCTGACCCCAGGTCATTGAAGGAGTAAATAGGTAGGCGTCAGACGGGTTGGCAACGTGCCGTGCAAGATGATGATCTTGAGGCATCGATACGGGAGGGAGTACTAGGATTCAGTTGTGCGTGGTGTGAGTTTGGAGCATGTTACTGCCGGAGGAGAGAGTAGTGGCGGTGGTCCTATTACAGACTCACGAAGAGTCGTGACCGTGATGAGAACGCAAAAAGGAGGGCACAGAGACCTTCTCACTAGAGAGAGAGGGATCACCTTGACCAACACAACATGCCTCACATCCATGGCGAGGAGGAGAGGCTCGACGTCCAAGAAGGTTGACCGCAGCGATGGCCATAGAGATTCACGGGTGGAGTTCGAGTGAGAAAGAAAGGGGAAAGCCATGAACCAACCAGCAAACCTACCCAAACCAATTAAGGACCGACCAGACTAAAGGTGAACCAGGCGGGTCTAGGAGAGAAGATGTGCACCCTTAGTCGCCACGTGGTAGCACGCAGTTGGACAAAAGGTAAACAGTTTCAGTAAATGAGCATATCTTCAATAATTCGTAGAAAATAGTCTGATTACCAGAAAAATATAAATCAGGTACCAAAATTCTTAGAAAAATGTGTAGAACAACCTGGAACCTTTAGATCAATCTTTCGATGCTTAAATATCAGTGATATTATGTAATATGTGTAATTCTTAGTTCTTGAGTAATAAATATCAAATGATGTTAAAAAGTTATGAAAACATGTTGGTAAATCCATAAGCATGTTTATAATGCATATGATGTCAGATATGGTCATGTTGATGCACGAAAGCATATAATTTGATTAATATGGCTATTTAGGGCTAATAACCCTAAATAAAATGCAATAAATACGTACATGCTCAATAAATGATGATATTTACATAATAAGTACATATCAATAACTGGAAGATAATACATAAATCTGAGATCAGTTATATACACAAAATTCATGTTATATGAAGAGCACCCTTAATACATGTGATGTAACCCTAATATGGTTAATGAAAGTGACATAATGTTAAATATGTCTACATAATAATGTGGCACATGAGTATATCCAGTTGATGAACTATAATCTGGAATATGACATCACTAACATAAATCTAAGACAAGAATCCAAGTAATCATGAGGATATCATAATGAGATAGGCAAACCCTAAAATGGATATAAATAGGGTTAACCATGATGACAACCTGATGATAGTACATGATCTTATCTTTATCAGGGGTTGACCAAGACATAGATGACATGAGGAATATGTGTTTAGAATGATCTATCTTTCGATCAAGGTACGCCATTAACTCTTACTTGGCTTATTATACAATATGCTTGTGTTATATGTGTAGTAAAATACTTGTCATATGATATTGGATGAAATGATTTCTCTTGCATGATATGTTACTTGATATTCCATACTAATGATTATGAACACATGAAACATAATATATGTATTCCATTATATGAAAGCACTAATTCTCTTTGGTAGCATAGTGTTGGAAAGTGATCATTCTCTTTGGTAGCAGATCACATTGTATAATGATCTAACTCTTTGTTTGTAGATCATAAGGCCTTACATCTCATTCTCTTTGGTAGCAGAGATGATGCATTATTCCCTCAGGTGGAAAATGCATGGATATATAATGGAAAATGTGCTTAAAATATGTGTTCTCTTTTGTTAATGAATATCTTTGTGCAAGTGTAAGCTTTTCTTTTATTCTTCTGTTATTGGCAAGTATTAGTTTTATCTTATTGCCAAGATATGATGAGAGGTATATAAAAGACACGTAGGCGTACTCAGTACAATATTCTTGAATATTGTGCTAATGTGGACCACATGTAATATTTTGTTTAGGATGTGGTTATGCTCTTGAAGATCCAGGATATCATAGAGTTGTGTGGAGAGCTGATGTACAGGTGGACCTATTGTCTTAAGATCATGTTCCTTAGTTGTAGTACATGTATATGTATAGTTTGATATTCAATATGTAATATCAAATGTTGTAACAATTCATATTGTAATTATATGTTGAATGGTGAACATGTGTGTATGGTTTTATTATTGTTCATGTACATGTGCTACTGATTGTTTCCTTCTGACTCCTTTGATTTTCTTCTTCTTAGCCTTGTGTGGGATGTTTAAATTGGGATTCTCACTGAGGTGAGGGTTTCAATTTGGACGTCACACATTAGATTAAGTTTTAGAAAATCTGGGGACGTCTCAGGTGGTATCAGAGCATGAACAATAGCAAAGCCTGACATTTTCTCATTATGCAACTAAAAACTTAAGAACCTTAAACCTTAATAATCTTTAGGGTTAGATTAGTCATCTTTTAGAGACTATATCTAACCTAGCCTCTAGGTTAGCACCTAGATGTCCGAGAACTAGGTCTAGACTGGTGCTTGTTGAGTAGCAAGTCCTTAGATGTCATCCTTTCCTTGTAGTGCAGTGGTATGGGACGTTGCACTATTTGGAAATGACGTGCATCAAGGAAGAGAAACCCTAGACATATGGCACTCGTTGTCTAGAGTAGCTACACTAGTCTACACCATGTTCTCACCCTTTTGATTAGTTTTCATGACACTGGACTCTCTACTATGTGTGGGACACTCATTTTTAGGATTTGGATTTTGATTCCAAACAGATCGAACCTCAATAGTTTTCTCTGACATTTGTTTTATCGGAGAAAAACTATATAATATTTTATTATGTATATGTTTTACAAAAATGTGTCCCCACACATGTATGAGTAGGAGGTGATCATGCAACCTAAGTGAAAGTAAATGACATCAGTCTAGAGTCAGAGAGTAGTTCTAGATTAGATGTCTAGAGCCTTGTTGGAATATATGATAGATGGAATAGATGATATAAGTTTTGATGATATGATGTAAGTATTATATAGATGATATAAGATAGTTTATGATGATATATGAATGTCTTTGAGGACCTAAGTTCAATTTTGAGGAATTGATATTAGTGTTGATGATGCAAGTAACTAGGATTTTATGAGATAAGATGTGTTAAGTTAAGACTAAGTTGTGAGTCGGCATGAGCCTCAAGCTCTTTTACAAAGGAGGACCTCTAGTGTTAGGACCAGTTTTGGGGTTAACTCCACTGAGAGTGAGACCTACAGGGAGAAGGTCAGAGAACCTAGACTCCATGATATGAGAAATATGAGATATTTGATATGATATGTCCTAAACTAGACTACTCCTGAGTGATTGAGTTGAGTTGCTTTATGTATGATTCCTATAGCTTTGTTGAACCCTAGATGTCCTTGGGAAGACCAAATCCTACAGTCAGAGAGAGGTTGGCTATATGTGCATATGTGAACATCAATATGAGAACCTATCATCTGGGTGAGGGAGAGATGCCCAACAGCCTGGAGGAGGTAGCTATGTTAGTTTCTGTGAAGCCTCATGCTCGGGTTGGTGGTTTCCCACATAGGAATCTAGTGGTGTATACAAGAGAGTTTTGGGTAAGATGTTTCATGGTTAGAGACCTATGAAGAGTATGTCATATCATGTATATCCACATGAGCAAGAGAAGCCAGAGGCAAGGAGCATGCAACCCTGGAGCGGTAGTATTTTCCTAGCCGAAGGAGACGGTCGTGGAGGTGGTTGCGTCGTGCAATACCTGTGGAAATGGAGAAGGATGTCAGGGGCTGAGCCCAGATATCTGAGACGTCGAGTGGTGCTGCACTGAGGATACTTTGGCCTTTGTCCTCATCGTGCTCTACTTTGCGGTAGCGCCCTGGTCAGAAGGGTGTGTCTTCTCGCTCGTTGAAGGTGGACCAGGAGGCAGCGACTGTGGCACGCAGGCATTGTGCTGAGAGAAAGAACGCATGCAGGCGTCGAGCGCTACAGTTGGGAGAGACCTGAGACCTTGTAAGGGTCTAGCCAAGGTCGTCGGAGCTGCTGGTCATGATGGACCTTAAGAAGGAGAGAGAGAGAGCTGGAGCAGAGCCCAACGGCAGTGCCATAACCTCACTGGTGGTGGCGAGTTTCTCCAGCCACGAGGAGCTGCCACAACGGAGGTGGCTGACCCCAGGTCATTGAAGGAGGAAATAGGCGGGCGTCGAACGGGCTGGTGACGTGTCGTGCTAGATGATGATCTTGAGGCATCAATACGGGAGGGAGGACTAGGATTCAGTTGTGTGTCATGTGAGTTTGGAGCATGTTACTACCGGAGGAGAGAGTAGTGGTGGCGGTCCTATTACATACTCACGTAGAGTCGTGATCGTGATGAGAACGCAAAAAGGAGGGCACAAAGACCTACTCACTAGAGAGAGAGAAGGATCACCTTGTCTAACACAACATGCCTCACATCCATGGTAAGGAGGAGAGGCTCAATGGCCAATTGCACGCCAGGAAGGTTGACCGCAGCGGCGGCCACAGAGATTCACGGGCGGAGTTCGCGTGAGAAAGAAAGGGGAAAGCCCTGAACCAACCAGCGAACCTAGCCAAACAAATTAAGGACCGACCGGACTAAAGGTGAACCAGGCAGGTCCAGGAGAGAAGATGTGTGCCCTTAGATGCCACATGGCAGCACACAGTTGGCCAAAAGGTAAACAATTTCAGTAAATGAGCATATCTTCAATAATTCGTAGAAAATAGTATGATTACCAGAAAAATATAAATAAGGTACCAAAATTCTTAGAAAAATGTGTAGAACAAACTTGAACCTTTAGATTATTCTTTCAATGCTTAAATATCAGTGATATTATGTAACATGTGTAATGCTTAGTTCTTGAGTAATAAATATCAAATGATGTTCTAAAATTATGAAAACATGTTGGTAAATCCATAGGCATGTTTATAATGCATATGATGTCAGATATGGTCATGTTGATGCACGAAAGCATATAATTTGATTAATATGGCTATTTAGTGCAAATAATCCTAAATAAAATGCAATAAATACGCACATGCTCAATAAATGATGAAATTTACATAATAAGTACATATCAATAACTGGAAGATAATATATAAATCTGAGATTAGTTATATACACAAAATTCATGTTATATGAAGAGCACCCTTAATACATGTGATGTAACCCTAATATGGTTAATGAAAGTGACATAATGTTAAATATGTCTACATAATAATGTGGCACATGAGTATATCCAGTTGATGAACTATAATCTGGAATATGACATCACTAAGATAAATCTAAGACAAGAATACAAGTAATCATGAGGATATCATAATGAGATAGGCAAACCCTAAAATGGATATAAATAGGGTTAATGATGATGACAACCTGATGATAGTACATGATCTTATCTTTATCAGGGGTTGACCAAGACATATATGACATGAGGAATATGTGTTTAGAATGATCTATCTCTCAATCAAGGTACGCCATTACCTCTTACTTGGCTTATTATACAACATGCTTGTGTTATATGTGTAGTAAAATACTTGGCATATGATATTGGCTGAAATGATTGCTCTTGCATGATATGTTACTTGATTTTCCATACTAATGATTATGAACACATGAAACATAATATATCTATTCCATTATATGAAAGCACTAATTCTCTTTGGTAGCATAGTGTTGGAAAGTGATCATTCTCTTTGGTAGAAGATCACATTGTATAATGATCTAACTCTTTGGTAGTAGATCATAAGGCCTTACATCTCATTCTCTTTGGTAGCAGAGATGATGCATTATTCCCTCAGGTTGCAAATGCATGGATATATAATGGAAAATGTTATTAAAATATGTGTTCTCTTTTGTTAATGAATATCTTTGTGCAAGTATAATATTTTCTTATATTTTTCTGTTATTGCTAAGTATTAGTTTTATCTTATTGCCAAGATATGATGAGAGGTATATAAAAGACACATAGGCGTACTCAGTACAATATTCTCAAATATTGTGCTGACGTGTACCTCTTGTAATATTTTGTTTAGGATGTGGTTATGCTCTTGAAGATCCAGGATATCATAGAGTTGTGTGGCGAGCTGATGTACAGGTGGACTTGTTGTCTTAAGATCATGTTCCTTAGTTGTAGTACATGTATATGTATAGTTTGTTATTCAATATGTAATATCAAATGTTGTAACAATTCATATTGTAATTATATGTTCAATGGTGAACATGTGTGTATGGTTTTATTATTGTTCATGTGCATGTGCTACTGATTGTTTCCTTCTGACTCCTTTGATTTTCTTCTTCTTAGCTTTGTGTGGGATGTTTAAATTGGGATTTTTGCTGAGGTGAGGGTTTCAATTTGGACGTCACACATTAGATTAAGTTTTACAAAATCCGGGGACATCTCAAACATGATCGAGATGTTGAAGCTGTTAAATACAAGTTAGATAGTAATGGAACCTCGATATTGATAATAATTTAGTTCCTCATTATAATGCATGATGTATAAAAATACCTCAATTAAGTTAAGACTTGACATATGTATGATAAGTCACTCTTATAACCTGACCTACTATGAAACTATGTCTTCTATAAAACATAAAAGTGTCAAGTCACGAGCTTAATATTATGATGCATTGGGATCCTAGATTTAATAATCATAGAATATAAATGTTTAATTGCAGACCCAAGATTAATAGAAATGAACATACTTGGTGATAGTTGGTAGAATTTTGTGGGTAATCTAAAATAAAACATATAATTTCATTTTGATGAGAAAATATAGGTAACCTTAATTGGAAGTCATGATAATGAACATTAAAACCTAGATTTTGACAACACGCTTTGATCATGATGAGTATATGAATCAAAACACTAATATAGTGGTAATAAAAGTTGTGAAACCCAAATTTTAAATGATCACATGTTGTAACTAAATATCAGGTGACATTACATAATCAAGGATGGCTACAACCTAAATGTTTCACAAACACTTGATAACCACCTAAATGTTCACCCCCTAAGGGTAGATGCCTTAAAAAATAGGGGTGGTAAATTAAACATGATGTATATCAACCTTGACCATTGTTTATGATCTTGTAAGAATTTTGAGAATGTAATTTCTTTTAAGGAGGGAAGGATGTGAGAACCTAACTTTCTCTCTCTTCTTATGTACCCTTTTTCTCCTTCTTTTTATATACCCGTTCCCTCTCTTTTAGTGACCCTTGTATTGAGTTGGATATCAACTACATGGTTTGAGTGTTGTGGTACATACATTTTTTCAATTCAATGACACTTTTACAATATGTGAAATTAATTTACAAAACCAAACTAAGCGTTATGCTTTAATGTATCATCATCTTTCAACCTAAATTGAACCTTTTCAATGTGCTTGTCTTGTTTTATAAACTATATCATATTGTAGAGATTTTTATTATAAATTGAGTGGCATAATTATTTCCTCAATTGAATTGATAAACAAAGAAATGGTCATTCAAAAATCCTTATTTAATATTTGAGTTTCTTTTATTTTGAGCCTTTTTGGGTCTTTTGGGCATGACCCAACAAGGTCGGTGCCCCCTTCAGATGCCAAGTCAACAACCTACACTTTTGTTAGTATTTCTCGAATTCTAGACCCTTGTTCTTGTGTCCACAGATTTTGGCCCCTCCATTCAACAACCAATATGCCATCTTCAACCTCTATATCCTACTTTGTGGCTTTTCTATTATATCCCACCCCACCACTAGGGAGATCACCTAATCCCCTTTTCATACCTCCTTCCTCACTTGTAACCTTTCATTTATCTTCATTTTTTCCCACCTTCTTTTTCCCTTTATTTTGAGGGGTTTGGATCCTTAGTTCTCCCCCGTCACACCTTTCTCCCCCTATGGGTGTTGTGCTTCCAAAACATCCATATTGGGTGTTACAAGATCACATGTCGTCAACCCTCTTCAATGTTACCGGTGAGCCTGCAGGCTTGTGTTGGGTGAAGACCAACTTGTGGAGCCTTTTGGGGCCTCCTTCACCCTTTGTTGTTGCCGATGCACAGCCAGAGTAGCAATGACCACTCAACAAGCGGGACCACTACTAGCGTTAGGGAGATAAGTTGGCGGTTTCAGGCCAGATCTAGTGCCAACAAATATGATGGACTGGCCCACCAATCGATGGGCCCAACATGGGATGGGTTGGAGTCTTCTCCCACCTATAGTTATGTGGCATCCATCCACTGCCCATATTGAGGGAATCCAAGGGATGTACTTGTCAAATAATATTTTATAACACCTTAAATCCTATTTCTCTATAGTTGTAATACAAATTTTCAAATCTTATTACATTCTACATTCCTCAATAAAATGTAAGGTATCATATATCATTTTTATTAGATTGACAATCTCTATACAATGAGCATTCTTGCATGCCTTACATCCACTTGTAGCACCCATATTTTCTCACAAAACTCAAATTTTGGTCATATTGATTTTACTAGTTCGTTATCATGTTAAAACTTGATTTTTTTATGCCAATTTGCCCTCCTAATCACCAAACTAGTAGATTTTATACACTTCTAAACTAAATGATGGTTCAAATCACCATTCTTGCACTTGTTTCACGTTAATGCAACACTATGACTAGTTTTAAGAATTTGTTGATGAACTTGACACATTTGTTAATATTGACTAAAAATGACCCACACATTTGTTAATATTGACTAAAAATGACCCTTAAACTCACACTAACTTCGAAATTGTTGACATATGCCATCAGCCCCTATCATCCCTTTTCCTATGTTTTATTCATATGATCCCTAATGTAGGAATGTAACAGATGACCTTGATGAAATTAATGCACCCAATTCTTTTATATCCTTGAAATCTATAGCCTTATGGTATTTGGAGATATTGATGTCCATGACCTAAAGTGACATGTATAGCAATCTTGTCTCTCTTGTTCCCTAAGCTTGATATAGATCTTAATACCATGCTCCATGCTCTTAAATTAGAGTTTTCTCTAACCCTTATGATCATTTATGTGTGAATGTCCCATGTAGTTCATATGTTGACCTTCAATGATTATAGATGAACTATGGTGATAAATTACATGTTTTTAGAATATGTGGGAACTAATGTTTGATATGAGACTTAGACCTCAAAATATCCACCTAAATTTGAATATGATTCTTATATCAGTACCTTTCTGGTCTAACATGTTGATGAACCTTAATCTTTTTTGACCCATTATGAGTCTTTTACCCTAAAATATGCATGTGGCATAAATATAAAAATAATCACATAAAATACATGAAACATTCAAATAACATGAAACTTGAAGCACAACTTAATAATTGACCCCAAAGTAGTAAAAGATCATCAAATGTAGAAATAAGTAACATTCAACCAAAATTGGCCAAAACCATCAAAATGGAGCTATCTAGGGTTAATGTTGATAAAGTGATGCATGTATGTAATCTTGTTCTTAATCAAATCTAGCTTGAGGCTAGATGATTAACGATAAGCTAAATTTAGAAAATCTTAACTCAGGTATGAACTTTAATAATTATATAACTCTGGTTTTCTTATTTAAACCTTTATATGTATGTTTGTTTACTTTCTTAAATATTTCCATGTAGTATTGTACATGATACTTGTCTCATTGAATTTATAACTTGAACACATAATTTAAATATAAATTACACAACCATGTGTACCTGCCTATATTCTCAGGATAAGGACAATGATTGGCATCCTACTTGAATTTTTAAGCAGGGCGGACCATGTCGGTAAACAGGGTTAGCTAATGGCTTTGAGCATTAAGAACCCTCACATGCCTTTCCATCAAGAAGTTGGTGAAAGTCCTAATAATACATGATATTATTGGTATAATTGGAGAAAAATGATTAAAACATGGTTTCTCATTTTGCTAAGTCATATTAAGTTGTTATTTTTGTTAGTTTCATTCTACATATGTTTTCAAAATATTCAAATCTTAGATATATATATATATATATATATATATATATATATAGTCATGTAGTCAACACCTTGTGTGTTGACCCACTTGTTTCACGCATGCTTTAGGTATAGCTTAGAAGTTGATGGTGAGTAAGTGTTTAGGGTGTACTTTTTTGTAAGATCCTAGCTGGTGTATATGATCAAACTTGTATATTGTACTTTCAAAGTGTAATTGAAATCTCGTAGTAAATAATGTTGTTTAAAATGTATGTCAAATGTTTATGTTATGTTGATACTTTTATCTTATTACTTGTTAATGTTTGCTAAGATTTTACACTTACCCATTCACACTTTGATACCACCATGCTAGGGATGGGTTCTTGTGTTCTATTACCATTGAATTTCTAGTAATTTGGAGTTAGGATTTGGGTAAAAATTGGTTTCTTGATAGTAGAATTCAAAGTTCATGGAGGAAATGTCATTTAACTTTATAAATTATATACCTTCACTCCAAGTATATTTTAGGGCATGACTGATGGTGTAATCTGTGTCTGAGCTTGAAACAATTATCTTGTCATATATGACTACATTTTAGTGAGGTGGCACCAAAATCCCTGAAATGCTAGCATTTTCAATTCTTCCTCCAATTCTTAATTAACTTAACCGAGTTCCCTTAATCTTGGAATGAATATGAGAATTGGTATGTTTAAATTATATCCTCAAATAATCAAAAAGTAATAATTAGGCCATTTCATTTCCTCTATAACCGCAAGGTAAGTTGTCTACTATTGTTTCAAGTTATTAACCTTATCATTGTTTTGAAGAGAAGCATGCAAAACTAGGAGCTATGGTGGTTAGACTATCTAGGAAATTCTTCCTTTTTTCCTAGGGTATAAGAACTTCTCTAGAAGTCATCGCTTACATGTACATATTGATATGTATTGTTCTTGTGGTTCAATTCGATCAATTACTTCTCATTTACTCAAAAGTGAGTAGGAAATGCATATACATCCAAAGATATGCCATCAACTTCACCAAGAGTAGGTTTGATGATAAAGTTGTTTTCAACTTAAATTCTTCTCACCATAGTTTAGTTAGTCTTGCATGATGTAGGTGGCATGATTCACTTTCTTCTACATAGGTGTATCAAGGCTCATAAGGGCATTATATGGGTACATATCATTCTTTAAAGGTTATAGTTTGGGTTCTATCAAACTCTCATTAGATTATGATATTTTATTAGGGTTTGAGAATAACTTACTTATTATTTTAATTTCTTTGTCACCAACTATCTTAAGACTTCTTCATATTTGGGCACTTTCCTTGCAAGTTATGCATGCCTAAAATCAACATTTTAGGGATTAGTTTTCTCTCATAAGGTTTAATATTACCTCTACACTCTTCATGTATTACTTATACCAAGGTTATCCTAGATCATACCTAGTTTCCTTATAGGATAAGCATATGTTACATAAAACAAGTTTCTCATATATTTATTTTTCTATCTCTAATTTTGACATGCCTTAGTTGGCAGAGTATATGATAAACCTAATTTTCTTGAAACCTTATCTAAGACGAGGAGATTTTAGTAGATTCTAATGTTTAAGAAGTGTTACTCTTAGGTTTGAAATGATTAGTTATGAGTGAGAGATGATGTTTATATGAGAAGACCTAGAGGTATGTTATTTTACGTAAATCCAAGGCTTTGGCTAGGAAGGGATCATATTGGTCATGGAGGACTTGTAAACCAAGTAGTGATTGCCAATGACCAGGTCCTGCACCATTCTAGACACCATCACCTCTTGTACATATCATAATCCATAACCTCTTTTAGATATCCTAATATTTCCCTTACTGTTCTATAGAGATTTCAAAACAATTGATAATTAGAAGTCATTTATATTAATTTGGGATTTGATACCAATTGTAACGATCCGTCTTCACTTTATACTAATTATAGGTGGATGATAGATGTAAGGTCCATTATTTAGTATTTCTAGAATCTAAATGCATAATAAACAATCAGCTGTCATTTATAATTCCAAACAAGGTACTATTTGCAAGACTACTGAAGAAAAGATCTCTTCTAAGAATTCACATAACTTTTAGAAAAGGAAAATACTATTTATTATGGTAATGAACTAACAAGATTCTCTTCAATTATCATCAACCATACATATATTGGATTATCCCTTTTGGGATCCATATTTTCGTTTTCACATATGTGGCTGACCTAAAACACCGACAAACAAAACACAGTTCAACATATCTTGATGTAATTTACATGGGTGCAACAAAAAATGTGTGCATGTAACATGAACAAAATATATAGCATTACAAGATAAAAAAATGGTAAGCAATCAACCTCTCAATTCATTTACAGTCTCTGAGTATTCCATCTCATTTAGTAATCCACTCCTTGTTCCAATAATGGCCTATGTGCCAACAATGTGTTCCATGGCAGTCATCACTGCAATCAAATCCTTGGTGATTATTCTAGCAATGATCTCTTTTCACCTTATCAAATTTGTTTGGTCTCTCGCTTAAAAATCATCCATTATATTTAGGAGTAATTTGCCCATGTGTTAGGTTCAAGTATTATCTTGGCTATACAAGCGATGCACATATATCTTCATGAATTGCAAGTATTGAATCAACCAAGGGAATCTTTCATAAAGAGTGCTATTTTGAGTAAATTATGGGAATAATCTATAGAAATAGACACTTGTAGTATCAAGAGCATATAAGTCAAGTAGAGAATTTTTCTCAAGTGTATCATATTAAACTATATCAATTTCAATGGTTTCATTCTTCACTTGTGTACTTTTAACATCCTTTTTCTACTTATTCTTCACTTTACCTTCACTTTTTCAATCAATAAGAATAATTAGTAAATTGACTCAAGTATGTATGAATTAGTTTAAAACTATAGATCACACTAATTTTGATTTTCACTTGATTTCCCTATAATTTCTAGACATGCCTTATGTTTTATATATTGCTTGTCTATAGTCATGCATGTACTTTAAGTATGAAAATAAGTCATACTGAATCAAGGTAATTGAGGATGAAAGTCATGATTACTATATTGTGTTCAAGTTAGTATTATTTACTTACCTAAGTAAAATGAATTATTAGAAGAGAGATCACAAAAATGGTGAATCAAGATAGAGGGTACCTTGACATAACAAGAGAAGAGGTTTGTGGAAGAACTTGATCCTGGAACCTATATGTGAAGGTACCTATTGTGGTGGTCAGATCCTCCTGGATTGGGAAAAATAGACACATGTGGTCATTCAGGCAACCATGGTGGATGGAAGGGTCATATATGTTGGAAATTGGGAGGTTTAAGGCATATTGAATTTTGTTCTGAGGCTATTGTGAATAAGACTTTCAATTGCCCCACCATCATTAAACGTATTCATACCTGTTAGAGTTGCAACCATGATGTAAGATGGTCGAATGTATCTAGACATTAAGACATCTACCACTAGGTTGTAGATGGATTCATAGCCGAACTTGGAGGAAGAAAATAAATTTTTGATAAGGTGACATTGGATGTCCTGGTGGGTGGTGTTAGATGTGATTGCAACACCACTATGGTTGGATAATGTCAAGTTGGAGAGGGCAACGGTTGATTTATGAGCCCAATGTCAACAACTTATAATGTCAATAATGGCTCCTCCTCATCATTTGGTGGGAAAAAAATCCATGGACCAAAGAGTGAGACTATGATTTTGTCCTAATGGCAGTGGGGAGTGGAAGATTCAACAGTTGGTTCTAGAGCCAACTCGATCATTTTCGCAGGTTGGATGACGATATCCACAACCCTCCATCAACCTTTTGTCTTAATGCTCACCCACAACATGATCAGTGATATCCCCTTGTCGGCATCGTAACTTCAAAAGGGAAAGAGGAACATTTGAGGCATACTATTGGTGGTGTAGGATTGACGAGTGAAGGGCAAGGTGACCTCAGGTCATCGACATCGCCTATGCCAGCCTTAGAAATTGTTAGTAGTAGCTTACCTCATGCTAGGTTTTTGGGTGTAGGGTAAGAGAAGGTACAAGAAGGTAGATTCGAGAGAGGTTGCATGTGAGGGAAATAGAGGTAGATATGATGAGTAGAAGTCTAGACATGACAAGGAGAGTGGAGGAATAAGAGGAAGAGGAGAAGATGGTAGTAGGTTGTCTGTAATGGAAACACTATCATTTCTTTGGTGTAGGGAGATTGTAAAGGCGGATAGGGCCTAAGGAAATGATGGAAGGAGCATGAGAGGAAGTAAATTGTGTGTTTGTGCTAGCTACAATAGTTGTTGGGGTAGCTTCTATAGTGCCACTACTAGTAGGCATAAAATGGGGTTTAAGATGCAAGTAGAACAAGTTACAGGATGATATAGAGAGGAAAAGAGGAAGAAATAGGAGAAAATAAGAAGGAAAGGAAAAACTAGGATGAGAAGAAATAGAGAGGAGGAGAGGAGAAGGGGGACAATATTGGGATGAGTTGTTTTGGCTCTCTTATCGAGAAAAAAAGAATATAGGGGTCCAAAAGAGGAATTAAGGAAAGAATGAGTCGGTAGGTGACATGGGTTAAATGATGGAACTTAGTAAAAATATATTTAATGAATGAACTATAGGCCATGAAGTGTACAAGGATTTGTATCAATTTATTGTATGGTCAAAAGCAATCTGATTAGCATCAAAAGAGACTGGTGGGTAGATAAAGGTATGATGACTTTAATTATACCATAAATTCTACCTTTAGACTATGTTTTTACATTTTGTTCAACTTGTAACTTAGATTCAATTAATGAATTTAATGTCTTTCTTAATAAACTTTATATGTTATTTCATATATTTTCTTCTCATCACATCGATCCATCGTTATGTTATAATACCAATTTAGGGTCAAAATCAATTAATTGGTGATTGTTTTATAAGTAACAATATAAGACATTTAATTAATAAATTTATTTTAAATTTTCTTATAAAATGTTATTGTCAAAACAATATATTTATTGACTTCAATAAATCCTAATTTAGTCAAGTCTAGAAAATATAGATATTAGTATAATAAAAAGAAAAAGAAAAGAGGAGTGATAAGAGAGCTACGTAGATTCATGTATTTTACAAACAACCAAAATTAAATGAGATTGCCAAAATTATAACAGAAAGACACAAATTGTAATATCAAATTAAATATTTTTAATGAGATAGAAAAATTTTAGAATTGTATTTACAAAATGATTATTTTAATTATAGTTTTTATCATCTCATTACAATTTTGACCTTCATGTGGTGAAATATATCCACATATAACAAAAATTAAGCATCAATGCAGGCAACGTATACATCCCCCCCACAGATATATATATATATATATATATATATTCACTGCCCGCACGGGTAACTAATTTTTGTTACCCATGACTCTATTTTGTAATAGAAACACACTTAATTATAAGGAGACAAATAAAATTATAATAAAAGGACTCATTTTCAAAATACAGTGTGAAATTTTTATTGTCCTTCTAAATACAACAAAAATGGTATTTATGACAACAATTTATGTAGTATTTCAAAATGAGTCTTTCTATTACATTTTTGGTCATCTCATTACAATGTTGGCTATCTCATTACATATATGTGCCTTCCTATTACAAAACAGATGCACGAGCAACTAACCTTAGTTACCTGCACGATTAGTGAATGGATGGCCATAAATATATATATATATATATATATATGTATGTATATATGGACATATATACATATACATATATATATATATATATATATTCATGTATTTTACAACCAACCAAAATTAAAATGAGATTGCAAAAATTATAACAAAAAGACACACATTTTAATATCAAATTAAATATTTTTATGAGCCAGAAAAATTTTAGAATTGTATTTACAAAATGATTGTTTCAATTACAGTTTTGATCATCTCATTATAATTTTGACCCTCATGTTTTGAAATATATCCACATAGAACAAAAATTAAGCATCATTGTAGGCAACATATAAATCCACCCACATGTATCTATATATATATATATATATATATATATATATATATATATATATATATATATATATACATATATATACATATATATATATCTATATACATATATATACATATACATATACATATATATATATACAAATATATATATACATATATATACATATACATATACATATATATACATATACATATACATATATATACATATATATACAAATATATATATATATATATATATATACATATATCTATATATATATATATATATATATATATATATATATTCACTGCCCGCACGGTTAACTAACTTTTGTTACCCATGGCTCTATTTTGTAATAGAATCACACTTAATTATAAGGAGACAAATAAAATTATAATAAAAGGACTCATTTTCTAAATTCAGTGTGAAATTTTTATTGTCGTTCTAAATACAACAAAAATGATATTTATGACAACAATTTACGTAGTATTTCAAAATGAGTCTTTCTATTAGATTTTTGGCCAGCTCATTTTAATGATGGCTATCTCATTGCAAATATGTGACTTCCTATTACAAAATAGATGCACCAGTAACTAACCTTAGTTACCTGCACAAGTAGTGAATGAATGGATATATATATATATATATATATATATATATATATATATATATATATATATATATATATATATATGTATATATATATATATAGGCTATTCATTCAATACTTGGCGGGTAGCCTGGATTTTTGCTACCCATCAGACCAAAAAGTAACTATACAATTAGAAAAGCAACTCACTGGATACAAAATGTAATTATGATGATGAAGAAGTAACTATACGACTAATAGAGTAAATATGAGTAGAATACACTATATATATATATATATATAATTGTATTTTTGAATTTGCAGTTGCAAATGTAACTATCTATGCATGTAATGTAATAGTTTGTATGCTAAAGTAAGCATCTACATGTCAAAAGTAAGAAACTCCAAAAAAATAATCTAAATAGTTGGCGGGTAGCTACCCGTATGAGAATTAAAAACTCTCTCTCTCTCTCTCTCTCTCTCTCTCTCATATATATATATATATATATATATATATATATATATATATATATATATATACATGGGTTTATCTTAAATACAAGTGTGGGTAGTTTGAAATTCTCTACCTGTGCATCCAAAAAAGTAACTATTCGGACAGAAAAGTAACTCTCTCGACTAAAAAGTATCTATTTTGACCAAAAAGTAACTATTTGACTCAAAAAGTAAATCCATGTAAAATACACAACAAAATTCTGGAATGTATATGTAATTGTATATTTGTTATAGGTGCTACAAATGTAACTATCTATGCATGAAAAGTAACAGTTTACAAGGTAAAGTAACCCTCTACATGTCAAAAGTAAGAAACCCCAAAAAAAGTAACCAAAATAGGAGTGGGTAGCTACATACATGGGCATTGAATGAACACACCTATATATATATAAGTACTTATAGAACTATATATAAGTATATATATATATATATATATATATATATATATATATATATATATATATATATATATATATATATATATATATATATATATATATATATGGCTAGAAAAATTGTGTACCTTAGTACATGTAGCTTACAAGTACCCATCTTCATTTATGATGATTTCAAAGGTACAAAAAGCAATCCAACTTTATGGATGTGATACATGCCCCTTAGATAACATGTATATCAAAAGTAACTTGAATATGACATTCCTAGACCATCAAATGAAACAAAATGCATATTTCTATAATCAATGGTAAGTCGCAAAATGGCAGAAACTACTGAATGATATATTGTTATATCACATGATATACATGAGGTATGGTTGTGATTTTTTGAACAAATTTTACCAATTGAATTTTGATTCAATCTATATGGTTGGATTGAATTAATGTGTTAAACATATGTCATTTCCATGGTCAGTACACACTTCCTAACCTCTCTCTCTCTCTCTCTATATATATATATATAGATATAGATATAATTATATATATAATTATGCATTATCTACTTATATATACACTTATATTTATGTATATGAATATATGAAAAAAAATAAGTGTGTTCATATATATATATATATATATATATATATATATATATATATATATATATATATATATATATATATATATATATATATATATATATATACTAGTAAATGGACACGTGCCATGCACGTGAAAACATAATAAAATACATTTTGTAAGAATGATATTATAAAAAATATATTTTTAAGTCATTGTTATTATATACTTATTTATAAAAGAAATATTCGCTTTATATATAGGTATATTTTAGTAAAACAAGGTATATGTACAAGTGTGCTTGATGTCGTGATGGATAATAAAAAGGAGTAAAATTTAGACAACATCTTAAAGAGATAGAGAGAGAGGGCAGAGAGATAAAGATATCCCTATTCGGATAGTTTGATACATAGTTTGGAAGAGCGTAACAGTCATTAGGAGATCCTTATTAGTATTTTCTTATTGTATTTGAATGAGACAAATTGTAATGCATCATATTTGGAGAGAGGGAACTGTTGTTTCTTTTATTTGCTTGGAGAATTTGAAATACATAATATACAACCATATATTTTCAGTTTACCAATAGAAGTATGTCATTTTAAAGGAATAAATTTATTTAAGTTTGCATGAAGACCAAATGTCTCATTAAAAATTGAAATGTTAGAATATGTGAAGTGTAGATCACTACATAATTAAACATAGTAATTTACAACAAGATATTTCAAATGTTATACATAATGTCTTTCACAACAATGTTTTGATCTTCATGATGTTTCCAACAAAATTATGTCAAGAGTGCTCCTTTAACAATTTTAGTGATATAACATCAATATAAATCTGTTATTCTTGTTGAAAAATCAACACAAAAATCTTCAACATTGACAAAATACAACTTACATCCTAAAAATGATATAAAACATATAACATGCTTATTGTAGTGAGCTAGGGGTTCAAACTTGACTTTTTTCATTTTTTGAGAATGAAGGCCCTCTTGGTTGTTGAGAACACTTCTTTATAAAACATGTCCAAGTACCATGCTCACCATATGCAGACTATGTATGTTTTGGATACATGAATCTTCTTGTTATCTTATATTTATTTTGTAAAGATATAATATATAAGAAACATAGACACTTTGATAAATAAAATATGCTAGATACATCATTGGTCAGAAATCAAATATAAAAGCTAAATATAATTAGAAAATTAGCCTAACACGTAAAGAGAAACGTCAACCTATTCAAGGTTTCTCTAGTACAAGTTCATTAAGTATGTAGATGTACCATGTTGAAATTAACAAAATATAAAAGTTAAAGTAGAGAATGGTGAAATAACATTTTTCCACATACCGCCATATATGGTCAAGATTATTTTTATTGATGTACCACATAAATGTGCACAAATAAACATATAGAAGGAAATAAACGGGATCCGTTGAGAAGGGAAAACCAAAAAAACAAGGAAAAAGAATGCATGCTATACATTTTGCACAAAAGATTGTCTAATCAGATGTCTCGCAACCTCACCTCTTCGGCCCTCTACCATCATATGGGATTAAGAGAGAGATCCCCCCCTCCCATGCCCATGGTGGAGGCCGAACGTATGAAAGAGTAGTAAATCAAGGCAGCAAATGGGAATCGAATTTGGGTCCTTTTGTTAGGGGACACCGTGCTTGACCACTTGAACCATTCCTTGTTGACGACCCTCCGTCATCATATGATTTCACTTTTGGTTGCACTCAATTACAAAACATTATTGTATAATAAACCACATAATTAAATGCTGAAGATAAAAATAATATGGCCTTTGAAGATTTTATGTGAGTAGTCCTTTTAGTTGAAATGGTGCTTCCACATCGACAACATTGATCATAGATTTGAAAGAACCAACGCTGGACTCTGATTCTATAATTTTGTTAATTAGTTATAAATATAATATTTTATATCTTATTAGGAGTTAGATTGTCTAACTTTTATCAACCCAGATTCAATCTAGACTGAATCGCCACCTAGAATCGATCAAGTATTAATTTGGACGTTAACCTCAAATTCGGAACCGGCCCATATTGACAAAATCTAAAACCAAAAGCAGATTTTTCATAATTAAACCGAGATAGGTTCAGATGACAGCCTTATTTGGATGTTAATGGCTGATCATGATTTGTCTCCATAAAATATTAGTGAAAACTACTCAAAAAATTAGACATTCAATTAAACAAGCACCGAGATGCAGTTATCTAAAAATAGATATGCAGCTCGTGTGAGAATGGTTTAAGCATATCAATAGTGTTATTGATGACAGTAAGATCAAAGAATCACAACCGTAAGAAAGATACATATTTTGAAAGGGATTTACTCAGTGATATAAATCTTAAGCGTAAATGTTACAGTCCTGCAATTGTAACGTTTTGGTTCGCATGTTACAGTCCTTTTAGATATGCTTTTATTGATCCAAATTTCTGTGTATTTCAATATATCATGGAGGATGTACGTTGTTTAATGACTCTTGAACTTTCTAAGACTCAAAACTTCTGTACACTTAAAGATCGTGTGTCAAAATAAAATTGCATCCTCCAGATAAGTTGCTCTTTCATGTAATGTATTACAAATCATTGCAGTACATATTATGTCAGTTTGAATAATCAATGAAAATTACTAAAATGCTAAGTGACCATAATAATTTATGAATACAACAAAGTGGATGCCCAGTAGCAAAAGGCAATGATCTGGGTGTAACAATAGAAGACAGTGGACATTTTTCACTATGTTGGAGACAACGCTAGAAAAATCATTCTGCCCAGCTCCAGTGTCGGAAATAGGAAGGAATAAGGTGGCCGTACCATCAGCTTTTCAACACTCTGTGACGTCTCAGTCGGGCTCACTGGACTCGTTGGCTGGCCGCATGGTCGCGACATTACGAAGCACCTAAAGCGCGCCCTGGTGTCTGGATTCTCCCTTGATGCTGTGCCAGCCAACCATTGCACATGTCCACATGGTTTCCAAGACTTTGGCCTCCACCTACAGCGTTTTACACCTTTGCCTCTTCTAACACGTCCAGTCTAACACCCTCGACGTCAACGGTGCATCGATGGAAGCGTTGAACACCGTCTTTGGAAACAACTGGCGCCGCCGCCTTCTATCTTCTACTACCTGCGGTGGGTTCCCTGATATGATGTCTGGTGCCAACTGAAAGCTGCTCCCCAAAACCGTAAGGCCGACGTGGTCGTGGCTAAAGACGGTTCAGGAAACTTCAGGATGTTTCCAAAGCCATCGTGGTTGCAAGCAGGATGAGGAGGGGGAATGTGAGGTTCGTGATACAAATTAAGGCTGGCACGTACACAGAGAACGTTGATATCCCTAGGGAACTTACCAACCTCATGTTCGTGGAAGCCGGAGCCGTTATTGTTATCACCGGGAGTAGGAGCAGGGCGATGCAACGATCTTTACCTCCACCACTGTTGCTAAGGAAATTGACCTGATGAACTTGCTTTAAGATTGGGTCGTTCCAATCTCTTCATGCATTAAAAGCTTAAGTCAGCACAGAAATCTAGTGATAAGTTAAATATTATATATGACTATTCTTCACGAATATATACTTTTGACTCGGTGGGTGTATTAATTTTCCCGAACAATGTTGATCAGGAGCATGCACATGATAGTAGATCTACACAGTCAGGAATATGGACAGAATCTGTGTCATTGTTTTCCATTTTAAGAGTAAATATATATGGTTGTAAACACATGATTTTGCAGCTTGATAGTAGATCATGTTGCAGACACAATGTCCATATAGAGGTTTACCTGGTAGATCTTCTCGTTGAGACCAGTTTGGCCATCATGGAAGCCATGGGTGAGTGCGACCGATTAGAAAAAAAATTGAAGGTTAGATTGTTGTTTGGGACCGTCCTGGATGGCAAGGTGGCGTGTGCGTCCGTAGGTAATCAGGAAGAAGTCTGCGTCATCGACGGCGTCCAGCGCTGCAATGATCTTGGTTGTGTGCTCCCTTCTTGCTGCACATGCAGCCGAAAACTTGCAGGAAATGGAGAGTCGGATGGTGCCGCAGGTTTTGTTGCAAGACCTAATCTTGTTGGAGCGTGTCGGGGTGGCATGCGCTTTTATCGGTGTTGTTAGATGGAATCGTGGAAGTGATATGTATGAGAAGCTCAGCGGTTTTTGACGGAGTGGGCAGTTTGTACCGCACCCACGTATTCAAAAATAAACCACGTTCTTCCTTAAGAAGTGAGGGAGTTGCGGGATGAAAGCAAACTAACCGAAGGAGTGGAGAGGTGTGTGAGCGAATAATGATAAAAGAGACAAAAATAGAGAAAAATTCTGAGAAGAAAGAGAGTCAAGGAGGTTGCAGCATTTTGAATTTGTTGCAATCTGATTGGTCAGGAGATTTTGAAAAGGTAAAAAAGATATTCTTGTAAATAATTACAAAGATTCACTCTTTTTATAGTAGTATAGATATATATATATTTATATATATATATATATATGTTTTTAAATACATATATATAGTGTAAAAGTATTATATACATGAGTACATATAGCTTACAAGTATGCATCTTCAATAAAGATGATTGAAAAAGTTTTTTGAAAATTATCACCTTATGGTAGTCATGTAAGCCCCTTGAATATGATGTGTATCAAAATCACCACAACCCAATATTCACAGATCATTGAATAAAACAATATTCATATTTTATAATCAATGTAAGTGATAGAGAATGTAGAAAGTGTTGGGCGATAGATTGATATACCTCATACTATATATTAAATATGGTTGCCATTTCTAGAGTACATATAATCTATAGAGTGTTTCGTCAATTCATACAAGTCATGATAAATTAACATACTCTAATTGTACCAGTTTAATGGACGATACATGTAAGTTACATTTATTGAGATATACACACTTCCAAACCTCATATATATATATATACATATATATATATATATATATATATATTTATATAAGTTTCACTTATTTACAAAAATAATGATTTTTAGTCAATTCATAAATTTTTACACCTAACTAGAACTAACTTCCATGCAATAAGAAAATATTAATTGTTCAAATTACTTCCACATAAAAGTTAGTGAGTGCAGAAATTTTCACTTATGAAACAAATGCTCCTATTGTGATATAACCGATTATAAGACATAACTTATCACCACTTATTGTTTACAAAATACAAAGCTCAGACTTTTTTCATCATAAATAAATAAATATTATTGTCTATTTATATTCTATATTTAGAAGTTTGATATGGAATGTGCATCTCAAGTAGGAGACTTTTGTTATAACAAATACAACTAATATGGATGACATGGAATTTCTATATAAAGGGAGGCCATCTATTTAGATAACTCATAATGGAAAGAGAGAAGTATTATTTTAATAACCTTCCCCAGAATGTGCCCATGTTTAATGTTGTGCCAATATTTTTGATGAATTGTCTCTTACATATTCTTAGGTCGGATGACTATGTTGTTATAGTTTCTACTTGATTATTAAATTAGTTTTTTCATTTTTTTGTGTGAGATCTCAAAGGTACTAAAAGATCTCATGTAACGATATCAAAATCAGCCTATTGGTTTTCATTATCTAATCATTAAACATACTTCATCATTTATTGTTACACAAATGCTTTTAACATATTTAACTGTCTTGATACAAGGTCGAATGAAGTACTTTGAATGATACTTTTAATAGATTGTGTTTTATTGAGGATTTGGAAGTCATCATTGATATGTATGTTGTTATTGTATGTAAAGATCCTTATGGAAAACATGCCTTCAGAACAAAGGTCATTCAACATGATTCTCACCAAAGATTTTTCCTTCATTTAATATATAACATTGGATTATTCTTTGTAACATTTAGCCTTATGTAATTCCAGTGATTGGACTCCATTTAATATCACTTGCAAATAGTTTTAGAAACCATATATTGATACATATATTGCATATTACATTAGTTTCAACGAAGTTTATAAGTCCTGATATATTAATGTTAGATTTTTCAAAAACTATATCGATCATGGTGTCAATTTATTTCATTTTAACACTACCATCTACACTATAATGTGTTCTCAAGAGAAACTTAGAACATCAATATAAATTTGATATATATAATGGGTCGTTGTAGAAATAAAAAACAAATTCTAACATGACAATATCCTTCTCTAAGATTTTTTTTTGTATACTTCAGAATCATAAATTACTAGAAAACACTTTCATTTAACTTTGGTTGTCTATGATATATGCTAAAGCTTAATAGTATAAATTATACAAATGAAACAATACATGTTAACGGTACTTGTACAACTATGAAAAATATTTCAAACAAGTTATTTACTTATGAAATGGAAGGATTCCTAATATAAGTCTAAGATTTTGGATTTTTAATATAGTTTAATATTTTATTCATTGAATAGTAACCCTTCATTATGGATTTAATTATAGTTTAAATTAAAAATCAAGACCGAAATTACCAAGTGACATACCCATTTTCAAAATAGTTATAGCATAGATGGGGTACATACTGAATAACTTTTATCCCATTTTTGGAATATGTAAACTATTTTCCCCAACTATAATTATAGAATATTCAAAATGATAATCTAGACTTCTTTGATACCCTATAAAAAATCCAAACCTTCCAAAAATACTTTTTTATTATCATTGGGTAGGTAATGAGAATGTTAGAACATAGAAATCTTACCCTAAAATCAATAGTTTCAATTGATACGACAAGAAATTCGATTTTCCAATACAATATAGGTAAGTTAAAAATAGATCATGTATCTGATACACATCCTCAATAATGATCATAACAAAAAAGGTTATAAACTCAAGTAAAATAATAGCATGTCTAAATTTTTTTTTGGGAACTACAACAATTTGAGAACATATTACCCAGATGAGCGAAGAAGTAAGCATCAAAATTCAAAAGAATTTAACTGTTGAGATTCATAAAGAAACACTTGATACGAATAACCCTAGTAGAATGTAACTTTGTTTTTGTTTCATTGAAAAACATATCATCATATATGAAGACACACACACACATATATATATAAATAGATGCAAATATGCCACAATTCACTATAAAACGAATATGAAGTACTAATGAGAACATGGGAAATGTTTAATGATAAAAGGCTTAAACTAAAATGTCCCATAATATAAAAAGGCCTAAACTAGAATGTGCTCTAAATTTCAAATACAATAGAGGTTTCATATAATATCAACATCTAACAATGTAATATTTTCTTAAAGGTAAGGATCTAATGGATTATTGTCTCATAATGTTTTACTCAAACTTTGTGTTACACGTCTAATATTATACTTGTATTTAGGTATGATGGATTTTTGCACAAAAACATTGAGTAAAAAAAAACTTGTGAAACAACCTAACAACCATTAATTAATAAACTTAAACATGGGTATCTTATCCAAATATTATGTGAATCGGATGTGGTAAATGAATGTAAACTACAAAGATTTGTAAAACTAGATATTAATTTGTGGTCACTAGTGTAATTTCAAGAATAATAAGTAGGGGGCAGGGTGTGGCTATTAATTCATCTCACACACTATTTTCATGCCATAATACAACATTACATCAAAAAACAACATCATGTTCTTTTGAAAGATTTGAAACATTCTTTTCAAAAGATATGTAATTTTTGTTTTTACTTAAACTCACTTTTTTAAGACAACATATAATTCACTCTATATTTTGTTTGACGTGGTTATTTTGGCTCATGGTGTTTCAATTTTACTGGAACCCTACAATTTTTCGCAAGACAACATACATGAACCATGCAGTTATGCACAAGACAACATGCACAAACCATCACATAAAAACACATCAACAATTGTATATAAGTGGGTATACTCCATAACAGTTGGGGCTTGTAACCTAAATATGTATCAAAATGGAAAGCATGAATACAAGATACTAAAATAAAGGTGGATATAGCTGTTATGTTGTA
Organism: Alisma plantago-aquatica; assembly: GCA_963693085.1. Classification (NCBI taxonomy): domain Eukaryota; kingdom Viridiplantae; phylum Streptophyta; class Magnoliopsida; order Alismatales; family Alismataceae; genus Alisma; species Alisma plantago-aquatica. The sequence goes on from OY856411.1 coordinate 598,270,809, forward strand.
TATCCCTATGTATCCCTTCTTTGGTGTGTTTTTGTATGATGGCTTTCTAGTTGTAATCTACATAGAAACACACTTTTCCCACGGATCACACATGACCATCATGTATCACTCTAGGTTTTCATATAGACATGCATGACAGGAAGCATGAAAACATCCACATAGTACTAAGACTATCACAAAATATGAAAATTATAGCATCAAACATTGAAAATCCACTTGGACCTAAGTGAGTTATGTTCTCAAAATTATTCTTATATCTAAATACAAATATACATACATTTTGTAAAAAAATGTTGATAGAGTAGAGGCACTCCAGTAGGGTAAGCTTCCTAAATACCTAGTTGAAGTCATGATCTTGGCAACCTACAACTCCATTCCTAGGGGCATGTCATCCCCATTCTTGCACAAGTAGAACCTAGGTAGATATAAGTGGAATTGAGAGATACCATAATAAACCTAATGTAATGAGGGAAACATAAAATATTAGCTCATCAAATTTGACCACTTTTTGACCCCTCATGACATGATAAACCCAAGGGACCCTCCTATCCTGCAAGGTAGACCTGACACACAAGTAGTATCATTGAATGTTTGATGCTATGGGCATCCATTTATGAGGGGGATTTTCCAAGGGTAGAACTCTAGACCCTTCATAGGGAGAAGCTAAGAAACACCACTTGAGTTATCTCTCACTGTATTATTTGAAAGCTTTTATTAAAATATTTCCTTTTTATATTCTATTATATATGGATGTCAACTCTTTCATTGAAAATATTTACTTTGTTATTTTAGATCTTCGGGATCTACAACAAGTGCCTACATTAGTTGAATGTTTGAGTCAACCTACACTCTACTACTTAGGATTCCTTCTTTATTGAAAACATTAATGAACTTTTTAAGTCTTTTAACATGAATTTTTTTAGAGAATAATATGAAAATATAAAAATAAACAATATTATGAATCCATGAAATACTTACTTAGAATCCAGAGAAAAAAAACTCATATCTCTTTAATGGAAATATATTACATATGTAAACATGGACACCATACATAAATATCATTATACGTTAAAAAGCAAAAGGAACTACATTCACAATTATTAATTTGACATGGCTCGATTACCTAATACAAGAGGAAATCCTAAATTAGTTTTGAATCTTGATCAAAATATTGATTTCTTTGAAAAAGTATTATGTAACCTAATAAAAACCCATAAATAATACACCATGTAATAGGTTGAAACAAGGTCATTGTTTGGGTTTCTAGTTCAAATTTTCATGATTTTACTATCTTTCATTATTCTTTATATCATTATTGGGTTACTTGTGACCACAATTATCGAACTAATTCCCTCATCATTACTTTTTCAAATGAAAGTTCAATAATATCTTTTATTTTCATTGGACATAATAATAAGTGTGCTTATCACAATTAGGTAGAATCTCATATATTTATGGATGTATATAGAACATACGAAGGTACTAAATATCAAGATTCAATATATGTTTGTAATGATATTATCAATTTATTATTGTTCCAAATATTTTGATTTATTTACAAAGAGATAATTATTCCTAATTTACTTATAAAACTTTTCATGCATATAATAACATTTCATGTATAATTCAACTTAGTAACCATTAAATTAATATCACACATGCATACTAAAACAAAACTTTACAAACAATAGTTCAAGTTAAAAAACAAAAATAGTAAAAAGGAGTACCCATAATGTTTTTATATAAAATGGACTATTACATTTTTTAAACTAGATTTACAAACAAATTATATAACACTTTTTTATGTAAGAAACCATAGTACTGAATATTACTTTATATTTTATCATTCTTAAGATATTCCTAATAATGTCGTACATTGTGCACATGATATGTAACTTCAAAATTTGAAAATTCCCTAATAAAATTTTAGGAAGCATGTTACTGTTTCTAAAATCAAATTTTAGTCCTAAAGTATCAGTATTTAGTATAAACATCGATGTAAGGCTATATTTCACAATTTTCAACTACATGATCTCCAAGAAAACAACTTCTTGTGTACAATACCTAATAATTTTTAGAAAATTTACCGATAACCAGAAGTATTAATGTTTAAACAAGATTTGAGAAACTATAAATCTATAGCTAACATACAACTTGGATAGTGGCTTGATACACGTAAATATATGTATCTATTTTAAAATATACACTCTTTAGTTAAATGTTGATCAATAACATTTCTCCATAAACTAATCTTAGTAGAAATCAACAAAAGCTAGGGATCATCTAACCCATGCATGCCTCTTGCAACAAGCGTCAACTACACACATAACTATGAATAAGCTAGAGTTTCAATGAGCACTAACTTCTTCAAAATTCATCACATGTGTGGATTAACCTACCTCCACATTTTTCGGGATCGAACCATGATGTCTAGCTCCTAGATTCCCTCTTCGTGGTTTCTTCGTAACATGTCCTATAAAAGATCTACATTGCATTGTCATCGGCAAAGAGACATTAATCTTGTTCTCGTTTCTAGGACACAGTCAAATGAAAATTGTGTCTAGGACACATAGGCACATGAAAATACCATGGATGATTGTTCCTACTCATTCTCCTTCCTCTACATAGTAAAAGCGGATGTATGTTAATAAAACCATATAAAAATAGAACACTCCACAAACCAATATTGGATTTTCCCTTTATTTTCCTCCTTTATATATATCAAAATTTTCTTCTATAAAATAGACAAATTTTTATTCTCTTACACATTTGTAACTAAAAAAAAAGTTCCTCTGTTCAATTAAAATTCTCAAACCAGCCAAATAAAAAATAAACTATGACTCCTATTGTTATGATGTTTAATTGAACATAGAATATTGTATTCTCTGCACAATGTCTTCATCCAATGTTATCAAAAAACCAACTCTCCAACTAAACTCTAGATTAAAAACTGATATGCCCCATTCTAAAAATATATTGAACAGTTAAAGCGATGTCTCAAAAATTATCAGAATATGTCCTAGGGCATAAAAACAATTATACTTCCAATTGAGAAAAATATATGTAATTGGTTTTAAAATAAAATCCATGAAATTTTCCTGAAAATAGTTCACGTGTCTTTTAAATTATGATTTTCTTTTAACTCACTTATAAAACACAATTTTAACAAGGATAATTAATGATATAAAATTATGAAATATGTCGTTTCATTTTTAGTTCATTTCATCAACACATGTAGTGACCTAATTGGTTTATCACCTTTGATTCATTCCCAAATGTTACAAAACCCTAAGCATGATCCAAAAAATATAATCTTAAATATCACTATGCAAACATGTATAATGCATCTTCAACTAATGGATGGAGGGGACATGTAGAAGGAAATGCCATATTAACTAAGATTTTGGTCATATGACTTGTGCATAATAATCAGAAAGACCTTTCCAATCCATACATGAATTTTAAAGAGCTATAAATCAAAAATTGTATTTATTAATTGATACATATGTCTATATTTTTGTCAAATATCCATTTATGTCCAACTGTAGAGCAACAAAGAGGCAAACCCACCAAATACCAAGTTTTAGTTTGATGACTTGGACTATCAAGTAGACATGTATCTTTCAATGCTTAAAATAGGACTTCTCTGCATTTAAATTTGTAGTAGTTAGGTAATCACACAATCTCAAAGTATGGGAATTACTTTTTCCTTTATAATTTTGCATAAACTATTGTTTTTCTACAATAATTATATTAGAAAATATCTGATTTGTTATTGACTCATCTAGATGTCGCGATCTTATATTCACTATCAAAATCATTGGGAAATGGCAGTACAAGCATGGAGATAAATTAGCATACTTTTTTCTACAAATTATCAGACAAATTCATGCACTCATAATGAGTGCAAAATGATGAATCATAAAGGAATCATTGTATAACATATGATCTAAAATACAATTATAATAAATATGTATGTGAAATATAAAATATATTTGGGATGACTTTCTGAATTAATAATTATGTAGCACCTCATTTATATTTTCATATTTTTTTGTTTTCATACTTATTTATATCTTGTGATTTAATCCCTAGTTTTTCAATCACTTATTATTGATTAGATAGATATGCTGAAATATAAGTTTAGTGTTCATGTTATGAGGGGCATCTTTTTTTTTTTAGTCTTAGGGAGACCCCGCCCCCCCTCCTCCTCAAACAGGTGCCAGAGCCCGGATGACCCAAGGAGTTGGTAATTACAGTGTGTTCAGGGGGAATCGAACCCGGGTCCACCAGGGAGGACAAGCCGGACCGAACCACCTGAGCCACACTGGCCGGGTGGGGCATCTTTTTTTAACAAAATTAAAAATAATATTTCCTAAAGTCCTTTTTGTGGTTTGGTTATTAAAAAGGGATTACATGAAAGGATGTTATGAGATGTACAAGCCTTTGTGTTCCTAAGTATAAAGGGTATGTCACATAAATGATTCAAATAAAATGTATATTTATATTTTTCAAATTACTATCAATTAATTGTTCTTATAGTTAACAATTTAATTATAAGGGGATAGTATACTTGCCAACTAAAAGAAAAGAAAATGGCTTACCTGAAGCTCGAGAACAATTCCCTACGATGTTTCTTCAAGCCTTCATAGTGTATACACTAACATAGTAGACTTAATGATCTAAGAATTAGGTTGGGAATTATCATCAACATTTGCATAAAAGTCACAAATATAGCTTGGGAGATGGTAGACAAGGTGGAAAATGCAATTTTATTGGGTTTCAACATATTAGAATAGATAGAATTCTGAATGAATATCTAGATGTCAAGGATATATTAAGAGTGACTAGAGAAGGACCTAAAATGGAACATTTATCTACTTTGTTTGTAGATTAATTTTATAACAAACCATGTACTATGCATATTTAGTTAAACTTTTCTTAAATACTTAGTTTAAGTTGATATTCATACATACTTTATGACATGATTAATGTGGGGGTAATGTCCATGTTATACAGAGATATGTGACTTTTTTTTTCTTTTTTCTTGTTCCAATCTCTCATTGAATCTTTTACCTTCATTTGAGAACCATAGTTAGTGTCACAATTTAACTGATTGAAGTAATTTGTGAAAAAAATTCTAGAAGGAATCACAATATCATCCTTTTAATGCTTAGAACTTAGTGATAACATATACGATTAAATACATTTGTTTCTTGAGTAACAAATATCAAATAATGACATAAAATCATGATGATACACTAGTAACTTTAAAATATTATGTATAATTCATATGAGGTCGAACATGAAATCATGTAATCTGCTAGTATGTCTATCTAGGGCTAATAACCCTAAATAAGATGTAGCAGATACATATATGTTCAATAAATGATGGAAACTTTAAGATAAGCTGATACTAGTACATAGAACCTTATTTGGAATTCTGAGATCCATATGACACACATAATTCATGTAAGTTTGTGATGACGCATATGGTTTGAAACCCTAAGGTTAATGCATATCATGAATAAATAACATGGAATCAACATTCAGATAAGATATATGAATCTAGAATATGATATCAATAATCTATATCCAAGACAAGAATACAAGTAAAGCTGAGAATATCAAATTATATAGGTAAAACCCTAAAATAGACATGACTATGGATAATGATGAGAACCTGATGGTGATATGTCATCTTGTCTTAATCAGGGTTTGAGAAAGAGTGGTAGGAATATGATCATTAGAACATCTCTTTTCAAGGTACGTTTCACCTCTTACTTGGCCTATTATATAATTAGCTTGTATTATGTTTACAAAATACTTGGCATATGATATTGGATGAAATTATTGTCCTTGTATGATATCTTGCTTTTTTTCCATACTTAGAATTATGAAGCATGAAACATAATATATATGATCCATTATATCATAGAACTATATCTCTTTGGTAAGCATAGTGCTTGTGAGTCATCTATCTATTTGGTAAGTGACGTGGTATATTATCACACTACAAATTCACTAGGAATGTAATTACTAGAGTTTACCAAAATGAATCATGCAATAATGGCATCTACAAGAGGACGGGTCTTATCACAATATAGTTGAAGATCAAATCCCAAGGGACAATATTTTTAAGAATAATCTAATCAAAGTAACCTAGTCTAACTTTATTTTGGGTAGCTACACTAGTCTAACTTTATTCTCACCCTCCTCACTAGTCTAACTTTATTCTCACCCTCCTCACTAGGTTACATGGTACTAGACTCTCTACTATGTGTGGGAGAGTTGGTTTTCTGATTTGGTTTTGATTCTAGTCGGACGAGACTCAATAGTTTTCTTTTACACTTGTTTTACTGGAGAAAAATACATAGTATTTTATTATATATGTAAATATTACAAAAATGTGTCCCCACAAATGTATGAGCAGGAGGTGGCCATGCAACCTAATTAAAAATAAATGACATCAGTCTAGAAGGGGAGAGTAGTTCTAGATTTGATGTATAGAGCCTTGTTTGGAATATGTGATAGATGGAATAGGTGAAATAGATAGAATAAGTTTAGATGATATGATCTAAGTTTTATGTATTAATAAAATATGGTTTATGATGATCGAAGTTGGACTTGAGAACTTGAGTTCACTTTTGAGAATTTGAGATAAGGTTTTACGATGCATGTACGTGTGCTTTTTTAAGATAAGATAAGCTAAGTTAAGATAGGGATATGAATCAACAAGAGCCTCAAGCTCTTTTAGAATGGAGGACCTCTAGTATTAGGACCAGTTTTGGGTTCAACTCTAGAGAGAGTCAGACCCATAAGGAGAAGGTCAAACAACCTAACCTCCAAGATATGAGAAATGTTTTTTATGATATGTCCTAAATAGGACTACTCCTAAGTGAATGAGTTGAGTTGCTTTAGGCATGATTCATATAGTCTTGTTGAACCCTAGATTTGCTTGGGAGGACCAAACCCTAGAGTTAGAGAGAGACTGGTTATATGTGTATATGTGAATATGGTTATGAGTACCTACCATCTGGGTGAGGGAGAGAGAGCTTGAAGACCCTAGAGGAGGTAAATCATGTTAGTATGTTGACAAGCCTCATGCTCGAGTTGATGGTTCCTTATAGGAATCTAGTGGTTGTGTATATTAGAAAAGAGTGTTGGGTAAGAATATACCATGGGTAGATAACCTATGAAAAGGATGCCAAATCGTGTTTTGGTTTGTGCGTACGTGGCTAGAGCTTGTGAAGGTATCACTAGTATCAATGAGGTCATCTAATAACCCTAAACTAAAAGTGGGAAGATAAAGTTAGTACTTTTGATACACATAGAGTTGAGTAATCTCAGAGAGACTGAGCATGACACTACCCTCATGTTACGGGTCAAGAGAACCTCAATTGGACTAGATGAAGTTTTGCTGTATGTTTGACAAGCCGCTCGTATAAGTTTGTTTAGCACAAATGTGATATAATGTATATGAAAATATGATCTAATCTTGAGAAGTGATACAAGAATATAACATGATGGAAAACCTAGTGATCATTTAATAGATCTATATGTATAGATGGTTAACCATGAATATGAATGATAATCATGTAATATAGTTGGTTAATCTAGTGATGAAGTCATTAATAAAGCTTGCAACCTAATATGAGGAATGTGATATGAGATCATACTAATGATAGAAATGATTTATTAATCACATTTCCTAATGAACTTGTTGAGTTAAAAAGATTAACACGATAAGATAAAGAGTATAGTCTAATAATGATGAGACATTTTATGTAGTCTATATGACTATAATGGGTTCATTATAATTATCTCCTCATGTACATGATAACATGGTGTTGTAACCCTATGCATGGGTAAAGAATAGGGATGCAGTCCTAAAATATGAAAGATGCAATGAAATAAATAAAGTTTCTAAACCCTTATTTCAAGTATGTATGAAATGATGTTGCACCAAAAATGATTGAAACCTCATAGGAGTGGTTAAACAAGTTGCAGACCTCTTGTGCCAAGAGTGGTGCCCAAGATTTGGTTGAACAATTTTTGGGTTCCCTTTTAGTAAAGATAGGACTTGATTTTGAGGATGAAATTTATTTTAAGATATATATGATGTGATGGACTGGATTTTGGCTTAATTTTGAGGACAAAATTTCATTTGAGGCGTATAGGATGTTTTGAAGTGAAATTTTGGAACCCCTAAATACTTAATGACATAAGTGAATTCATGTGTGTTTGAGTAATGTTGAGAGTTCCAATTGTTTTGCCAAAATTTGTGATCGTTTGATGTTAGTATTTAAATCAGTATCTCTAAGTTTATACTTTTTGGAATGTTTATTCGTGTGATCATATGGTATACTTTTGGTTCCAACATTGGATAAAATGTAGAAGGGATGCTTCTGAAACCATGGTTGGAGTTTCATCTTGTTGGGATGATCATAGAGAGAGATATTGAGGTTTGAGATGATAAAATAATGTGTATAATTGAAGAGTTGATCAGTCATAAGTAAGGAATATGATATATGAATTAGGGCAATATATTATGAAGTCACACTTCCCTTAATAATGAGTAACTACTAGGCATCCCTTCTTGAAGCCACATATCTAGGCTAGGGGAGCCTCAATCTCAGCCACACATGAGGGACTAATGACCAGGATGTTGTCTTCTACCTAGAGGTTACTGGCTTGATCGCAGGAAGTGATCGACCACAATGTGGTGGCTCTGAGAACATGGGACAAGTGTGGAAGGTTGATGAAGAATTGTCCATGGATCATCAAGATGAATACCATGACCTGCCATTGGTGGTTAGTGAGTAAGTGACAATGAAAAACATACCTCCATTTCCTCCCTCTTCTCCATTGTGGCATGCAAAATAGGAAGGGGAGAAGGCCAATCAGAAAGAGAGGGTCTGTGATGGGGTTTTGGTGGAGAAAAGAAAGAGAAGCCTCAAGAGAATGCAACCCATGTATACTTTTGTTGTCTGTAGCAGTTTTTCTCACCAACGACCTTAGTTTTGATGGAGAGGAAGGCCATGGCTAGAGACACTGGCCTAGGGTTCTTTGACTCAATCCTATGCCCCCTTCAGGTTGTTGAAGATCTGTAGAAGCTCATCCGTTCTTCATCTGTGAGCTTCAAGGTGGGGAAGTTTGCTTCTCCTTCTATCTCATTCATGATAGTGAAGTAACTAGATATACTACTAAATTGGAGAACCAATCTCTCCTAATTGAGGACCCTTTTCCAAACTCATGCACAAGTCCAATTTGAATTTGGTAGAATGAGATCCAAAGACAAGGAGGAGGAGATGATGCATTGATCTCTCCCCAAAGACTATCTTCATAGCGATGACTAGTTCATGGAGGCGAAGATCTAGTGCCAAAGTTGACTTTTTGTGAAGTCGTTGAGGTCGGGATGAAGTCACCAAATTTGAAGGAGGCATCATGTTCAGCTAAGGAGGGAGGATATGCAGTATATTTAATCACCATTGGAGAACCTATTGGTAGCGATTAGAATTGATGGACACAACATTCGGCAGGGAATGAGGCAATGGGCATCAGTCTCATGGGGATATTGTGAAAGAAAGAGAGAGGCCAGACTGGCCCAAAACTGGGAATACCATATCTGAAAACCTACTGGATCAACAAGGAGTAGTGCCTCTCACATGACACGTGGTAGTGGGTGATTGGCCCGAAAAGGTATTTGAATTAAAAAATATCAGTAATTGCTTGAATCTTAGATAAATCACAATAAATAGTGTTGTTATCTGAAAAATACAAACAAGATATCAAAATTCTCAGAAAAAAATGTGTTGAACAAGAATAAATCACAATATCAACCTTTTAATGTTGAGTTCTTAGTGATATCATGTAAGATGCAATACACTTGTTTCTTGAGTAACAAATATCTAATAAAGACATAAAATCATGATGATGCACTAATAACTCCAAAATATTATGTATAAGTCATACGAGGTTGAACATGATAATATTAGAACATGAAATCATGTAATTTTCGAAGTATGTCTATATAGGGATAATAACCCTAAATAAGATGTAGCATATACATATATGTTCAAGAAATGATGGCATATTTAATATAAGTTGATACCATCACATGGAACCTTATGTGCAACTTTGAGATCCATATGATACACATATTCATGTTATTTTGTGATGACTCATAATATATGATTTGAAACCCTAATTTAACTAAAGAACATCTAATATTAATGTTAATGCATATCATGAATAAAGAACATGGAATCTAACGTTCACATAAGCTATATGAATATAGAATATGATATCAATAATTTATATCCAAGGCAATAATACAAGTAAAAATGAGAATATGCAATTTATCTTGGTAAAACCGTAAAATAGACGTGACTATCGTTAATGATGAGTACCCGTTGGTGATATGTCATCTTGTCTTAATCAGGGTTTGAGCAAGAGTGGTAGTTGAAATCAGGTATATGATGATTAGAATACCTCTTTTCAAGGTACACTTTACCTCTTACTTGACCTATTATATAGTATGCTTGTATTATGTGTACAAAATACTTGGCATATGATATTGGATGAAATGATTGTTCTTGTATGATTTATAAGATCCTTTATACCACAACACTATATCTCATTGGTAAGAATAGTGCTTATGAGTGATCTATGTCTTTGGTAAGCAGATAACCTTGTACAATGATCTATTTGTAAGGCCTTAAGACATTTATCCCTTTGATAGAAAAATGCATGGATGATATAATGGAAAATGTGATTCAAATGTGTGTTTCTCATTTTTTAGTAAACATCCTTGTTCATGTAAGCTTTTTTTTTCTGTTATTACTTCCAAGTATTAGTTTTATCCAATTGCCAAGACACAATAATGAGAGGTATATAAAAGGACACATAGGCATACTCAGTACAAAAATTTTAGAATATTGTGCTGATGTGTACCACATGTAATCTATGTTTTAGGTATGTGGACTTATGAACTTGAATATCTTGATAGTTGTGAGTTGTGTGTTGAGAAGATGTATAGGTGGACCTATTGTCAAAGGATCCTATCATAGATGGTAGTATGTGTACATGTAAATTTTGTTTTTCGATGTGTAATATCAATTTTCAATGACAATTCATTTTTTAATGATATGTTGAATAGTGAACGTGTGTTGTATGGGTTTTTCCATGTTCATGTGCATGTGCTACTATTGTTTCCTTCTGACTTCCTCTAATTTTCTTCTTCTTGGCCTAGTGTGTAAATTTGAATTGGGATGTTCACTGAGGTGTGGGTTTCAATTTGGACATCACATAATGGGTCAAGGCATTGAAAATCTAGGGACGTCATAGTTTCTTTTCTCTCTCTTTGAGCTACCTTGTTGTTTGGAGCTTATTCATCTTCTTTAAGGCAAGTTATGTAACTTTATCTATGTTTATTTCGTACTCCTAGCTTGCATGTACTACATCTTGCTCTAAAATGTAGTTCTAAGTAGAAAGATGCTATTTTTGCCTAGGGTTTATGCTTATATGGTAGATCTTGAGTAGATCATCCTAGATGCACTTATTAGCCTTGTGCACATTTCCTTCATGGAATTGGGTGCCCTATACCTTGCTTTCATGTGGAATTCAATGGTTTTGGTTCCTTGAACTAAGGGTTTCCTTTGAGGTGTTAATTGATGGTTTTCCTTGGGTTTTATGGACTGATTTCTACCTTGTTCATGATATGACGGTTTAGCTTTTGTGTCAACCGATGGAGGGGTACTTAGTTGCTATTTTAGACTCTCTTTGGTGCTTGAAACCAATTTCTATGTTTCCTCTCATAGCTAATGGTCTTGGTTCTCTCTCAAGTGGTTAAAATGATGGTCTTACGTCCTACCAAATGATGGTTTCTATGGTCTCTCAAATGATGGTTTTGCTAATCTATTTTCTCACCTGGTGATGACACTCGATGGTCACACTGGGTCAAGACTCGATTGATTCACTTGGTCAACACTTGATGGACACAGTGAATCAAGACTAGATGGTCCTTTGGTTTATGGTTTTCACTAATTTCTAGATCGATGGTTTTCTTAGTGTCAACACTCGATGGTTTTTCTTGAAGGGGATTGTTTTCATGTGATTAAGGAGTATTTCCCCAAGATTGGCATGCCTTCCAACTGTCATCCATCCCAACAAGTCTTTCTTGGTGCAATACCCTTGGTTCTCATACTGGAAAAAATGGTATTCACTAAAACCTTCCGATCATATGGCCCTCTGCGGGCTTAAGGACCAGCAACTTAACCAAGGGCAAATACATCTTTTTGAAATGTTTTCAAACTGGCTAAGCAACGTTGCATGAATAGGGCGACGTGGCAGCTTCCGATTGGTCCAAAAAGGTAATTCTTGCAAAATTCATAACTAAATAATGCTAGCTCGGATTGGTACATATAATATATGTATTTTTCTCAGAAAAATGAGAGGAATTCATTAAAAATGGTTTTAGTGGTTGACTCCTCTTGCAATTCGAAAAGTAGTGGAAGTTATCAACTTTAATGCTTTAATGATTAAGAAACCCTATTTTGAGATGATTAATGTATTAAGTAGGGTTTAATGGATGATTAAAGTTGATATTAACCTGTTAATTGTAAAAAGGTACATTAAGAACAAAAAGGATGAACTTTGCACATAATTGGGTTAATTTAGAGTTTCATGTGCATAAATATGCTTTAATGGGCCTTGAAACCCTAATATTATAAATGTGACTCTTAATGGCTTTAATTGTTCAATTTCATGGTAAAAGTTGAGATATGATAAATCTAACCTATTTCGAGTATAAAAGTTCCTAATTGTGGATAAATACCCTTAATGTAGGAATTAGGGTTTTCTAATGGATAAAGGTAGAATTAATGACAAATAGAGTTCATATGTGAATTAGACCATAATGAACTATGAATTGATGATAAATGAGCGTAATGATCTTGTCATGGATTAAAAGGATAAAAATGGTAGCTTTAATGTAAAAGAGGCTTAATGGACTTAATTGATGGTTACTTGGGCCTATAATCCGAAATTAAGGTTAAATGTTGTTAAAGGATAACCTTAATATCTTTGGTGAAGAATAGATGAGATAATTGGGGTTTATGAAGTAATGGTATAAATGAAGTGAAACCCTAATGTCAATAGAAACCCTAAAAGTGGATTAGAAACCCTAGGAAGCGAGCTAAGTTTAATAGATCTTGATTGCATGATTAATAATAGGAAATTGTATGCATATTTCAGGATCTCATATGTGCTTGCTTGCTTATTTGGATTTCTTGATTGATTGGATTATTCTATCTCAAATCAGCCTAATAGGTATGTCGTTATGTTTATGGATAATTTTTTTAGTTTCACAGAGATTCTCGATAGTTTTATTGATTGCCTAAAAATAACTGCTTGGATGAATTTTATTTCATGCAACTATAAAGTGACTATGATTATCACTATAAATATGTATATATAAATGGCTTTGATCCGGGTCCTCCTTTGTCGCTTTGCAAAGGCTAAAAAGGGTAACCTAGAGCAAGGTCTAGGCTATCATGACTTAGAAATTGGGCTACCCACATGTAGTGCCATGAGACTCGTTAGCACACCATGAGTTAAGGAGTGGGCTGCCTACGGGTAGTGCCATGTGACTCAACCCTAGAAATTGATTCAGCTATTAGGTAGGATCATGAGGGGTTTAAAGGGGATCTACCATAAGGAAGGTAGCATCCAGGTCCACTGTAGGGACATCGCAGAGGATAGGATAGGAATGGGTCGCATAGTTATATTTAAAGTATAAAGTTGTTTGTTAAATCATAGTTGACTGCAATATGTAGTTATAGTTAATTGCACGATTATTGTTTCCCCCACATACCAGCATAATTCATTTATGTTGACCGACGTTTTGTTTGTCGGCATTTTAGGTACAAATAAAATGAACAAACAGTAAAGTGGCATATGTGGAATTAAATGAGAATTAAAGTACAAAGGAGGATTACTTAGAATAGACTCCAGATGTGGATTAAAGTAGATATCCAAGTTTTTGAAAAAGGTATGCAAAGTTAAATTTTATTACAGCCTTTCAGTTTAGTTTAGTATAATTTCATAATTATTATTGATTATCTTTTGAACCTTTAATCCAGAAATTGGGATAACGGCTCTGACCTCTTGGTCTCCCTTAATTGGGGGTTACTAGGAGGCTGGGTCATTACATTTGGTATCAGAGCATGGGTTCCTCATTTAATCTTTAATAATTATTAAATTTTACAAACTCCATAGAACCCAAGGGAGTTATTAGAGGATTTTCTAAAAGATAGAGGTGTCTAGAAAAGGATCACGTCCGGGGGCTGGAAATATTTTCCTCTACACCGCTAGTCGGAATACGAGGACTCCTAGATTAGTGTGACTTCCTAGCCAATGTCTCAGGATTTGACTTGAAATAAGATACCTTTAGAACTCTCTCATCTTGTTCATCCCTTCTCAACTCAAATGGTGTTAAGGATTGATTATAAGGATTAGGGTTTTCTCTCTTTTCCTCACCCTCTTTAGGTATGGGTAAGGTTGATAAGGTCTAAGGAATCCTCCATCAAATTAATAAAAAGCATGTAAATAAGATGTCATAGACATAAGCTTAATAGATTAAGCATAAAAGAATAAGATACATGTTTAGGTCATATGAAATAAGTTGTCATGCCCTCAGGAGAGACTTGAGGCCAGACCTTCTTGTCGGGAGGATAAGTAAAGAGAGTTAGTCTTAGAGGTAGAGACCTCCATTAAAAGTAGAGACCTGGCACATCCTCTGAGGACGATGGTAAACCTAACCCTAAGTGGTGATATGACATGATGAGTTAGAGGTCATGGTAGACTGGGTGTTTGGATGGACATGCCTTTGGGATGCCATATGAGCCATGAGAGGTTGGATGACCTAGTACCTTTGGTGACCCAACCCTAGGAAGGGTCGTGCATGTTAGAGTAAAGGATAGCTCCTTCTTTGATGAGGTTAGAGAAGAACCTATGGAAACCTCATGAGCTTAGATGAGCATGTCATAGTAGGCACCCAGAATACGTCAGTAGTGTGAGCAGTAGGTTGAAACCCTGGCCCAGGGAGTATGTTGGATAGCTGATGAGATAAGCATAAGGAGCTATGGATAACATTGAGCAAACATAAGTGTGAACATAGGCTTCACCATGTAGAGGTATGCTTGTGAGCTTGATCCATCTTCATGGAGAGAGGACCTTTAGTATAAGGTTGGTTGTGGAGTTAGCTCTAGAGAGAGAGAGAGAAGGACCCAAGCATGAAGGTTGGAAGCCTATACTCCGAGATATGAGGAAAAGTGGGGAGTTCAGGATCATGCGACCTAAGTGGATGTTTGTGGTTGCCTCTTGCTTGATCCATGGTGGCTGATGATATCTTGGTTGGCATTAAAGGAACCAAACCCTAGAGAGAGGATGAGGCTTCTGGTACCTATGTGCCCATGGTGTAGGTGTTTACCTTCTGAGATAGGAAGAAGAGTTCCTTAGACCTGGAGAGGTTTAGTAACAGGTTGTGAGGCCTTGTACCTTGTTAATTGTCCTTGAGGAGGACTCAACTCTGAAGTGTTGCTCGAGTAGAAGGATGATAGGAAGTGCAGTTCATGCCTTATACATGCTTGATTTGTGGTTAAGAGGTTGAGCATGCACTTTTACACCCAAAAGTGAACCTAAGGTTCCTAGTCCTATGAGGGGAAGTGGTGTACCTAATGGTCATGATGAAATTTGAGCATGGTACTTCTCATGGTTAGAGGAAAGGGTAACCCCTGAAGTTTAATGTATGTTTGATGAACCCCTCACAGCTAAGTTGATGACATGGGAAGGTATGATCTTGATCCAGCATTGAGGTAAGAGAACAAGTATGACCTAGCATGGTTTAATAGGTGGTCTTCTTATGCCTTAGTAGCTGCTAGGTTAAGCATGATCATGTGAATGTAAACCCTAAGGATGTTTGTGACCTTGTTATCAAGAGTTGTAGTTTCCGCCCATCCTGGGAGCGGGACCCTTTTGTAGGGTGTATACTAGTTTTGTGGGTTTTGAGGAAGCCTAAAGAGGTCTCATAGGATCTTGAGAAGATAAGTGGAGAGTACATGGTCTAAGAATGAACCTGTAGACCCATAGATAACCATCTCTGTGTCCATGTGGATGTGTTACCATGGAGGTAATCGGTAATGGGGCCTGACCAAGGTAGGCAGGTTGCCAAGACCCCTATGAAAGGATGAAAGTTAGCCCATAAATGCAGAGAGAGAGATGATGAAGGCTTGGGTAAGGTTCTAAGTAGGGCATGTACTATGTTAGAATCCTATGTTTATCCTTGGGTCAGGTAGGGATAAGAACGATGGAAGTAGGAGTTGCCTAACTCCCTAGTTGCACATGACCATAGGGTCGGGAGGTAACAACTATCATTGTTTGAGGGCCATGGGTTAGGAGATTGATCACCTTCATGAACTCATGGGACCCAAAGGGCAGATGAGTAGGGCACTCTCTGGATGCATGAGGGAAGAGGGATGACCCCAAAAGTCCCGGCACCCTATAGGCCTAGAGGAGATGACCAAGGGATGTGTGTGGACCCAAGTGGGTTCGAGACTAGTTTTCTATGGAAGTAACTTTGATATCGAGAATGATTGTGATGTTGAGACATAAGATGCACGTTTCAACTTAGATTTGAAGGTGTATTGGCAAGGTGGGATGTACCATCTCTACTCTTGGAACAGGAAGAAGTTTTTGTTTGGATGGCCGCCAAATGCTTATTTCATCTTGTTATGGGAGTGAGAGATAGGACAGTACGCGTACCATACACCAAGGATAAAAGATGATGTGAGTTGGAACCTTGCTATGAGGTATGAGGACAGAGATGATAATATGCCCTTGTGGAGTGAATGATACATGGATGGTTTACAAACACTAAGAGAATAAGGTAGTCATCTTATGAGGATGTTTTTATCATGAGCTATGAGTTATACAAGGTTGGGTTCGAAAAACCAAGAGAATAAGCCCAGAGTTTTCTTGATGAGGATATACTTAGAGCTGATATGAGATAATAAGTGGAATACATGGAGGTGTATGTCTTCAACTTTACCTAACACCTAAGGATGTGAAGTGGTAATGAATGCTCTGGATGAGATACAACTGCCTAGTTTAGATGGAAGCTAGAAGAGGTTGTTAGGATAACCCTTAGTTGGAAAAAGAGATAAGTTTGGCTAACACTTAGATGTAACAATATCGGTTGATCAAGTTAATGGTTGTTTGGTTAGCTAGCCTAGTCCTTGATGCAATAAAAGGATGGTTGTAGAACCCCGGATGCACTTCTCTGGAAAGGAAAGCAATGAATGTAACATCCCTGACCTAGGTTACGCCTAAACCATAGGAGTTTTGCTTAAGTAAGTCATTTATATTCTTGTATTTATCTATTGAAAAGTAATTAAGACTAAAGCAGAGCTTATGTTTCAATTTTGGTCCTATTTGAATAATGTTGAAGCAATATTTGTTTGTTTTGGACTAAAGTGCAATTTACCCAATATAAGGGGTTACCTTGCAAAATGTTACATGATAAATGTTCCTCAAGTACTTTAGCATCATAAGAATGAGAAGGATGCTAAGGGATGGTTTGTGGAAGCCTAAATTCCAAGAAGGGGCTTGTTTGAATAATACGTGTACATTGAATACTGGTTTTGGTGTAATTTGTAATTTACCCAAAACCTAGGGTTTAATATGTAAAATACCACCTCAAGAGTGTCCCTACGGTCTCTTGGTATCATTTAGAGAAAATAAAAAGAAAGGGGCGTCTTTTTTGAACCATATTTGAGAAATGATACTGTTGATAATAAAATAATCATGAAATAAGCATAATTGAAACCCTAAGTTATTTTGTAGCAAAAATATATAAATTAAATGAAGTTCCCGTCAACTTTAAAACTATGGGTGAAATCCTATAATGGAATGGCAGCCAAAATACCTTGAGAGGTACCGGTATTCCTAAGTAGGTGAAAATATCTACCTACATTTTTAATTGAAAAGTAATGTCCACTAAAATAAAGTTGCTAATGGATAATAGTATTATATTTATTAAAGAGCTTAAAT
Source organism: Alisma plantago-aquatica (assembly GCA_963693085.1). Lineage (NCBI taxonomy): Eukaryota > Viridiplantae > Streptophyta > Magnoliopsida > Alismatales > Alismataceae > Alisma > Alisma plantago-aquatica. Next base: position 598,288,920 of record OY856411.1, read on the forward strand.
GGTCAATTATAATTCAAGGACAATTCAAAGGAATTTGAAGATAAGAAGGATAGCTTCGGAGACAAGGAAGTGGAGGGGGCATGTGGTAAGGAAAGTTGATAACATCCCTCCTACTTTCTCTCTCCTAAGAATTCAATTATATACACTCAATTATCAACTACTTGAAAGGCTATTTTCACAATACAAATTCACTCCCCACTTAGGCCGAAGACCAAGGAAGCAAAGGAGAAGGAGGAGAGCATTCCCCAAGCTTGAGGTAAGATCCATGGTCATCTTCAACCTTGGGTTGAAGGCTAAAATCGAGTTATAACTATTCTTTTCTTCTCTCTTCCATCCAATGCTCAACTTTGGCAATATTTTACATCAAAAGGGTTGAGAAAGTTCCTTGGATAATTGGAGGAGCTATCTTCACCATTAAAGATGAAAAGCTTGGAGCTTTGAAGTTGCTTTGAAGGTGGGTTATATAACTTGAACCCATTGATATTATTATTTGATTTCAATCTTGCAATATATGTTGATCTTTCCTTCTTCTTGAATTTTTCTTGAGTAATTGATGAATCAATGAATCCATCAGTTGTATGGATAGTAGAAATGGAGGTATGAATCTTGATGATGAGGACATCATCTTAGCACACACCTCTAGATCAACAATATCAAACGGTTTCAACTATGTATGGCCAAACGGTTTCAAACCGTTTAAAGTTTAAACGGTTTCAACACAACCTAGGACAAACAGTTTCAAACCGTTTAAAATTCAAATGGTTTCAAACCGTTTAGTGATCAAACAGTTTCAACCTAATCTAGTTCAAATGGTTTCAAACTATTTAGTAATCAAATGATTTCAACTTAACCTAGTTCAAACGGTTTCAAACCGTTTGGTGATCAAACGGTAAGTTCAAACAGTTTCAAACTATTTAGTGATCAAACGGTTTCAACCTAATCTAGGTCAAGCGGTTTCAAACCGTTTAGTGATCAAATGGTTTCAATCAAATCTAGTTCAAACAGTTTCAAACCGTTTATAGGTTCCAAACTATTTGGAGATCAAAGAGATCCAAACCGTTTGAAGATTAGAGGATCTCAAGACCGTTTGAAAGCCAAAGGGGTCTTAAGACCATTTGAAGGTCAAAGGGGTCTCAAGACCGTTTGAAGGTCAAAGTGGTCTCAAGACCGTTTGAATGTTAAAGGGGTTTTCAAGATCATTTGAAGACTAAATAATCTCAAACCGTTTAGAGACCGTCTCAAAACCATTTAAGGTCAAACAACCCTATGAGTGTTTGTAAAGTATCTCAAGGTTGATTACAATGGAAGTACCTCTAAAGTTCTTAGGTGAATAGTACACTTAGAGTGATTTTCATTTGATGCGTATGAAAGTAATAAACTCAATATACTATGATAAGCATAGGTGCATGTACTTCAGTGAAAGGATGAGCCAACTCAATAAAGTATGGAGTAATCAACATCCTAGAGAGGATGAGAGAGAAACTCATATTTGTGTAATAAACATGTAAGGTGCATACATTGATACTTTTAATATGTAATTGATATGGTTGTTATCAAGTATACTAACTATGCAGGTATTATGAGATGATGAGTATTTCCAGGTATGAGCTATGATATTTATTTGATAAAAATGCTTAATGGGCCTTATGATCCATTATATTATTTGTTGCCTAGTGAGAGGTGACAAGATGTTAATGGACCTTGTGAGCTATGTGAGATTCTTGTGTAAAAAGTATCATGTATACCGTGGTCAGATGGCATGGAGTTAATAGTTACCTGATAAGTGATAACAATGTTCAGTGATGAAGTAAGGATTTTAATACCCAGATCCAGTAAACATAATGATGATATTATTGAGGGATGAGAATTCCCAGTAATGAGATAAGGGATTGAGATCTCAATGTTTTATAAAGTTTTGAAAAGTACATGATAGATGTATTACACTTTTCTTTGTAGCATTTTTCATAATAATACATGTTTGAAATTTTGGTTGATGCTAACAGAAGATGGTAATGCACTTAATTAATCAAGTGAAATCTTATCATGTAGAGCCCTAACCATAGATCCATCATCGTCAGTGGCTGGTGATGGTGAAATAGGTTTTCTCATGGGATCTCCTGGAGTGTATATTTTTGAATATGTGGGGGAAATGTGCGCGAATATCCTTACGCCCTAGTGTGGGATTGACATGAGATAAACATGAGATATCTCAATCCTTCATTAGATGTGTCGGTATGGATATATCATGAATCTCCCAATGATTATTAATGCTAGATCAATGTGAGATAAACATGAAATCTCTCGATTGCGAAGAGAGTACAGTCACCGTTGTAGCTCTATAGCAATGTTGCCAGTATATCCTAGAAAGCTATTTTGCAGTGACACTAGATATCCTGCATGGGGTGTCGCACTGACCGAGACAGATGACGTCATTGAGTCTGGCTCTTCCATTGACCTAGGTATCGAACCGATGCTTTATGTTGACATGGTCGGTTGGAGTATGAGAGGTATACCTCATCTCCTCAGGGCATAAGTGTGATTGTAAAATGTAATAATCCGTGTAGCATAATTTCTTAAGGATGAAATATGGAAGTCATTGGTTGATAATACATTGATTAATGTATCCTAAAATGGATAAATGTTATACATGTTCTTCATACTCCTTATTAAATAGATGATTTACTGCTTTATCATATATAGTTTTTAATGCTTTAAAAGATGATATTGCTCTATTCTTCTTAAATAGTGATTTATCATGCTTATTAATAATAAAGAATCCTCTGCTCAATTTATTATTGTTTATCTACAATGATAATATTATTGACAGAGAGGGTTTCACAGAAAAGGGATCTGGCGATAGCGATCGTGATCTAGGTTCTCCCTTTGTACGGCGTCCCGGCTTGGGTGAGGGGACCGGCGGCAGTCGCTCGCCACCTTCTCCCCCCATGCCTCTTACTCGGCTTGCTTCTTCTCCTTCTTCAGGTGCATGCCTTCCTTTGGTCTCTCCTCCTCTTAGCCGCGACCGTGGAGCGTCCGAGTCTCCGATCTGGTTCTCTCATTGCGGCTGATCGGAGTGGCGAGTTGGGGGGATGGCAAGATGGGGTTCTACTTCTGGTTCTGTCTGAGGTGGCACTCCTCTCCTCCATCTTGGTTCCTCTTTTTCTTGTTTTCTTGGGTCACTCTTGGATAGGGCAAGTTCATCTACCGTCTCTTTTTCTTGTTTTTCCTTCTTGTTTCTGTCCGGTCTCAGTCTGTCTTAGTGTCTCCTTGGTCAGGAGGTGGGCTCCAGTGCCCCTGTGTGTGTAGCAAGGGTAGGTAACAAGTAGGGGTCCTCATTTTTCCTTGGGTTGGTGCTCCCATCACCGTTGCCTTATCTTTTTCCACTTAAGACGTTGCTTGATCTTGAAGGGGGCGTGGTGGTTGTTGGGAGAGGGGGTGGGGTTCCCTGTGATTTTTCTAATCTCCTCCATCCTCCCATCTAGGTTTTGGCTGCTCTCTGTTTTCTTTGCCGGGGTTGGGTGCCCTTCCTGGCGGCTCCTTGGAGACACCCCCTACCTGTTTGTGTCTTTTCCTGTGTGAGTCTAGTTTGTAGGTGGGCTGCTCGCCCTGGTCTTTCTTTGGTTTTTCCTTTTTTTCTGCTCTTTCTTCCTATCCTTTTGTCGCTGATCCAGGTGCATTCTTGCTAGTGGTGCTTTGACATGTATTTAATGGGTCTCGCTGTTGGAGGTGTTGTTCACTTTCTATCCGGACAACTCATGGGCTCACATAGATTTTAGGTATCTCTTGTTGATAGCTACTTTGTTCAGCTACTACGTTGGGAGATCTATGTTGAAATTTACCTACTGCCTCCCAATCTGAGCTTGTGTGTTTGGTCGAACTCAATATGGTGTGTTGGTCGTTCCTCCTGTGTGACCTATCCTTCTTGTAGATGTTGTATGGCTTATTAGCAATGATATTGTTCCTTTAAAAAAAATATTATTGGCGGAGAGTTATATCTCTCGCTGGGACATGGGTCTCACCGCGTTGGTCACTAACATTTTTAGGTGGATGCGGACGAGCAGGTAGGGACCATACAACAGGGGAAGGACAACAACATCAGGGACTGCAGTAATATCTCAAGTGGAGATATTGATTGTCGTGTCTTGTAGATATGAGTCCTATGTGTCGTCTCTGTACTCTCAGGTCCTTGGAGTCATTACTCAGTGTTTTCATGATTGATCTGAGATTTTGGCTTGAATGCCTCAAGGTTTTATGTTTCTTATCTATAGTTTTGGCAAAGCAACTATTGTAAATATATTCCTCAAGAACAGATGGTTAATGGTATGTACAATGTGAACTATAATGTATGTAGTACATTCGATCTCTTTATAATAATTTCTTGGAATTGGATCTCTTTGCAAAAGGTTTTAATTTTTAGTGATTTTTGTTATTCTGCTGATTATGGTTAATTCCGCAATTAATTACACAATGACAGTCTGATTTGTTGTCGGATCGTCACAAAGTTTTGGTATCAGAGCCTAAGGTTCGCTGAGTCTACAGAAACATAGGATTAAGTAGTAGAGTTTGTTCTAGTATCCTCCAATTTATCTTATAATGACTTCTGCTCTTATAGGAGGAGGAGAAGAACTTAAAGATCGTTGGATCACATGAAGAACATGTTGTTGAAAGTAGTGTTGTTGCACCAATAGGAGGTGCAAGAGATCAGGCTAGAGAGAAACTAGTACCCGAAAATCCCCAGCTTGATCAAGCTTCGATAGAAAACCTATTTTTCCATGCTCTGTTTGGACAGTTCATGGTGACAATGACACATATGGAAAATAGGCTGCCACCACCTGTACCTAGGGCACCAGCTCCCAATGAGGGACATGGAGTTGTCAAGAATTTTGAATGGCTTCGACGGATAGGAGCTACTGATTATACTGGTACAAATGAGCCAGTAGACGCAGACTTGTGGCTGACTGAGCTAGAGAAGGCCTTCATAATTCTTAATATCCCAGAAGCTGATAAGGTTAGGCATGTGGTGTACCTATTGAAAGGGAATGTTGGTAATTCGTGGGCTATAGAAGAGGGCAAAATTCCAGGTGTTGAGGTCAAATGGAGAGAGTTTCGATGAGAGTTTTTTAATAGATATTTTCCTAAGACTTACCTGGATGAGAAAATCTCTCAGTTTGAGTAGATAAGGCAAGGACCAATGCATATTAGTGAGTATGAAGCTAAGTTTATGGAGCTTCTACGGTTTTGTCCGCACATGGCTACTATAGATGAGGAGAGGATTCAGCATTTTCAGAAGGGTTTGAACGTTGATTTGACCACACCCGCATATTCTCTAGAGAATAGAGAGAGGTTTGCCACCTTTGTAGAGTCAGTTAGGCGGATTGAAAGGTATGTGACTGAGAAACGTCAAGCCAAAAGTAAGAAAGTGTATACACAGTTCCAAGGACAGAGGTCCAAAAGTTTTAAGAAACCAAGGTTTTCTGCACCAACAGCACCACCGAGGTTCAATACTCAGACACAGTGGACATCCAACAAGGGTAGAGGCCGTAGTTTACCACTAGAGGGATCCCACAGCTCGACATCAATGTCAGTAATAGGACCATCTAGGTCACAGTGGGAGAATAGAAGTTGTTATAAATGTGGGAAGATGGGACATCTGATGAAAGATTGTCTACCTAGAGACGTGAGTGTAACCCAACCACCGAGGAAGAGTCAACAAGGCTCTTAGAAGCAACAGTTTAGTAGTGGCATATGAGGACGTGGACAGGCATCCCAAGCTGGTTCATTTGCACCCAACAATAGGGTGATTGGTCAACAACCAACAACGACAAGATTCTATGCTATGAATCTGTCGTAAGCAGTGGTCAACCCATGAGTCGTGATAGGTCAGATGGAATTATTTCATTTTGATATGTTTTCATCCTACTTTGTATCTATTTTGATTGATCTGGGCCCTATACATTCCTTTATCACTCGAGAAGTGATTCACGACTGCAATATGACTGTTAGACATAGAGCAGATAACTTGTTATTAGAAACTCCATTAGTTGGATCTGCAGTGTTGCGGGAGGTATGTTCTCCCTGAGTTCTTTATTTTTCATAACATAGCATTCAGGTGGATCTTATACCACTTGAGATGCATGGGTTCGACATAATCCTTGGGATGGACACCCTAGAAAAGTATAAGGTTGTCTTGGATTGCGGTTCCAAGTAGGCTATGTTCTTAGACAATGGTGATACATGTGTCTTTCAGGGGGACAAAAAGATTCTTTCAACCTATCTAGTATCAGCAATGATAGCTGAGAAATTATTGCGACCAGGATGTGAAGCATTCCTGGCACATGTGGTATACCAGAGTAGAGAGTCCTAGTCTTTCTGATGTTCTGATTGTTAGGGAGTTTGAGAATGTGTTTCCTGAAGAACTTCCATGTGTTCCTCCACCCCGAGAGATTGATTTTAAGATTAATCTAATCCCAGGTACACAACCAATAGCTCAAACACCTTATAGAATGGCACCTACACTCAAGAAATAGTTACATGTGTTTCTTGAAAAGGGTTTTATTTGACGGAGTACTTCACCTTGGGATGCTCCAGTTCTTTTTGTTAAAAAGAAAGACGGGTCTATGCGATTATGCATAGACTATAGACAGCTCAACAAGGTGACCATAAAGAACAAATATATGTTGCTAAGAATAGATGATTTGTTTGACTAGTTGTGTGGTGCAACTATATTCTCTAAAATAGATCTGAGGTCAGGATACCATCAATTACGCATCAAGGACAGTGACATACCTAAATCAGCCTTCAGAACAAGGTATGGTCACTATGAATTCATAGTTATGTCGTTTGGACTAACTAATGCACCAGCTGCATTCATGGAACTCATGAACAGAATATTCCGGTCATTCCTTGATCAATTCATAGTAGTCTTTATAGATGACATCCTGATTTACAATAGAGATGCTCGACAACATGAGAAACACCTATGTCAGGCCCTGACTTTACTAAGAGAGCACAAGCTATACCCCAAGTTTAGCAAGTGTGAATTCTGATTATCATAAGTGTCTTTTCTAGGACACGTAATATCTGCCTCAGGTATCCGTATTGATCCTAAAAAGGTAGAATCTGTCTTGGAGTGGGAATAACCAGAGACACCAATGGAGATATGTAGTTTTCTAGGACTGGCAGGTTACTATAGGAGGTTCATAAAGAACTTCAGTTCTATAGCATTATCCTTAATTAGGTTAACTAGGAAGGAGGTTCCTTTTGTCTAGAATGACAAGTGTCAACGTTCTTTCCAGTTGTTAAAAGAAAGGTTAACAAGTGCACCTGTGTTAGCTTTACCTGAGCAGGGAAAGGGATATATTGTTTTCTGTGATGCTTCTAAGAACGGTCTAGGATGTGTGTTGGTGTAGGATAAACAAATGATTTCTTTTGCTTCTCGACAGCTTAAGAAACATGAGGAAAATTATCCGACACATGATCTAGAATTGGCTGTAGTGGTTCATGCATTGAAGATCTGGAGACATTATCTCTATGGAGAGACAATCCAGATTTTCACGAACCATAAGAACCTAAAATACATCTTTTCACAACATGAGTTGAATATGAGACAACACTGATGGATGGAGTTAATCAAGGACTACTATGATTTTACAATTGATTATCATCTGAGAAAGGCTAATGTAGTCGTTGATGCACTAAGTAGAAAATCATCATCGCCAACCATAGACAAAGCACAGTTGAACTCTTTAATGTGCATTAAACGAGACATGCTTGTCTCTTTGAGTCAAAACAATATACAAATTAAAGTATCCTTGTTAGCTGGACTATTTTTGAAATGCAAGTGAAACTTACTCTGAAACAACAGATCAAAGAAGCACAACAGACTGATGTTGTGATTCAGCAGATAAGACCAGAGTACGGTAATGAGAAACGGGATGGTTTTCATGAGTCAGATGATGAGCTACTATGTTACCTTGGTAGGATGGTAGTACCTAATGCCAATGACTTAAGGAAGTTAGTCATGGAGGAATCTCATTCATCTATATATGGAATGCATCCAGGGAGCACCAAAATGTATCATAATTTGAAAGATATGCATTGGTGGCCAAGATTGAAGAAAGATGTAGCTGAGTTTGTTATGCGGTGTCCAGTGTGTCAGCAGGTTAAAGATGAACATCAAAATCCCACAGGAACAATGCAACCTTTACCTATACCACAGTGGAAATGGGATCACGTGACCATGGACTTTGTGGTTGGTTTACCTAGAATAGTCAAAAGTCATGACTCTGTCTGGGTGATAGTTGATAGGTTGACTAAGTCAGCACATTTTCATCCTGTCAAAACAACCTATACTGCTGGGAAACTTGCAAAGATCTATATAGATGAGATAGTGTGGTTGCACGGAGTTCCAGCCACAATTGTTTCTAATGGTGGTCCCCAGTTCACGAGTCATTTTTCGGAATGACTACATAAATCATTGGGTACGTAGTTAAGATTCAGTACCGCCTTTCACCCCCATACGGATGGACAATCAGAGAGGACTATACAAACCTTATAGGATTTTCTTAGGGCATGTGTCCTTCAGTTTGTAGGAAGTTAGGATCTACACTTGAGCTTAATAGAATTCACTTACAATAATAGTTATCAACACATTATTGATATGGCACATATATGAAGCATTATATGGTAGACGTTGTAGATCTCCATTGTGCTGGTATGAAATAGGAGACTACCAACTTTTGGGTCTTGAATTAGTGCAATAGACAACAGAGAAGATTAAAGTAATACAACAACAGTTAAAGGTTGCACATGATAGATAAAAGTCAAACGCTGATAAATGGCAAAGACCTTTAGAATTCCAAGTTGGAGACAGAGTATATCTCAAAGTCTCACCTTGGAAAGGTGTTCTTAGATTTGGGAAAAAGGGTAAGTTAGCTCCTAGATTTATGGGGCCTTATCCAATCATTGAACGGATTGGAAAGGTAGGATATAAGTTGGAGTTTCCACCTGAACTAAATAGATTGCATCTAGTATTCCATATATCCATGCTGAGAAATTGTCACCCTGATACAGAGTTAGTATTGCAACCTGTAGAGGTAGAGTTAAATGAAGATATATCCTATGAAGAAGGACCGATGATGATTCTTGATAGGAGAATCAAAAAGTTGAAAAAGAAAGACATAATTCTTGTGAAAGTTCTCTGGCATCATCGTGGCATTGAAGAGGCTACGTGGGAACTGGAGGAAGAGATGAGGAGGAAGTACCCTTCTCTTTTCTCTTGATGATTTCGGGGACGAAATCCCTGTTAGGGGTGGATAATTGTAACATCCCTGACTTGGGTTACTCCTTAACCATAGGAGTTTTTCTTAAGTAAGTCATTTATATTATTGTCTTTATATTTTGAAAAGTAATTAAGACTAAAGGAGATCTTATTTTTCAATTTTGGTCCTACTTGAATAATGTTGAAGCAATATTTGCTTATTTTGGACTAAAGTGCAATTTACCCAATATAAGGGGTTACCTTGCAAAATGTTACATGATAAATGTTCCTCAAGTACTTTAGCATCATAAGAATGAGAAGGATGCTACGGGATGTTTTGTGGAAGCCTAAATTCCAAGAAGGGGCTTGTTTGAATAATACTTGTACATTGAATACTAGTTTTGGTGTAATTTCTAGTTTACCCAAAACCTAGGGTTGAATATGTAAAATACCACCTCAAGAGTGTCCCTACGGTCTCTTGGTATCATTTAGAGAAAAGAAAAAGAAAGGGGCATCTTTTTTTAACCATATTTGAGAAATGATACTCTTGATAATAAAATAATCAAGAAATAAGCATAATTGAAACCCTAAGTTATTTTGTAACAAAAATATATAAATTAAATGAAGTGCCCATCAAATAAAAAGGTATGGGTCAAATACTATAATGGAATGGCAGCCAAAATACCTTGAGAGGCGCTGATATTCCTAAGTAGGTGAAAATATCTACCTACATTTTTAATTGAAAAGTAATGTCCACTAAAATAAAGGTGTTAATGGATAATAGTATTATATTTATTAAAGAGCTTAAATGGTCAATTATAATTCAAGGATAATTCAAAGGAATTTGAAGATAATAAGGATAGATTTATAGACAAGTAAGTGGAGGGGGCATGTGGCAAGGAATGTTGATGACTTCCCTCCTACTTTCTCTCTCCTAAGAATTCAATTATATACACTCAATTATCCGCTACTTGAAAGGGTATTTTAGCAATACACATTCACTCCCCACATAGGTCGATGGCCAAGGAAGAAAAGGAGAAGGAGGAGGGCGTTCTTTAAGCTTGAGGTAAGATCCATGGTCATCTTACCTTGGGTTGAAGGCTAAAATCGAGTTATAACTCTTCGTTTCTTCTCTCTTCCATCCAATGCTCAACTTTGGCTATCTTTTACATCAAAAAGGTTGAGAACGTGCCTTGGATAATTATAGGAGCTATCTTCACCATTAAAGATGAAAAACTTGGAGCTTTGAAGTTGCTTTGAAGGCAGGTTATATAGCTTGAACCCATTGATATTATTATTTGATTTTAATCTTGCAGTATATGTTAATCTTTCCTTCTTCTCGAATTTTTCTTGAGTAATTGATGAATCAATGAATCCATCAGTTGTATGGATTTTAGAAATGAAGGTCTGAAGCTTGATGATGATGAAATAATCTTAGCACACACCTCTAGTTCAACAATATCAAACGATTTCAACTATGTATGGCCAAATAGTTTCAAACTGTTTAAAGTTCAAATGGTTTCAACACAACCTTGGCCAAATGGTTTCAAACTATTTAAAATTCAAACAGTTTCAAACCGTTTAGTGATCAAATGGTTTCAACCTAATCTAAGTCAAATGGTTTCAAACCATTTAGTGATCAAATGGTTTCAACTTAACCTAGTTCAAACAGTGTCAAACTGTTTAGTGATCAAACAGTTTCAACTTAACCTAGTTCAAACAGTTTCAAACCATTTAGTGATCAAATGGTTTCAACCTAATCTAGGTCAAACCATTTCAAACCATTTAGTGATCAAAAAGTTTCAATAAAATCTAGTTCAAATAGTTTCAAACCGTTTAGAGGTTCCAAACCATTTGAAGATCAAAGAGATCTAAACCATTTGAAAATTAGAGGATCTCAAGACCTTTTGAAAGTCAAAGGGGTCTCAAGATCGTTTGAATTTCAAAGGGGTCTCAAGACCGTTTGATGGTCAAAGGGGTCTCAAGACCGTTTGAAGGTTAAAGGGGTTTTCAAGATCGTTTGAAGATTAAATAATCTCAAACCGTTTAGAGACCAAATAGTCTCAAAACCATTTAAGGTCAAACAACCCTATGAGTGTTTGTAAAGTATCTCAAGGTTGATTATAATGGAAGTACCTCTAAAGTACTTAGGTGAATAGTACACTTTGAGTGATTGTCATTTGATGCTTATGAAAGTAATAAACTCAATATACTATGATAAGCATAGGTGCATGTACTTTAGTGAAAGGATGAGCCAACTTGATAAAGTATGGAGTAATCAACATCCTAGAGAGAATGAGGGAGAAACTCATATTTGTGTAATAAGCATGTAAGGTGCATACATTGATACTTTTAATAAGTGTAGAGTATGAATTAGGGTTTGATCTTTGATAATGTGATCATGAAACCCTAATTGATAAAGAATGGGAAACCCTAACCCCAATTTCGGGTAATGGTATGAGAAATTCTAATTGATAAAGAATGGGAAACCCTAAACCTAATGAGGGAATAGTGGTGTTACCTTTGTTTGCATAGTGTTAATATGTAATTGATATGGTTGTTATCAAGTATACTAACTATGCATGTATTATGAGATGATGAGTATTTCCAAGTATGAGCTATGATGTTTATTTGATAAAAATTCTTAATGGGCCTTGTGAGCCATTATATTATTTGTTGCCTAGTGAGAGGTGACAAGATGTTAATGGACTTTGTGAGCTATGTGAGATGCTTGTGTAGCAAGTATCATGTATAACTTGGTCAGATGACCTGGAGGTAATAGTCACTTGATAAGTGATAACAATGTTCAGTGATGAACTAAGGGTTTGAATACCCAGATCCAGTAAATATAATGATGACATTGTTGAGGGATGAGAATTCCCGGTAACTAGATAAGGGATTGAGATATCAATGTTTTATAAAGTTTTGAAAAGTACATGATAGATGTATTACACTTTTCTTTGTAGCATTTTTCATAATAATACATGTTTGAAAACTTGGCTAATACTAAAAGAATATGGTAATGCACTTTAATTAATCAAGTGAAATCTTATCATGTAGAGCCATGGTCATAGATCCATCATCGTCAGTGGTTGGTGATGGTGAAATAAGTTTTCCCACAGGATGTCCTGGGGGGCATATTTTTGAATATGTAGGGGTAATGGGTGCAAATATCCTTATGCCCTAATGTGGGATTGACGTGAGATAAACACGAGATCTCTCAATCCGTCATTATATGTGCCGGGATGGATGTATAAAAAATCTCCCGATGTTGATTAATGCTGGATCGATGTGAGATAAACATGAAATCTCTCGATTTCGAAGAGAGTGCAACCACCGATGTAGCTCTATAGCGAAGTTGCCAGTATACCCTAGAAACCTATTTAGTAGTTACACTAGATGTCTACATGTGGTATCGCACTGACCGAGATGGATGAGGTCATGGAGTCTAGCTCTTCCATTGACCTAGGTATGGAACTGATGCTTTATGTTGCCGTGGTCAGTTGGAGTATGAGCGGTATACCTCATCTCCTCAGGGCATAAGTGTGATTGTAAAATGTAATTAACCATGTAGCGTAATTGCTTGAGGATGAAATACGGAAATCATTGGTTGATATTACATTGCTTAATGTATCCTAAAATGGATAAATGTTATACATGTTCTTCATATTCCTTATTAAATAGATTATTTATTTCTTTATCATATATAGTTTTCATGCTTTAAAAGATGATATTGCTCTATTCTGCATAAATAGTGATTTATCCTGGTTATTAATAATAAAGATCCTCTGCTTAATTTATTACTATTTATCTACAATGATAATATTATTGGCAGAGAGTTATATCTCTCGCTGGGACATGGGTCTCACCCCATTGGTCACCAACATTTTAGGTGGATGCGGATGAGCAGGTAGGGACCATACAACAAGGGAAGGACAACAACATATCAGGGACCGTAGTAATATCTCAGGTGGAGATACTGATTGTCGTGTCTTGTAGATATGAGTCCTATGTGTCGTCTATGCACTCTTAGGTTCTTGGAGTCATTACTCAGTGTTTTCATGACCGATCAGAGATTTTGGCTTGAATGCCTCGAGGTTTTATGTTGCTTATCTATAGTTTTGGCAAAGCAACTATTGTAAATATATTCCTCGAGAAGAGATGGTACATGGTATGTACAATGTGAACTATAATGTATGTAGTACTTTGGTTCTCTTTATAAGAATTTCTTGGAATTGGATCTCTTTGCATTAGGTTTTAATTTTTAGTGATGTTTGTTATTTTGTTGTTTATGGTTAATTCCACAATTAATTACATATTGACGGTCTAATTTGTTGTCGGGTCGTCATAATGAAACCCTGATTAGAGTAGTTTAGGGTTTCTGAGGAATCACCTTTAAGGAATCATGACATATAGGAGATCATGATCGTTAGTTTATCATACACCGTGGTACTACAAAGATAGTAAGTGATAGTAGTACTTTGGATGCCTAAGATGAAGTTGCGTATGGTATGTTGCCATGCATGAGAGGAGGTGAAGGATGATCACCAGTAACCCAGTGTATTGTTATGGAGGATAAAGAGTCCCCGAGAGGAAATGGGATTTCATCACTATGGATGTTGTGATAAGTCTCCCCGAGACCAAGGAAGGTCAAGATGCAATATGGGTTATGGTAGATCTCCTTACCTAGATGATGGGAGAAAGAAAGGATACTCAAGGGAAGAATCTGGTTGAACTACATATGAGAGAGAGATGGTTCAATTACACCATGATGTGAGTTCAAAAGTTGTTGAATATAACCTAAAGGTTCACTTCCATAAGGTGGAAGTAGGTATATGAGGAACTTGATGTTAGTACCGCTTATCACCCATAACTAATGGTTAGTACAAACCAGACTATAGGGTCTGATGAGAGCATGTGTGCTTGTTCAGGGTGATATATAGAGACACTTCTTGTCTTCTATAAGATGTGATGATAACCACCATAGCCAGTGTCAGGATATAAAGGAGCTCTGTAAGGGAGGTTGTGTTGGTCACCATGATGTTGGTGAAGGGATCTCGTGAAGGCCTGAAAAGGACCATAGTGAGTGCAGATGAAGTCGCCTTGATCATATGATGGTTGAAAGGAGCCCAGGGATGACATGAGTCGTAAGCTGATGTAAAGTAGACTGACATGAAGTTAACTGTGGGGGAATATGTGACATGAAAATCCGACCCCTCTATGTTATAGCAAAGAGATATGAGGCCCCGATGCATGGGTTATTTTTGAGATAGTTTGGTGGAGAAGGTTAAGTTTGACCTTACCCCTTAGGATAAAGTAGTATGTGATGAGTTCCATGTGTCTAATTTAGAGCACTATGTGAGGTACCCAAGCCATGTGCTGAGAAATGAACTAGTGAACCCCAAGGGAGGCTGGAATGACCAGAGTTACCTGTGAGGTTTATAGATTCCAAGGTGAAATAACTTAGAGAAAAGAATATGTGATGATAAAGGTTCTTTGGAAGCGTCATGGATAAGGTAAAGCCACATCAGGGCCAATGATGGACATGGAAAGGTCTTATCCTGAATTGCTTGTTTTCTTGATGGAATTTTGAGGACAAAATTCCTATAAGAGGGGAAGGATGTTATAACCATAGTTTTTGGGTTCTTTTGGTGAGAAATGTAATTTCTCCTAAGAAAGATATTTGAACAAATAATGATATAATTTGTTTTGAATAAATGGATTTCTTTTACAATAGCCTTGTTGGTTGTTTTGTGGGCTTTATTGGCTATTGGACCCAATAACAAGGAAAAGACAAAAGGAATTCCATTATTAATAAGAAATGGAGAAAAGAAAAATGTAGAAACCTCTAGAAGGCAAAAGAATTTAATCTAAAGGTGGATTTCGTGCCTATTGGGTTCCTTGGGGTTCCAAGGAGTCCAAAGTTGCAAAGAGAATGCAATAAGAAAATAAAAGATCAATTAAATATTTCTTTACTAAGAAAGAAATTGAAAATAATGATAAAATGTGGGAAATAAGTGAAAAGAGGTATAATTGAGTTACCTTTGGTGGATTTTCGTACCCAAATGATTCCTAATGTTAAATGGAATGCCAAGGAGGAAAGTAAAAAGAAAGATAAAGTGAAATCCTCAAAAAGAGATATTTTAATAAGAAATAAACAAGATAATGAGAGATAATGAATATAGATGCATCTAGAAGGATAATAAGTATCCTTGAAAAGGAATTTCGAAATATTAGAGTTTCTTGGGGTCTAAGGAGCCCCAATGGAGAAAAAGAAAGAGAAAATACCAATAATATAGATAAGAGGATAATATGATGCATAATGAATGAATTTTGTGGTATTGTTAAAGAGGTGGTATTTTCTACTAAAAGAAAACATAATTTCGTGCCAATGGATTAAAGGGAAAGTACTAAGAGAATAAAAGAGGTGATTTTCGAAATTCTAATATCTAAAGAATAATGAATATCAAAAAGATATTTAATAGAGAGAGACACTTGCTTCTTAATGAAGGAATCATTTTCCTAGTGGGAAAGAACTTTATTTCTTTATGGGCAAGCATCTTAGGGCATTATTACCCTCCCCTATATAAGGGGTAGAGCCTTTGGCTCAAGTTTAAGAGGATCCCAAGCATCCTTCTCACTCTCCCATCTTCTACTTTGCACTCAAACCCTAATCAAGTGGGTATTCCAAACCCTAGGATACGAGGAGCCACGGGCTAGAGTTCGATGGAAGCATGATGCTTCCACAACACCACAGAGGAGCACAACCATCTTCCCCATGCTCTGGAGCTTGCGCAATAGCTATTGTATGGCTGCAGGCCGGCCACGAGTTGCGGAACCAAGCAGGCCTGAAACAACAACCCTACCTATGACCCAAGGACACCCCCTGTGCACAGAGGCACAACGGAGGCAAGGGAAACCTCAGTGGCGGCCGTCGAGGTTAGGGATGGGGAAGGGGAGCCGCGCCAACCAAGGTTACAGCGGCTTGGTTGGGTTTTCGCTAGGTAGAAGGTGAGCAAGTGGCGTTGGACCGTTCTACTCCTCCGCGGGCTGAAGGAACAACTACTTATCCAAGGGAAAATTTGTCTTTTCGAAATGTTTTCAAACTGGCCAAGCAACGTTGCATGAATAGGGCGACGTGGCAGCTTCCGATTGGTCCAAAAAGGTAATTCTTGCAAAATTCTTAACTAAATAATGGTAGCTTGGATTGGTACATATAATATATGTATTTTTCTCATAAAAACGAGAGGAATTAATTAAAAATGGTTTTAGAGGCTGATTCCTCTTGAAATTCGAAAAGTAATGGAAGTTATCAACTTTAATGCTTTAATGATTAAGAAACCCTATTTTGAGATGATTAATGTATTTAGTAAGGTTTAATGGATGATTAAAGTTGATATTAACCTATTAATTGTAAAAAGGTACATTAAGAAGAAAAAGGATGAACTTTGCACGTAATTGGTTTAGTTTAGAGTTTCATGTGCATAAATATGCTTTTATGGGCCTTAAAACCCTAATATTAGTAAGTGTGACTCTTAATGGCTTTAATTGTTCAATTTCATGGTTAAAGTTGAGATATGATAAACCTAAGATATTTTGAGTATAAAAGTTCCTAATTGTGGATAAATATCCTTAATGTAGGAATTAGGGTTTTCTAATGGATAAAGGTAGAATTAATGACAAATAGAGTTCATATGTGAATTAGACCATAATGAACTATGAATTGATGATAAATGAGCATAATGATCTTGTCTTGGATTAAAAGGATAAAAATGGAAGATTTAATATAAAAGAGGCTTAATGGACTTAATTGATGGTTAGTTGTGCCTTTAATGTGAAATTAAGGTTAAAGGTTGTTAAAGGATAACCTTAATATCTTTTGTGAAGAATAGATGGGATAATTGGGGTTTATGAAGTAACGGTATAAATGAAGTGAAACCCTATATTCAATAGAAACCCTAAAAGTGGACTAGAAACCCTAGGAAGCGAGCTAGGTTTAATAGATCTTGATTTCATGATTAATAATAGGAAATTGTATGTATATTTCAGGATCTCATAATGTGCTTGCTTGCCTATTTGGATTTCTTGATTGATTGGATTATTCTATCTCAAATTCGCCTAACAGGTATTGTGACGATCCGACAAGAAGTCAGACCGTCACTATGTAATTAATTGTGGAATTAACCATAATAAATAGAATAACAAAATTCACTAAAAATTAAAACCTTTTTGCAAAGACATCCAATTCTAAGAAACTCTTATAAAGAGAACCAAAGTATTGCATACATTATAGTTCACATTGTTCATACCATGTACCATCTCTTCTCGAAGAATAAATTTACAACAGTTGCTTTGCCAAAACTATACAT
This sequence comes from Alisma plantago-aquatica, assembly GCA_963693085.1. Lineage (NCBI taxonomy): Eukaryota > Viridiplantae > Streptophyta > Magnoliopsida > Alismatales > Alismataceae > Alisma > Alisma plantago-aquatica. The sequence continues at coordinate 598,306,548 of OY856411.1, forward strand.
AAGAAAAATAAAACCTTGAGGCATTCAAGCCAAAATCTCAGATCGATCATGAAAACTCTGAGTACTGACTCCAAGGACCTGAGAGTACATAGACTACACATAGGACTCATATCTACAAGACACAAAAATCAATATCTCCACCTGAGATGTTACTGTGGTTCCTGATGTTGTTGTCCTTCCCCTACTGTAGGGTCCCTACCTACTCGTCCGCGTCCACCTAAAAGAAATGTTGGTGACCAATAGGGTGAGACCCATGTCCCAGCGAGAGATATAACTCTCTTCCAATAGTATTATCATTGCAAATAAACAGTAATAAATTGAGCAGAGCATTTTTTATTATTAATAAGTAGGATAAATCACTGTTTAAGTAGAATAGAGAAATATCATCTTTTAAAGCATTAAAGCTATATATGATAAAGCAGTAAATCATCTATTTAATAAGGAATATAAAGAACATGTATAACATTTATCAATTTTAGGATACATTAAGCAATGCAACATCAACTAATGATTTCTATATTTCATCATTAAGCAAATATGCTACATGGATGATTACATTTTATAATCACACTTATGCCCTAAAGAGATGAGGTATACCGCTCATACTCCAACCGATCACGGTGGTGTAAAGCATCAGTTCCATACCTAGGTCAATGGAAGAGTCAGACTCCATGACTTCATCTGTCTCAGTCAGTGCAAGACCACATGCAGGACATCTCGTGTCTCTGCGAAATAGCTTTCTAGGGTATACTGGCAACTTTGCTATAGAGTTACAGCGGTGGCTGCACTCTCTTCGCAATCGAGAGATTTCATGTTTATCTCACATTGATTTGGCATTAATCATCATCGAGAGATTCATGGTACATCCATCCTGACACATATAATGAAGGATTCAGAGATCTTGTGTTTATCTCACATCAATCCCACATTAGGGAATAAGGATATTTGTGCCCATTACCCCCACATATTAAAAAATATGCCCTCCAGGAGATCCCATTTGATAACCTATTTCACCATCACCAGCTACTGACGATGATGGATCTATGGCTAGGGCTCCACATGATAAGATTTCACTTGATTAATTAAGTGCATTACCATATTCTTTTAGCATCACCCAAGTTTTCAAACATGAATTATTATGAAAAATGCTACAAAGAAAAGTATAATACATCCATCCAGTACTTTTCAAAACTTTATAAAACATTGGGATCTCAATCCCTTATCTCATTACTGGGAATTCTCATCCGTCAACAATATCATCATCATGTTTACTGGATCTGGGTATTCAAACCCTTAATTCATCACTGAACATTGTTATCACTTATCAGGTAACTATTATCTTCAGGTCATCTGACCAAGGTATACTTGATACTTGTTACACAAGCATCTCACATAGCTCACAAGGCACATTAAACATCATAGCTCATACCTGGCTATGCTCATCATCTCATAATACTTGCATAGTTAGTATACTTGATAACAACCATATCAGTTACATATCAACACCATGCAATACAAGGGTAACACCACTATTCCCCCATTAGGGTTAGGGTTTCCCATTCATTATCAATTTAAGGTTTCTCATACCATTACCTGAAATTAGGGTTAGGGTTTCCCATTCTTTATCAATTTAGGGCCTGTCAGTCCTAGAAAACTGCGTATCTCCGTTGGTGTCTTTGGCTGTTCCCACTGCAAGATAGATTCTACCTTTTTAGGATCAACACGGATACCTGAGGCAGATATTACATGTCCTAGGAAAGACACTTCTGATAACCAGAATTCACACTTGCTAAACTTGGCGTATAGCTTGTGCTCTCTCAATAAAGTCAGGGCCTGATGAAGGTGTTGGTCATGTTGTTGAGCATCTCTACTGTAAATCAAGATGTCATCTATAAAGACTACTATGAGTTGATCACGAAATGGCCAAAAGATTTTGATCATGAGTTCCATGAATGCAATTGGTGCATTAGTTAGTCCAAACAACATAACTATGAATTCATAGTGGCCATACCTTGTTCTAAAGGATGATTTAGGTATGCCATTCTCCTTGATGTGTAACTGATGGTATCCTAACCTCAGATCTATTTTAGAGAATATAGTTGCACCACGCAACTAGTCAAACAAGTCATCTATCTATGGCATAGGATATTTTTTCTTTATGGTCATCTTGTTGAGCTGTCTATAGTCTATGCATAATCTCATAGACCTGTCCATCTTTTTCACAAAGAGAACCAGAGCACCCCAAGGTGAAGTACTCGGTTGAATAAAACCCTTTCCAAGCAACTCTTGTAACTATTTCTTGAGTTCTGCCATCTCAGCAGGTGCCATTCTATATGGTGTTTGAGCTATAGGTTGCGTACCCGGGATTAGGTTAATCTCAAAATCAATCTCTCGGGGTGGAGGAACACCTGGAAGTTCCTCAGGAAACACATCCTCAAAATACCTAACAATCATAACTTTAGAAAGACTAGGACTCTCTGCTCTGGTATCTACCACTTGTTCCAAGAATGCTTCACATCCTTGTCGTATCAGTTTCTCAATTATCATTGCTGACACTAGACAGGTTGAAAGAATCTTTCTATCCTCCTAAAAGACCCATGTATCACCATTGTCTGAGAACATAGCCTGCTTGGAACCGCAATCCAAGACAACCTTATACTTTTTAAGGGTATCCATCCCGAGGATTATGTCAAACCCATGCATCTCAAGTGGTATAAGACCCACATGAATGATATGTTATGAAAAAGAAAGAACACAGGGACAACATACCTCCCACAACATTGTAGATCCAACAAACGAAGTTTCTAATAACAAGTTATCTTCTCTATGACTGACAGTCATATTGCAATCATGAATCACTTCTCCAGTGATAAAGGAATGCATAGCACCCAGATCAATCAAAATAGATACAAAGCAGGATGAAGACATATCAGAATGAAATAATTCCATCTGACCTATCACGACTCATGGGTTGACCACTGCTTCTGGCTGATTCATAGCATATAATCTTGTCATTGCTGGTTGTCGACCACTCGCCCTGTTGTTGGGTGCAGATGAACCAGCTTGGGACACCTATCCACGTCCTCGTGTGCCACTGCTAAACTTTCGCTTCTTAGAGCCTTGTTGACTCTGCCTCGGTGGTTGGGTTACACTCACGTCTCTTACTAACAATCTTTCATCAGATGTCCCATCTTCCCACATTTGTAACAACTTCTGTTCTCCCACTGTGACCTAGATGGTCATGTTACTGACATTGATGTTGAGTTGTGGGCTTCTTCTGGTGGCAAACTATGGCATCTACCCTTGTTGGACGTCCACTGCGTCTGAGTATTGAACCTCGGTGGTACTTTTGGTGTAGAAAACTTTGGTTTTTTAAAACTTTCAGACCTCTGTCCTAGGAACTGTGTATACATTTTCTTACTGTTGTCTTGATGTTTCTCAGTCACGGACCTTTCTATCTGCCTAACTGACTCCACAAATGTGGAAAATCTCTCTCTATTCTCTAGAGAAGATGCGGGTGTGCTCAAATTAGCATTCAAACCCTTCTCAAAATGTCAAATCCTCTCCTCATCTGTAGTAGCCATGTGCGGACAAACTATAAAAGCTCCATAAACTTAGCTTCATACTCACTAATGTTCATTGGTCCTTGCCTTATCCACTCAAATTGAGAGATTTTCTCATCCAGGTAAGTCTTGGGAAAATATCTACTAACAAACTCTCATCAAAACTCTCTCCATTTGACCTCAACACTTGACCGTTTGCCCTCTTCTATAGCCCACCAATGACCAACACTCCCTTTCAATAGGTACACTACATGCCTAACCTTCTCTACTTCTGGGATATTAAGAATTTTGAAGGCCTTCTCCAGATCAGTCAGCCACATGTCTGCATCTGCTGGGTCAGTTGTACCAGTATAATTAGTAGCTCCTAACTGTTGAAGCCATTCAAAAGTCTTGCCAGCTCCATGTCCCTCATTTGGAGCCGGTGCCCTAGGTACAGGTGGTGGCATCCTATCCGCCATATGTGTCATTGACGCCATGAACTGTCCAAACAGGGCATGAAAAGATGGGTTTTCTATCGAAGCTTGGTCAAGGTGGGGATTTTCAGGTACTAGTTCCTCTCTAGCCTGATCCGTTGCACCTCCTCCTGGTGCAGCAACACTGCTTTCAGCAGCATGTTCTTTGTGTGATCCAACCATCTTTCAAGCTTTACTTCTCCTGAGAGAAGAAGTCACTATTAGATAAACTAGAAGATACTAGAACAGACTCAACAACCTTAATACTATGTCTCTCTAGACTTAGCGAACCTAAGGCTCTGATACCAAAACTTTGTGACGATCTGACAAGTCAGACTGTCACTGTGTAATTAATTGTGGAATTAACCATAATCAATAGAATAACAAAATTCACTAAAAATTAAAACATTTTTGCAAAGAGATCCAATTCCAGGAAACTTTTATAAAGAGAACCAAAGTACTGCATAGATTATAGTTCACATTGTTCATACCATGTACCATCTCTTCTTGAAGAATATATTAACAAAAGTTGTTTTTCCAAAACTATACATAAGCAACATAAAACCTCAAGGCATTCAAGCCAAAATCTTAAATCGATCATGAAAACACTAAGTACTAACTCCATGGACCTGAGAGTACAAAAACGATACATAGGACTCATATCTACAAGGCACGATAATCAATATCTCCACCTGAGATGTCACTGTGGTCCCTGATGTTTCTATCCTTCCCCCTATTGTATGGTCCCTAACTGCTCGTCCGCGTCCACCTAAAAAAATGTTGGTGACCAACGGGGTGAGACCCATGTCCCAGCGAGAGATATAACTCTCCACCAATAGTATTACCATTGCAGATAAATAGTAATAAATTGAGGAGAGGATTCTTTATTATTAATAAGTAGGATAAATCACTATTTAAGCATAATAGAGCAATATCATCTTTTAAATCATTACAGCTATATATGATATAGTAGTAAATCATCTATTTAATAAGGAATATGAAGAACATGTATAACATTTATCCATTTTAGTATACATTAAGCAATGTAACATCAACCAATGATTTTTGTATTTCATCCTTAAGCAAATATGCTACACGGTTGATTACATTTTACAATCACACTTATGCCCTAAGGAGATGAGGTATACCGCTCATACTCCAACTGACCACGGCGACGTAAAGCATCAGTTCCATACCAAGGTCAATGGAAGAGCTGCACTCCATGACCTCATCTGTCTCAGTCAGTGCGATACCACATGTAAGACATCTCGTGTCTCTGCTAAATAGCTTTCCAGGGTATATTGGAAACTTCGCTATACAGCTACAACAGTGGCTGCACTCTCTTCGCAATTGAGAGATTTCATGTTTATCTCACATCGATCAGGCATTAATCATCTTCGGGAGATTCGTGATACATCCATCCCGACACATATAATGAAGGATTGAGATATATCTGTTTATCTCACGTCAATCCCACATTAGGGCGTAAGGATATTCACGCCCATTACCTCCACATATTCAAAAATATGCCCTCCAGGAGACCCCGTGGGAAAACCTGTCTCACCATCACCAGCTACTGATGATGATGGATCTATGGTCAGGGCTCTACATGATAAGATATCACTTGATTAATTATGTGCATTACCATATTCTTTTAGCATTAGTCAAGTTTCAAAACATGAATTATTATGACAAATGCTACAAAGAAAAGTATAATACATCCATCAAGTACTTTTCAAAAATTTATAAAACATTGGGATCTCAATCCCTTATCTCATTACAGGGAATTCTCATCCCCCAACAATATCATCATCATGTTTACTAGATTTGGGTATTCAAACCCTTAGTTCATCACTGAACATTGTTATCACTTATCAGGTAACTATTATCTTCAGGTCATCTGACCAAGGTATACTTGATACTTATTACACAAGCATCTCACATAGCTTACAAGGCACATTAAACATCATAGCTCATACCTGGCTATGCTCATCATCTCATAATACCTGCATAGCTAGTATACTTGATAACAACCATATCAATTACATATCAACACCATGCAATACAAGGGTAACACCACTATTCCCTCATTAGGGTTAGGGTTTCCCATTCTTTATCAGTTTAAGGTTTCTCATACCATTACCCGAAATTAGGGTTAGGGTTTCCCATTCTTTATCAATTTAGGGTTTCTCATACCATTACCCGAAATTAGGGTTAGGGTTTCCCATTCTTTTCAATTAGGGTTTCATAATCATATTATCAAAGATCAAACCCTAATTCATACTCTACACTTATTAAAAGTATTAATGTATGCACATTACATGTTTATTACACAAGTATGAATTTCTCTGTCATCCTCTCTGGGATGTTGATTACTCCATACTTTATTAAGTTGGCTCATCCTTTCACTACAGTACATGCACCTATGCTTATCATAGTGTATTGTGTTTATTACTTTCATAAGCATCAAATGACAATCACTCTAAGTGAACTATTCACCTAAGTACTTTCGAGTTACTTCCATTGTAATTAACTTTGAGATACTTTACAAACACTCATAGGGTTGTTTGACGTTACATGGTTTTGAGACTATTTGGTCTCTAAACGGTTTGAGATTATTTACTCTTCAAATGATCTTGAAAACCCCTTTAACCTTCAAACGATTTTAAGACTCCTTTGTCCTTCAAACGATCTTGAGACTCCTTTGACCTTCAAACGGTCTTGAGACCCCTTTGACCTTCAAACGGTCTTGAGATCCTTTTGACCTTCAAACGGTCTTGAGATCCTTTTGACCTTCAAACACTCTTGAGACCCCTTTTGACCTTCAAATAGTATTGAGATCCTTTTGACCTTCAAACGGTCTTGAGATCCTTTTGACCTTCAAATGGTCTTGAGATACTTTTAACCTTCAAACGGTCTTGAGATCCTTTTGACCTTCAAATGGTCTTGAGATCCTTTTAACCTTCAAACGGTCTTGAGATCCTTTTGACCTTCAAATGGTCTTGAGATCCTTTTCACCTTCAAATGGTCTGAAACCGTTTGATCTTTCTAGGGTTTGAAACAGTTTAGACTAAATTAGGTTGAAAGCGTTTGCACTCTAAATGGTTTGAAACCATTTGGCCTATCCAAATTTGAAACTGTTTGAACTCTAAACGTTTTGAAACCGTTTGACCTTTCAAGGATGAAACCGTTTGAACTTTAAACGGTTTGAAACTGTTTGGCCATACATAGTTGAAACCATTTGATATTATAGATCTGGAGGTGTGTGTTAAGATGATGTCATCATCATCAAGCTTCAAACCTCCATTTCTACTGTCCATACAACTGATGGATTCGTTGATTCATCAATTACTCAAGAAAAATTCGAGAAGAAGGAAAGCTCAACATATATTGCAAGGTTGAAATCAAATAATAATATCAATGGGTTCAAGTTATATAACCCGCCTTCAAAGAAACTTCAAAGCTCCAAGCTTTTCATCTTTAATGGTGAAGATAGCTCCTCCAATATCCAAGACACGTTATCAACCCTTTCGAAGTAAAAGATTGCCAAAGTTGAGCATTGGATGGAAGAGAGAAGAAAAGAGGAGTTATAACTCAATTTTAGCCTTCAACCCAAGGTTGAAGATGACCATGGATCTTGCCTCAAGCTTGGGGAACTCTCTCCTCCTTCTCCTTTGCTTCCTTTGTCATTGGCCTAAGTGGGGAGTGAATGTGTATTGCGAAAATAGCCTTTTATGTAGTGGATAATTGAGCGTATATAATTGAATTCTTAAGAGAGAGAAAGTAGGAGGGAAGTCATCAACTTTCCTTGCCACATGCCCCCTCCACCTCCTTGTCTATGAAGCTATCCTTCTTATTTTCAAATTCCTTTGAATTATCCTTGAATTATAATCAACCATTAAGCTCCTTAATAAATATAATACTACTATCCATTAGCACCTTTATGTTAGCGGACATTACTTTTCAATTAAAAATATAGGTAGATATTTTTTCACCTACTTAAGAATATTGGCGCCTCTCAAGGTATTTTGGCTGCCATTGCATTATAGAATTTCGCTCAAAGATTTTTAGTTTTTGGGCACTTCAATTAATATATATATATATATATATATATATATATATATATATATATATATATATATTTGCTACAAAATAACTTAGGATTTCAATTATGCTTATTTCTTGATTATTTTATTATCAAGAGTATCATTTCTCAAATATGGTTCACACAAGACACCCCTTTCTTTTTATTTTCTCTAAATGTTACCAAGAGACAGTAGAGACACTCTTGAGATGGCGTTTTACATATTCAACCCTAGGTTTTTGGTAAATTACAAATTACACCAAAACTAGTATTCAATGTACAAGTATTATTCAAACAAGCTCCTTCTTGAAATTTATGCTTCCACAAACCATCCCTTAGCATCCTTCTAATTCTTATGATGCTAAAGTACTTCAGAAACATTTATCATGTAACATTTTGCAAGGTAACCCCTTATATTGGGTAAATTACACTTTAGTCCAAAACAAGCAAATATTGCTTCAACATTATTCAAATAGGACCAAAATTGAAACATAAACTCTCCTTTAGTCTTAATTACTTTTCAAAAGATAAAGACAAGAATATAAATGACTTACTTAAGCAAAACTCCTAGTATTAAAGCGTAACCCAGGTCACGAATGTTACAATTATCCACCCCTAACAGGGATTTCATCCCCAAAATCATCAAGAGAAAAGAGAAGGGTACTTCCTCCTCATCTCTTCCTCCAGTTCCCACATAGCCTCTTCAACGCCACGATGATGCTAGGGAACTTTCATAAGAATTATGTCTTTCTTTTTCAACTTTTGGATTCTCCTATCAAGATCATCATTGGTCCTTCTACACAGGATATATCTTTATTTAACTCTACCTCTACATGTTGCAATACTAACTCTGTATCAGGGTGACACTTTCTCATCATGGATATATGGAATATTGGATGCAATCAATGTAGTTCAGGTTGAAACTCCAACTTATAGACTACCTTTCCAATATGTTCAGTGATTGGATAAGGCCCCATAAATCTAGGAGCTAACTTACCCCTCTTCCCAAATCTAAGAACACCTTTCCAAGGTGATACTTTGAGATATACTCTATCTCCAACTTGAAATTCTAAAGATCTTCACCGTTTATCAACGTATGACTTCTGTCTATCCTGTGCAACCTTTAACTGTTGTTGTATTAAGTTAATCTTCTCAGTTGTCTATTGCACTAATTCAGGACCCAAAAGTTGGTATTCTGCTGTTTCATACCAGCATAATGGAGATCTACAACGTCTACCAAATAATGCTTCATATGGTACCATATCAATATTGTGCTGCTAACTATTGTTGTAAGTGAATTCTATTAAGCTCAAGTGTAGATCCCAACTTCCTACAAACTGAAGGACACATGCCTTAAGAAAATCCTCCAAGGTTTGTATAGTCCTCTCAGATTGTCCATCCGTCTATGGGTGAAAGGCAGTACTGAATCTTAACTGCGTACCCAATGCTTTATGTAGTTGTTCCCAAAAATGACTCATGAACTGGGGACCTCTATCAGAAACAATTGTAGTAGGAACCCCGTGTAATTGCACTATCTCATCTATATAGATATGTGCAAGTTTCTCTGCAGTATAGGTTGTTTTGACAGCAAGAAAATGTGCTGACTTAGTCAACCTATCAAGTATCACCCAAATGGAATCATGACTTTTAGTTGTTCTGGGTAAACCAACCAAAAAGTCCATGGTCACATGATCCCATTTCCACTGTGGTATAGGTAAAGGTTGCATTGTTCCTACGGGCTTTTGATGTTCAGCTTTAACCTACTGACACACTAGACACTGCATAACAAACTCAGCTACATCTTTCTTCAAACCAGGCCACCAATACATATCTTTCAAGTTATGATACATTTTGGTGCTCCCTGTATGCATTTCATACATAGATGAACGAGCTTCCTCCATGACTAACTTCCTTAAGTCATTGGCATCAGGTACTACCATCCTACCATGGTAACTGACTACCTCATCATCTGACTCATGAAAACCATCATGTTTCTCATTACCGTACTCTTGTCTTATCTGCTGAATCACAACATCAGTCTGTTGTGCTTCTTTGATCTATTGTTTCAGAGTAGGTTTCACTTGCATTTCAGCTAACAATCCAGCTAATAGGGATACTTTAAACTGTACATTGTTTTGCCTGAAAGAGACTAGAATGTCTCATTTAAAGCACATTAAAGAGTTCAACTATGCTTTGTCTATGGTTGGCGATGATGATTTTCTACTTAGTGCATTAACCACTACATTAGCTTTTCGCGGATGATAATCAATTGTACAATCGTAGTCCTTGATTAACTCCATCCAACAGCATTGTCTCATGTTCAACACATGCTGTGAAAATATGTATTTTAGGTTCTTATGGTCTGTGAAAATCTGGAATGTCTCTCCATAGAGATAATGTCTCTAGATCTTCAACGCATGAACCACTGCAGCCAATTCTAGATCATGCGTCAGATAATTTTACTCGTGTTTCTTAAGCTGTCGAGAAGCAAAAGAAATCACTTGTTTATCATGCATCAACACACATCCTAGACCATTCTTAGAAGCATCACATAGTACAATATACCCCTTTCCCTGTGTAGGTAACACTAACACAGGCACACTTGTTAACCTTTCTTTCAACATCTGGAAAGAATGCTGACACTTGTCATTCCACAAAAAAGGAACCTCCTTCCTGGTTTACCTAGTTAAGGGTAATGCTATAGAACTGAAGTTCTTAATGAACCTCCTATAGTAGCCTGCTAGTCCTAGAAAACTGTGTATCTCTATTGGTGTCTTTGGTTTTTCCCACTCCAAGATAGATTCTACCTTTTTAGGATCAACACGGATACCTGAGGCAGATATTACGTGTCCTAGGAAAGACACTTCTGATAACCAAAATTCACATTTGCTAAACTTGGTGTATAGCTTGTGCTCTCTCAGTAAAGTCAGGGTCTGACGAAGGTGTTGCTCATGTTGTTGATCATCTCTACTGTAAATCGGGATGTTATCTATAAAGACTACTATGCATTGATCAAGGAATGGCCGGAAGATTCTGTTCATGAGTTCATGAATGCAGTTGGTGCATTAGTTAGTCCAAACAACATAACTATGAACTCATAGTGGCCATACCTTGTTTTAAAGGCTGATTTAGGTATGTCACTCTCCTTGATGCGCAACTGATGGTATCCTGACCTCAGATTTATTTTATAGAATATAGTTGCACCACACAACTAGTCAAACAAGTCATCTATCCTTGGCAGAGGATATTTGTTCTTTATGGTCACCTTGTTGAGCTATCTATAGTCAATGCATAAACTCATAGAACCATCCTTCTTTTTCACAAAGAGAACCAGAGCACCCCAAGGTGAAGTACTCGGTTGAATAAAACCCTTTTCAAGCAACTCATGCATATGTTTCTTGAGTTATGCCATCTCAAAAGGTGCCATTCTATATGGTGTTTGAGCTATAGGTTGCATACCCGAGATTAGCTTAATCTTGAACTCAATCTCTCGGGGTGGACGAACACCTAGAAGTTCCTTAGGAAACACATCCTCAAACTCCCTAACAATCGGAACTTTAGAAAGATTGGGACTCTCTGCTCTGGTATCTACCAAATTTGCCAAGAATGCTTCACATCCTTATCACATTAGTTTCTCAGCTATCATTGCTGACACTAGAAAGGTTGAAAGAATCTTTTTGTCCCCCTAAAAGACCCTTGTATCACCATATCTGAGAACATATCCTGGTTGGAACTGCAATCCAAGACAACCTTATACTTTTTTAGGGTGTCCATCCCAAGGATTATGTCAAACCCATGCATCTCAAGTGGTATAAGATCCACCTGAATGCTATATTCTGAAAAAGAAAGAACACAGGGACAACATACCTCCCGCAACATTGTAGATCCAACTAACGAAGTTTCTAATAACAAGTTATCTTCTTTATAACTGACAGTCATATTGCAATCATGAATCACTTCTCGAGTGATAAGGAATGTGTACCACCCAGATCAATCAAAATAGATACAAAGAAGGATGAAGACATATCAGAATGAAATAATTCCATCTATCCTATCATGACTCGTGGGTTGACCACTTCTTCCGACTGATTCATAGCATAGAATCTTGTCGTTGCTGGTTGTCGACCACTCGCCCTGTTGTTGGGTGCAGATGAACCAGCTTGGGACACCTATCCACGTCCATGTGTGCCACTGCTAAACTGTCACTTGTGAGAGCCTTTTTGACTCTGCCTCGGTGGTTGGGTTACACTCACGTCTCTGGCTAGACAATCTTTCATCAGATGTCCCATCTTCCCACATTTATAATAGCTTATGTTCTCCCACTGTGACCTAGATGGTCCTGTTACTGACATTGATGCTGAGTTGTGGGCTCCTTCTGGTGGTAAACTATGGCCTCTACCCTTGCTGGATGTCCACTGCGTCTGAGTATTGAACCTTGGTGGTACTGTTGGTGCTGAAAAATTTGGTTTCTTAAAACTTTCAGAACTCTGTCCTTGGAACTATGTATACACTTTCTTAATGTTGGCTTGATGTTTCTCAATCATAGACCTTTCTATCCGCCAAAGGTGGCAAACGTCTCTCTATTCTCTAGAGCAGATGCGGGTGTGCTCAAATTAGCATTCAAACCCTTCTCAAAATGTGAAATCCTCTCTTCGTCTGTAGTAGTCATGTGCGGACAAAACTGTAGAAGCTCCATAAACTTAGCTTCATACTCACTAATGTTCATTTTTCCTTGCCTTATCCACTCAAACTGAGAGATTTTCTCATCCAGGTAAGTCTTGGGAAAATATCTACTAACAAACTCTCGTCATAACTCTCTCCATTCGACCTCAACACCTGACCGTTTGCCCTCTTCTATAGCCCACCAATGACTAGCACTCCGTTTCAATAGGTACACTATGTGCCTAACCTTCTCCGCTTCTGGGATATGAAGAATTTTGAAGGCCTTCTCCAGCTCAGTCAGCCACAAGTCTGCATCTACTGGGTCAGTTGTACTAGTATAATCAGTAGCTCCTATTGTCGAAGTCATTCAAGTCTTTCCAACTCCATGTCCCTCATTGGGAGCTAGTGCCCTAAGTACATGTGGTGGCATCCTATCCTCCATATATGTCATTGTCACCATGAATTGTCCAAACAGAGCATGGAAAGATGGGTTTTCTATCAAAGCTTGGTCAAGCTGGGGATTTTCAAGTACTAGTTCCTCTCTAGCCTGATCCCTTGCACCTCCTCGTGGTGCAGCAACACTACTTTCAGTAGCATGTTCTTCGTGTGATCCAGCCATCTTTCAAGCTTTACTTCTTCTCTTGAGAACAGACGTCACTATCATATAAACTAGAAGATACTAGAACAGACTCAATGACCTTAATACTATGTCTCTATAGAATCAGCGAACCTTAGGCACTGATACCAAAACTTTGTGACGATCCAAAAACAAGTCATACCGTCACTGTGTAATTAATTGCGGAATTAACCATAATCAATAGAATAAAAAAATTCACTAAAAGTAAAACCTTTTTGCAAAGAGATCCATTTCCAAGAAATTATTATAAAGAGAACCAAAGTACTGCATACATTATTGTTCACATTGTTCATACCATGTACCATCTCTTCTCGAAGAATATATTTACAATAGTTGCTTTGCTAAAACTATATATAAGCATCATAAAACCTCGAGGCATTCAAGCCAAAATCTCAAATCGATCATGAAAACACTAAGTACTGACTCCAAGGACCTGAGAGTACAGAGACAATAGACTCATATCCACAAGGCACGACAATCAGTATCTCCACCTGAGATGTTACTATGGTCCCTGATGTTTCTATCCTTCCCCTGTTGTATGGTTCCTTACTGCTCATCTACGTCCACCTAAAAAAATGTGTGTGACCAACGGGGTGAGACCCATGTCCCAGCGAGAGATATAACTCTCCACCAATAGTATTATCATTGCAGATAAATAGTAATAAATTGAGGAGAGGATTCTTTATTATTAATAAGCAGGATAAATCACTATTTAAGCAGAATAGAGCAATATCATCTTTTACAGCATTACCTATATATATGTTATTGTAGTAAATCATCTATTGAATAAGGAATATTAAGAACATGTATAACATTTATCCATTTTAGGATACATTAAGCAATGTAACATCGACCAATGATTTCTGTATTTCATCCTTAATCAAATACGCTACACGGCTGATTACATTTTACAATCACACTTATGCCCTGTGGAGATGAGGTATACTGCTCATACTCCAACCAACCACGGTTGTGTAAAGCATTGGTTCCATACCTACGTCAATGGAAGAGCTGGACTCCATGATCTCACCCATCTCGGTCAGTGCGAGACCACATGCAGAACATCTCGTGTCTCTGCTAAATAGCTTTTTAGGGTATACTGGCAACTTTTCTATAGAGCTACAGCGGCAGCTGCAGTCTCTTTGCAATCGAGAGATTTCATGTTTATCTCCTATCGATCTGGCATTAATCATCATCGAGAGATTCATGATACATCCATCCTGGCACATATAATGAAGGATTGAGAGATCTCATGTTTATCTCACGTCAATCCCACATTAGGGCGTAAGGATATTCATGCTCATTACCCCCACATATTCAAAAATATGCCCTCCAGAAGATCCCGTGGGAAAACCTATTTCACCATCACCAGCTACTGATGATGATGGATCTATGGTCAGGGCTCTACATGATAATATTTCACTTGATTAATTAAGTGCATTACCATATTCTTTGAGCATTAGCCAAGTTTTCAAACATGAATTATTTTGACAAATGCTACAAAGAAAAGTATAATACATCCATCAAGTACTTTTCAAAAATTTATAAAACATTGGGATCTCAATCCCTTATCTCATTACTGGGAATTCTCATCCCCCAACAATATCATCATCATGTTTACTGGATTTGGGTATTCAAACCCTTAGTTCATCAGTGAACATTGTTATCACTTATCAGGTAACTATTATCTTCAGGTCATCTGACCAAGGAATACTTGATACTTATTACACAAGCATCTCACATAGCTCACAAGGCACATTAAACATCATAGCTCATATCTAGCTATGCTCATCCTCTCATAATACCTGCTTAGTTAGTATACTTGATAACAACCATATCAATTACATATCAACACCATGCAATACAAGAGTAACACCACTATTCCCTCATTAGGGTTAGGGTTTCCCATTCTTTATCAATTAGGGTTTCATGATCACATTATCAAAGATCAAACCCTAATTCATACTCTACACTTATTAAAAGTATTAATATATGCACATTACATGTTTATTACACAAGTATGAATTTCTCTCTCATCCTCTCTAGGATGTTGATTACTCCATACTTTATTAAGTTGGCTCATCCGTTCACTAAAGTACGTGCACCTATTCTTATCATAGTGTATTGAGTTTATTACTTTCTTAAGCATCAAATGACAATCACTCTAAGTGTACTATTCACCTAAGTACTTTAGAGGTACTTCCATTGTAATTAACCTTGAGATACTTTACAAACACTCATAGGGTTGTTTCACCTTACATGGTTTTGTGACTATTCGGTCTCTAAACGATTTGTGATTATTTAATCTTCAAATGATCTTGAAAACCCCTTTAACCTTCAAACAATTTTGAGACTCCTTTGACCTTCAAACGGTCTTGAGACTCCTTTGACCTTCAAATGGTCTTGAGACCCCTTTGACCTTCAAACGGTCTTGAGATCCTTTTGACCTTCAAATGGTCTTGAGATCCTTTTGACCTTCAAACGGTCTTAAGATCCTTTTGACCTTTAAACGATCTTGAGATCCTTTTGACCTTCAAATGGTCTTGAGATCCTTTTGACCTTCAAACGGTCTTGAGATCCTTTTGTCCTTCAAATGGTCTTGAGATCTTTTTGACCTTCAAACAGTCTTGAGATCGTTTTGACCTTCAAACGGTCTTGAGATCCTTTTGACCTTCAAACGGTCTGAAACTGTTTGATCTTGCTAGGGTTTGAAACTGTTTAGACTAAATTAGGTTGAAACCATTTTCACTCTAAATGGTTTGAAACCGTTTGGCCGATCCAAAGTTGAAACCGTTTGAACTCTAAATGGTTTGAAATCGTTTGACCATCCAAGGTTGAAACTGTTTGAACTTTAAACGGTTTGAAACTGTTTGGCCATACAAAGTTGAAACCATTTGATATTATTGATCTATAGGTGTGTGCTAAGATGATATCATCATCAAGCTTCAAAACTCTATTTCTACTATCCATACAAATGATGGATTCATTGATTCATCAATTACTTAAGAAAAATTCGAGAAGAAGGAAAGATCAACATATATTGCAAGATTGAAATCAAATAATAATATCAATGGGTTCAAGTTATATAACCCCCCTTCAAAGAAACTTCAAAGCTCCAAGATTTTCATATTTAATGGTGAAGATAGCTCCTCCAATATCCAAGGCACGTTCTCAACCCTCTTGAAGTAAAAGATTGCCAAAGTTGAGCATTAGATGGAAGAGATAAGAAAAGAAGAGTTATAACTCGACTTTAGCCTTCAACCAAAGGTTGAAGATGACCATGGATCTTACCTAAAGCTTGGAGAACGCTCTCCTCCTTCTCCTTTTCTTCCATGGTCGTCGACCTAAGTGGGGAGTGAATGTGTATTGTGAAAATAGCCTTTCAAGTAGTGGATAGTGGAGTGTATATAATTGAATTCTTAGGAGACAGAAAGTAGGAGGGAAGTCATCAACTTTCCTAGCCACATGCCCCCTCCACTTCCTTGTCTCTGAAGCTATCCTTCTTATCTTCAAATTCCTTTGAATTATCCTTGAATTATAATCAACCATTAAACTCCTTAATAAATATAATACTACTATCCATTAGCACCTTTATGTTAGTGGACATTACTTTTCAATTAAAAATGTAGGTAGATATTTTTTTCACCTACTTAGGAATATCAGTGCCTCTCAAGATATTTTTTCTTCCATTCCATTATAGATTTTCTCTCAAATTTTTTTAGTTGATGGGCACTTCAATTAATATATATATGTTTTCTACAAAATAACTTAGGATTTCAATTATGCTTATTTCTTGATTATTTTATTATTAAGAGTATCATTTCTCAAATATGGTTCAAATAAGACACCACTTTCTTTTTATTTTCTCTAAATGATACCAAGAGAAAGTAGGGACACTCTTGAGGTGGTATTTTACATATTCAACCCTCAGTTTTGGGTAAATTACAAATTACACCAAAACTAGTATTCAATGTACAAGTATAATTCAAACAAGCTCCTTCTTGGAATTTAGGCTTCCACAAACCATCCCTTAGCATCCTTCTCATTATTATGATGCTAAAGTACTTGAGAAACATTTATCATGTAACATTTTGCAATGTAACCTCTTATATTGCGTAAATTGCACTTTAGTCCAAAACAAGCAAATATTGCTTCAACATTATTCAAATAGGACCAAAATTGAAACACAAACTCTCCTTTAGTCTTAATTACTTTTCAAAAGATAAAGAAAAGAATATAAATGACTTACTTAAGCAAAAATCCTAGGGATAAGGCATAATCCAGGTCAGGGATGTTACAGGTATGTGGTTACGTTTATGGATAATCACTTTAGTTTCACAGCGATTCCCGAACCTTTTATGGGTTGCTTGAAAATAGCTACTTGGATGACTTTTATTTCATGCAACTATAAAGTGACTATAATTATCACTATAAATATGTATATATAACTGGCTTAGATCTGGGTCCTCCTTTGTGGCTTTACAAAGGCTAGAAAGGGTAACCTAGAGCAAGGTTTAGACTATCATGAGTTAGAAATTGGGCTACCCACATGTGGTGCCATGAGACTCATTAGCACACCATGAGTTAAGGAGTGGGCTTCCTACGGGTAGTGCCATGTGACTCAACCCTATAAATTGATTCACCGGTTAGATAGGATCATGAGGGGTTTAAAGGGGATCTACCATAAGGAAGGTAGCATCCAGGTCCACTATAGGGACAACGTATAGGATAGGATAGGAATGGGTCACACAATTATATTTAAAACGTAAATTTGTTTGTTAAATCATAGTTGATTGCAATATGTTGTTACAATTAATTGTACGGTTATTTTTTCCCCCACATACCAGCATAATTCATTTATGCTGACTGACATTTTGTTTTTCAGCATTTTATGTACAAGTGAAAAGAACAAACAGTAAAGTGGCATATGTGGAATTAAATGAGAATTAAAGTACAATGAGGATGAGTTAGAATAGACTCCAGATGTGGATAAAAGTAGATATCCAAGTTTTTGAAAAATGTATGCAAAGTTAAATTTTATTACATCCTTTCATTTTAGTGTAGTAGAATTTGATAATTATTATTGATTATTTGTTGAACATTTGATCTGGAAATTGGGATAACGGCTCTGACCTCTTGGTCTCCCTTAATTGGGGGTTACTGGGAGGCGAGGTCGTTACAATTTGTCACTTCCACTATTGGGCCTAGGGAAGGACCATCATATTATTCCTCAATGGCAACCACTATAAATCCTCAACATATCGTAATGACAATTTTGAACTTGCGTAGTCATCACATTGCCTCTTTAATAAGTGTAGTTGATGTAGGTTCACATGTCTAGATAGAGGGTTGTGTACATGATAATTTTCTCCTTGATTTGTAGCCTTCTTCATTTGTTTCTAAATCAGAGTCATGGGATACGGTTGGTGGGTCTTTATGAAAAAATCAATAGGTGGATAGAGAATAGGTTGTGCATGCCAATGGGTGGAAACAGAATGGTGGTAGTGGCTACAATGACATTTTTGTGTCTCCTTATCTTTCATGTTTACCAAATAAATTTACCCTTATTGAAATGGATAGTTCTCCCCTATTCTATTTCCTTTTGTCTAGGACTGTCTTCCTATACAAGTAGTCCTTTCTCAAAATCACTCTAGTATTATCCCATATGTATGTCATAGTCTCTCCACATCAAACACAACAATATGTTCCGCTATGTCACAAACTCTCTAAAATATTCTATTTATCTAGTTTTTTTTCATAAAAAATCAAATATCCTAATCATCAACTCACCTCAACTCTAACCATGTTGTTTGAGTGACTTGAAATCTTTAGCATGATTTCTGATTTGAGTTACATTCTCTGTCTGATGTAAATTATAATATATATCTAATTATCTCCCATGTCAATTTAGTTCCTGACATTGTCCTTTGATTTATGTTGAACATTATAATCATACTATTGATGAGTTATCATGCTATCTTTAGTTTCTCATACATGTTCAATATAACATGGGACTCTTGTCGCTTATTATTAGTACTTGAGACCAATATTTTGAGAACCATATCGGTGCCCAGACCGGTATGATCGGACCGGATTGAGTCGGGTTTAACCAGAGTGGTTGAACCGTTTGGATAGGAAATGATATCTTCATGATAATAAAAAAAATAAAACGGAAAAATTGAACATATCACTACAATATAAGTGAACTAGTGTTCAGACCGGTCAAATCAGTTGAACCAGGCACACTATATATATACATTTACATATATATATATATATATATATATATATATATATATATATATATATATATGTGTGTGTATATGTATATATATATATAGGCTAAAAGAATTGTGTACCTAAGTACATGTATCTTATATGTTCCCATCTTAGTTTCTAATAGTTGCACAACTATAATGAACACTCATACCTTATAGGTCCTTTAGATAGTATGTGTATCAAAAATCATCTTAATCTGACATTCCTAGAACATATAATGAAAGAAGGAGTATATTTTCTAATCAATGGTAAGCTGCTGAAATCGCAGAAATCGTTGGATGATATATTGTTGTATCTCATTATTTATATGAGTTATTATTGTGAAATTTTAAACACTTATAATCAAAACAATTTTTGATTCAATCCATATGGTTGGCTAATTAATAAAATCCACACATGTTTTTTTAATGGTTGGTACACATAACTTACATGTACCGTCATGTACACACTTCGTAACCTCTATATATATATACCCACACACACATATATATACATATATATGTATGTATATATATGTACACACAAACACACACCCACACACACGCGCGCGCGCACACACACACACACACACACACACACACACACACACATATATATATATATATATATATATATATATATATATATATATATATATATATATATATATATATAGTCAGGCTAGAATACACTCGAGTGTACAGATCACACCGTACACGCCAATGGTGTTTGCTTATCTAGACCATGTTTTTCCAAAATATAATCCATTGATCTTCATGGTTACAATAATAATATGTCACATACAAAATTTGAACTCATTTGGATGAGTGTGAGTCACTCATCCAAGGACAACAAAATTGACGCACAAAACAAATTTGAAATATATGATTTTTGCCTCCATTAGATGCACGACCTATAAGTGGCCAAATGAGTTAAAATTTATTATATAATATGTTCTTATGACAATTAAGAAGATTAATGGTTTAGATTTTTCAAAAATTTATGGCATCTTCAAAAATAACTGAGGTGTACGGTGCCTCCAGTACACTCGAGTGTATACTAGCCTGACTATATATATATATATTTATATTTATATTTATTTATATATATATATATATATATATGGAGAGAGAGAGAGAGGTTAGGAAGTGTGTACCGGCCGATACATGTAAGTTATGTGTACCAACCATTAAAACAACATTTGTTGATTCTATTAATTAAATTCAGGCATATGGATTGAATCAAAATTTTTTAAATTATAAGTGTTTAAAATTTCACAATCACAACTCATATAGATCATGAGATATAGCAATATGTCATCCAATGGTTTCTGCGATTTCAGCAGATTACCATTGATTAGAAAATATACACCTTCTTTCATTATATGGGTCTAGGAATGTCAGATAAAGATGATTTTTGATACACATGTTATCTAAAGGGTATACATCATATATGTAAGGTTAGATTGTTCATTATAGTTGCGCAATCATCGAAAAATTAATATGGGTACATATAGGATGAATGTACTTAGGTACATAATTCTTTTAGCCATATATATATATATATATATATATATATATATGATGTTCATTCGTTACCCGTGCGGGTAACCAGATTTTCGCTACCTGCTGGCTACTCATACATCCAAAAGAGTAACTATATGGTACACAAGAGTAACTCTTATGATCAAAAGAATAATTGTATTGATATAAAAAGTAACTATGTGCCTAAAAAGTAATTGTGCAGAAAATATACAGTCCGTAAATATATGAACGGGTTTTTTTTATTTTGGTGGGGCAAATGATATTATTTTTGGATCAAAATTTTTGGAGAACTAGATAAAATGCTCCTCTACAATTGTAATTTTTTTTAAAAAAAATATCAGGAATGGTGCCCAGGTAGCTACCCGCGTGGGTATTAAAGATGAGCCCATATATATATATATATATATATATATATATATATATATATATATATATATATATATATATATATATATATATATATATATATATATATATATATATATATATATATATATATCTATATATACATACACATATATACATACATATATATACATATATATATATGTGTATATATATGTATATATATATATATATATATATATATATACATATATATATACATACATACACATATACACATACATATATATACATATATATATGTGTATATATATATATGTATATATATATATATATATATATATATATATATATATATATATATATATATATATATATATATATATATGGCTAAAAGAATTGTGTACCTGAGTACATGTAGCTTGCATGTACCTGCCTTCATTCATGATGATTGTAAAATTAAATTGCACTATCCAACCTTATGGATGTGGTGTATACCCCTTAGATAAGATGTGTATAAAAAATCACCAACTTCTTATATTCATAGATCATCCAATGAAAGAATTTATGTGTTATGTAATCAACGGTTAGTTGCAGAAATTGCAGAAACCGTTGGATAATATATTGTTATATCTCATGATCTATACAAGATATTGGTATGATTTTTTAAAAACATCTAATCTATATAATTTTGAATCAATCCATATGGTTGAATTTTATTAACATGCTCCACATATGTCATTTTAATGGCCGGTACACATAAGTTACATGTACCGGCTAGTACACACTTCCTAACCTCTCTCTCTCTCTCTCTCTCTCTATATATATATATATATATATATATATATATATATATATATATATATATATATATATATATATATCGGAAAGGGAATAGCCTGGTTGGCGAATTCCGCTGGTCCCCAATGAAGGGACCCGGGTTCGAAACCAGACGGAGAAACATCTCTTGATTTATCACCCTCCCGGGCGTCCAGCCTCCGCCACGGGTTATGGGAGGGGGGGGGGCGAGAAATCTTTCTCTTTTAATCCCATATATATATATATATATACATACACACACATACACATATATATATATATGTATATATATGTATATATATATATATATATATATATATATATATATATATATATATATATATATATATATGCCGGCAAGGGAATAGCCCAGTTGGCGAATTCCGCTGGTCCCCAATGAAAGGACATGGGTTCGAAACCACATAGAGAAACATCTCTTGATTTATCACCCTCCCGGGTGTCCGGCCTCCGCCAAGGGTTATGGGAGAGGGGGAGAGAAATCTTTCTCTCTTAATCCCATATATATATATATATATATATATATATATATATATATATATATATGTATATATATATATATATGTACTAGTGAACACACATATAAAATTTGTTGGAAATATACTGGCAGAAGACTCGTATGTGAAAGGGTCCCTACAGTAAAAGATATTTGTGTTGGTTGTTTGAAAGGAGAGAATCAAGGAACTATTTCTGTGGGATGGAGAGAGAAATACAAAATTAAAGATAATAAAAGTTAATAGGAGAGTGTGAGAATAAATATTTGTAGGAGCAAAATTCCTTGAAAAAAGGAGAGAAGAGAGTGAATCAAGGAGCACAACATCAAACTCGCTCTTTTTATAGTAGTATAGATAAATATACTAGTAAACACACACGTGCCCATTCATATGACATATAATATTTGAAACATTTTTTCTTATATCTTTGTTCAGTATGTGAGATGGACAATGGATATATGAGTAATCAAAATAAAAGTTCAAGACAATGCCAATTATGGGAGAGAGAAAAATCACAGGGAGAGAAAAATAATGTGGGAGAGGAAAATGAAGGAAATGGGAGATGCATTGGGTGAGTGTGGACGTGGATACCCCAACAAACTGACCCTTCTATTTCTCTCATTTTCTCTCTTCCACCATCTCTTCAATTTCAACTCCCTTTTCCTAAATATCCTCCCTATGCCATTATCCCATAATATCATATTCTTTTTTTTCTCCCCACTTCTCATTAGAAGTCATTATCAACTCTCTTCCTCTAATATCTCCTTCCCCATTAGCTTGTGTTTGTAAAAAAGTTAGAACAATTTTTTTGTCAATAAAAAATATAGTCAGTCTTTATTCTTCCATTGTATGTTTTTAATTGAAGGCTGAAAATATAAAATTGTATTTTTATCTATATTATTATAAAAGAAATTCTTAGTTATTAATTACAAATCATGTGTTTTAGTTTCTCTAAAAACATATAACCAATTGAAATATGTTATCTTGAAATTACTTCCCTACCTCGTCTTCCCTAATAGTGATCAATACATCTTCCCTATAAAGGAGCATAACATAATGGATTAATGAAAATTCATGATTCCTTTTCAGAATGTAAAATAAATTTAAATTGTCTAAAGTTGGAAAATAGTAACACAAAATGAAAACATAAGCTGGAACTTTTATGAACTAAGACATAGAAATATATCGTGAAAGAGAAGAAACAATCTACTATAAATGAGTCATTCTCAATATCAACACATCTATGGAATTGATACAAAAGTATAGGGCTACACAGACTATAAATAATACCATTTGTTTCTTTTTAAAATCATATTTGATATGAGCTTTCTGTCTCATCATGTTAGTTAGTGGCATTGTTCCATCTTCTAGTTACCGTGATTTGGATATAAATCCATCGATAATGAGAATAGACCATTAATTTGCATTACTACAGTATACTACTACACTACTTTCCTCTTCCTTAGCTGCCTAGGTGTCTGTCCTTTGTCTTTGTATCCTTATTCTCTTGAAAGGACCATCTGTTCTCCTTGCACAGTTTTGTATATACAAGAAGGAAAGGTTTTTGGATCATGTTCGTGCAAACTGAGGCAAATGGGTAATGATTATGGAGATAAGACATACCTAAATATCGGAAGGCGTATCATATCATTGATATCCTTTAATAAAATAAACGATGGATCATGTTGTGGTCCACCATCCCCCTAGCACGCTCGTGTCCTCCTTCTTCTCAACCCCACTGTCGTTATGGTGTCCATACCAGGCTTCGATCCTATAAGACATACCTTGTCATTATGGTGTCCATACCAAGCTTCTTCTCTACCCCTAGCACATCCGTCCACACTGTAAGCCATAGTAGAAGCCGGTTTCGGTATAGTGGATCTCAAAGTAAGGGTTGCCCAAGTAACCATCCACACTGAAATAAGTCCTAGTATACCCATCACGACTACCATGCCCTGAACTACCAGTGTGTCAAAAAGAAATAATGGAACAACATGATATAACTCCAATAATAGACGATTGATTGAAACTACAAACAATGTTGATATAACCATGAACACCAAGTTGTATCCCCATCTACAGCTGGCTGTGGTGGTGCGCCTGGTGCTACATCGTGACCTGCAACTGCTGTTGCCTTTCCCTACGTTTGGCCTCTGGAACCCAGAAGCTCTTGACATGGGTCGAGTGCTGGAACCCACAGTCCTGGAAACTCATACCTATAGTGTAACATCCCAGGATTTGAGGCCTCGGATAAAAAGATCTCATAAGGAATGATTGGACTACCCATATCACCAAAGTGCACCTCCTTTTCCGGGAGCCCATCTCTAAAGAACTCCATAGTTAAGCGTGCTCATCTTGAAGTAGTACTAGGATGGGTGACCAGTCGGGAAGTTGATCCTGGCTTGCGCGTCAGTGTGGACAAAGTGCGCAGTTAAGGCTAGTGGTGGTTTGTGGGGCCAGTCGTCATTCCTGAAACTCTACTCGAGCCATGGGCAGTGGGCCCGGTCGTTACAAATGGTATCAGAGCCATAACCCCTCCAATAGGTGGGGCCCACATGGGGGGCATGTAGCATGCCAGTCTTGAGCCGTGCGGTCCAGGCAAGTTGGACAGGACTATCCTCAGAGACGAGATGGAGCCACCCTTGTGTTGGTATTCCGTGATCGGGAGTTGGGTGTCAATGGGCCATTGTGGGTCTGCACTAAAATGGGGTCAGATTATGAAGCCTTATAGTTGAGCTTTGACGAGGACGTCAAGGGTCTAAGTGGGGGAGATTGTAACATCCCAGGATTTGAGGCCTCAGATAAAAAGATCTCATAAGGAATGATTGGACTACCCATATCACCAAGGTGCACCTCCTTTTCCGGGAGCCCATCTCTAAAGAACTCCATAGTTAAACGTACTCAGCTTGGAGTAGTACTAGGATGGGTGACCGGTCGGGAAGTTGATCCTGGCTTGCGCGTCAGTGTGGACAAAGTGTGCAGTTAAGTCTAGTGGTGGTCTGTGGGGCCAGTCGTCATTCCTGAAACTCTACTCGAGCCATGGGCAGTGGGCCCGGTCATTACATATAACACATGGCTCTTGCAGCACGTCCGACACCTCATGTGCGAGCAGTCCTTTGTAGCTTGGTTCCCACAGTCCTGGCATCTCATACCTCAGGCATTTCCTGTCATCTGTATCCCACTCCCACTCCCTGACGCCCGCCACCAACTCCTCCACCTCTAACTTCTGCACGAAGTGAAGATGGACCTCCTCCACCGCTCCCTGACCATCCCAGTGAGTCATCCAGAAACATGTTGAGACCAGGAGTTGCTGCCACGAAGTAGAGGTGGTGGTGTGCCGCGACTTCCGTGCGCCTCTGTTGTGCTTGGAATTGTTGGTGGTGGTGATGGGAAGGTTCAGTTGTGGCCGCTACCGCAGCTGTGGCTGTTGCTTGGTGTTGCTGCAATTGCTCGAAGCCCTTGGTGTATGTCATTGTCATCTCCTCGTTGTTGATCCCCCTCCACCACCATGGTGGTACATGAAGAGGCTCTCCGGTAGGAGCTCGTGCGTGTTGGATGGTTGGTTGTGCTGGTTCTCACTGGCGCCACCCAAAGAGAAGTGACATCATCTTATTAAAAAACTTAGTCCATGTGTCATCTAAGGCCACGACATGCTCCATTCTTGCGTGCTTTCCAAGAATAGATGTTGCATCAAGCTACATGGCTACACTATTGTATACGCTAACTCCCCATACAGAACAGCTAGGGTAACCGTCCTCCTGAATGCCGCCGCCTCGAGCACGCCATTGCAATTTGTGTTTTGAACTGGTTGTAGTCGTGTAGTTTGTGGGGGGGTGTAGTGCGGAATATGGGAGGTTGTAGACTTGCAGTTGCCATTTTTTTGGGATATTTCTCTTGGTTATAGTCGAGTAGTTTGTGGGGTCCCGTTTTCTTTGGGGTATTTCTTTGGGATTATCGATCACATTAGTTTTTGCAATAACGGCAATGCAAAATAGCGACGTGTGCAACGTGGTTGTTGGAGGAGATGTGCAATAGTTTGTTGATGTTTGTAAGTTGAGAAATTTGTGGAATGATGTGAGAGATAAAAAAAGGATTAAAATAGAGGAAAAGGTGAGAAAAAAATCTGGTGTGATTCCTTGATCTTCTGTATCAGTATCCAATAGATTAAAAATAAACTATTAGGTGAAGACCGGTTGCCTGTGAGACAAGCTTGGAGACAAGCAATCAGGCGCACGAGTGTGCAAGGTAATCGGCTAAATCACTTGGCTGACTCACACAAGATTCACTTAACGTGGTTCTTGTGCAAGGCAATATGAATGGGGGGTTTATAAGCATTTCCAAGGAATATGAATCGGCAAGATGAGGATCACCATCACAGGGAGGTGGCTGAACAAGTAAAGGAAACATTAGAAGCAGCTGTTCAAGGAGTTAGGTAAATTTTAATCTCGCATGAATGGCCGTTTTCTAGAACAACGAGAAGAAGGTGTGGACGAGATGGCAAATTAACTGTTTTTGTAAGAAGTAGATAGTAAGTTCAATCCGTTGTTGGAAGATAGGAAGCAACACGAGAAGACCAAGAACAAGGTAAGTAGGTAATACACCTGATTTAGATCCAGGACCAAACGGCAGAGCTTCATGGAGATGGTGGTGCCGACAACCCTCACGCACCATGCTATCAACCCCCCATCCTCCTTCTCTAGAAACCACTACTCCCCCACCACCTCCATGGCCAATGACCGGGTCTATATGCCTATCAGCTTGATCTCCCTGACTGTCGTCCTGGCATTCATGTGGTTTTTTCACGGACACCATCACCTTTATTTCTCTGTGCAGGACCAAACAAGTCAATAACTGGAGATAAGTTGGGTTTAGTGGTGTATAGACATAATCGATCATCCCAACACACTGAAAGTAGAGAAAAGATAGAAGAACATAGAGATTTCTCACGGTAGAACCAAGAAGCAAACTCGTCAGTGACTGGTTATACGCATCCTCGTGCATGCCCTCATGATCCTAATTAACGACGTCGCTTCAGATGGTAATTAGGAGTAGGTGCGAGAGTTTCATAGTCATGCAAATAATTTGGCAAATAAGACACATATATTGAAAGGGAGTAACAAAGCAGGCAAAGATGTGTGGGAATGCAAATGACACAAGTCCATGAAATGGGGAGCGAAACGTGACAGTCAGGAAAGGGAAACGGAAAAGTCACCAGTGGTCCATAGGCCACACTAGATCATCACGGTAGAACTAAGAAGCAAACTCGTCAGTGACTGGTTATAATTAGGGTTGTCAATGGGGAGGGTATGGGGAGGGTAAGGTCTTACCCTTACCCTTACCCACCAAGTTTGGCGGGTATGGGTATGGGTAATTCCCCACTCCACCAATATCCTTACCCTCCCCTTATCCTTACCCTCTTACCCATAGGGTAAATGGGGAGGGTAAGGGTGAAGTGGGGAATTTATATGTCATCTTCAAATTTGTGGTAATATTAATAATAATGGTCTAGCTAGTACATTCATATATTTGAGTGAAATATCAAGATGTTCCATAATGGATTTTAAATATCCAAAATGTTTCTAAGTAATATTCTACAAGTGTTGTAGTGAATGCATGTACAAATGGTAGTACCCTAACATTGGTGTGTGAAAAACTAAATTATTCCTAGTAGATTAAGAATTCTACGTTAAAATGATATTAAAGGAAAATATGTCATAGAGAGTTATTCTTAGAAACATGCATATCTTATACCCTCTAAAATGTTGTTGCATCTAAAAAAATAAAGCACAAATAAAATAGATAACACCACCTCACATATGTATCAAATGATATATTAAAGATTATGTCTTGTTATTATAAACATGTTTGCCTTACACCACAAATTATTTAATGGAACATAGACTACTTATATACAAATGTCTTGCACCTCCAAAATAGTGTTGTATACACAACCAAGTTAACTATATTAGAAGTAGAAAAGAATATCATGTATTATTTAACATGATGACCCCATAATATTAAATATTACATAGATTGAAACAACACATGACCATACATTTAATATAAT